>BLSF01000056.1:280729-295691 GCA_012862575.1 Parietichytrium sp. I65-24A
TTCTGTCAGACCGCGCTTGGTGCATGCGCTATTTTTGTAGAAATGGACGGTGCTCCAACTTTTACCCTTGATTGAGTCTATGCCTCGATGCCAATTGGCTCCGCTTGTGACACCTCTTGGGAGCCTTGAAATAAAGATTGGTAGCTCTGTTGCACCCATGCCATGTTCGATTACCTTCACCAGGTGTTGAATCGGAACCACCCAATAATCGCGCTTGAAACCTCCCGTGCTCGATGAAGTCAAGAATTGAAAGATGGTTTTTCAGGTCCAGTTTCTCTGACATTAGGTTGACTTTCTCACTTCGCTCCATGCGGAATGTTGCGACTTAAACAAAGCACTTTGTTTATATCGAGAGAAGAACCTCAAAGCTCGCGATCAACCCTTTTTGCTTTGTTTAAGTCGTCTTGCTCGACTCGCTGCGCGGCAGCGAAGTCAAAGGATCTCGCACGATTTTGCCCATACATTTGATATGAAACGGATAAATCGGAAGCTTCGCGGAAGAATTGATTTCTAGAACCAGACTTGAATGCTAGTTAAACTTTTCTCAGAACATAGGCATAAAAATAGGATAGTTTTCCATGGCGGAGGTCTTTTTAATTAGGCGTGAGGCACCCCATCTTCCAACCCGATCAACCCCTTCATTAACAGTAATTACCGATTATCGACGCACTAGTGTAGTACGAAAAGCCTCGGCAACTCACTTTGGTTGCCGCGGGTACACACCTTATCTTAGGCCTGTCTAAATAGGTGGAGCGTAACGGTGAAATGAAGTGAAGGGACGCTATCTCAGAATGGAGAGGTGGAGAAGGTGTCTCGGTTTTACGATCCCATTGTTCACTCTCGCTAGCAACTTGGTGCAGTCGGATTGCACTTTGGGTTGGGCACAGATATGCACAGATAGCACAAACTTTGTGTCCAAGTCGCCGTGGAAGAGGACTTCGAAACTGACGAGTTGCTGGCTGCGAGAGAAGGGCAGTCTGGGAATCTTCGAGAATGGCGAAGCGGACGCTGGGAGGCGACGAGGCGCTGAGCAGCCCGAGCAAGCTCTTGAAGCTGGAAACAGGGTGCCAAATGGAGGTCTTTCGCGTTTGCTTTGTCCACCAAACTGACCCGGAAAGTGGGAAAGGACAAGCAATGGTTTTCCAAGGAGGCGTGGTGGATGATGTGCGATTTGACAGCGAGCTTTGCTGCCTTCGAGCTTGCGTTCTTGAAAACGTTGGAGCGCTCCTGGGAAATGCAGATTACTTGCCCGACTTCATCACCGATCGGAGGAGGGTCGCAGCACTCTTCGAGCGACAGTCGATATACATAAGTCTCGAGGATATGGAGGAAGCTCTCGATTTCTTAGGAGAGGACCGTGACTCTGCCTTGGGAGATGAATCCTCGGATGTGGACAGCGATGTGTGGACAGAGTTTTGGAGGACGACTATTCAGCTTATTGCCGGTGACGATGAGGAAATAGGGGCGACGTTCAAGTTCGGTCCTGATGACGTCAAAAACTTATCTCGAGACTCGCTCGAGATTCTGTTGGACTTTCAGGAAACCGTCTTTGGCGTCTTGTATTCCTCGGGCCTCTTTCCAGCCGACGAGCTCCCATTGACGCCTAACCCAAACGAACACGGGGCTTTGTACAGCAAAGGCAACCCGAAATTTCTCTGCCCACGCAGGAAACCTGCGACACATGCACCTTACACTTTCGCAACATACGCATCTTCTGAAATGATGGGGTCCCAGTCCAACTTCTTCTCTGCATCGCAAGAAAGTCCCCACAGCTGATGCACAGCTCCAATACTGCTGCGGTTGTCCATTCTGCGGGCGGCATTTGATGCGAATCACCGCAAGCGGTTGCAAAACCCTTCGCCGCGCTGAATCTACTGCTGCACATCAGGTATCTATTCCGCATCCGAAAACGAAAAAAACACTGCTACGCATTTGATAATAACAGCAGAGCCTTTACGATGATAAAGACTCGTCAAGACTACTTCAAGCTCAACTTGTTCCCGCTCGTCCGATGATGAATCTCTTTCTGACTGTTCTGACCTAACCAACCAACCCCCCCCTACCACCGAAATGGCCGGTATCTGGGTTCTCTATAAATTCGCTCAGCTTCATCCAAGCTTTCCAAGTTCTCTCCGTTACTTCTCAGTTATTGCTTCGCGTTCTTCCTTCGTTCACGCAGCTCTCTTCCAAGGCTAGGTTGAAGTGGTGGTCTGTGGAGGACCGAACCGTACGCCATCTCAGACCTCATCCTCACCACATCTCATCATCATCAATCTTCAATTCATTCACTCACAGTCACTCAACAATCGCACGTCAATCTTCTCCACTCAAAGTGACTCCCCGCACGCCTCCTCCTAAGATGAACTAACAATATCCACTAGCAGTCCAACCTCTTGCCTACAGTATTGTTTCGTTCTCCGCCGCGTACACTGCGTACACTGCGTATGCCAGGCAGTCCGCGACGTGAAGACACGGACTTCCGAGGACCGGGGGGCTAGGGGGCGCCAAGTGGCGAGCAGCGGGGATAGCATAATAGCAGGAGTAGCAGGAGTAGCAGGAATAGCAGGAGCAGGCGGAGGGCGATGGCGAGCACGGAATGGGACCAGCTGCGGCGGCGCGTGAACGGGCAACTTGGCTCCGGAGCGTTCCGGGAACTTGCGCGCGGACGCGTGGCGGAGCTGGTGCTGAATACGTCCGACCCGGATATGGACCCCGCCAGATTGCCGCTTGTGCTCGTGCGTGGGGACGACCAAACCCCGAACGGGGCGGCCGCCGAGAAGGAGGTGCGGGGCGTGGCCTGGCGGCTGGAGATTCCCCGCGAGTACCCGGCGGCGCCTCCCAAAGCGCGTGTGCTCGCGCAGGACGCGCTGGGAAAGTACCTGCAGCGCAAGAGCGATGACTTTTTGCGAGATAACGCTGGCGCGGAACTGCTCAGGCCTTGGGCAAAGTTCGTGGACAGGGCCATTGGCGAGTGGCGATTTGACCCGTCTTTCCAGGAGCAACAATCGCATGAGGAGTCGGAGGAGCTGGAGAAAATGGAAGATTTGGAAGAAGGGGACGAGGAGGGAACCTCCGGGGCCGAGCTAGATGTCACTGAAGAAGAAGAAGAATTAGAAGAAGAGGATGAGGAAGAAGAAGATGAAGTTGGAGAAGAAGAAGAAGAAGATGATGATGATGATGAAGGAGAAGAAGTTGCTGATGGAGGCGAGAAAGTAGAAGGTGGGGAAGAGCCTGTAGAAGACGGCGCTCAGGGGCTAGATGCTGAGGATGATGGCAGCGGTGGAGTTGGAGACTCGGCTGATCAAAAGGATGCTCCTATGGATTCTCTTGCCGAGGCACGCCACGGGGCAGAGGCTGGCCAGGATGCACTTCAAACTGACCCGCACGCTGCCCTCCAGGACGGAGCTGAGGAGCCTGTCGAGGTCGACGAGACGACACTGTGGACCCTGAGACAACAGATCATGCTAGAAAAGGCTTTGCAGCGCTTCCCGGTCTCGATGGAGAAGCACAAACGGTGGCGGCTGATAGGCAAAGCTGTGGATGGGAAAAGCAAAAAGCAGTGCGTCGAGCGGTTCGAAAAGCTTCGAACGGAGATTAGGCGGAAAAGAGGGATCGATGCAGGCAGCACGATTCAGGAAGCAGAGCAAGTAAGCGATGCGGAGGTTTTGGATGGCCATCAGGATGTCGAGCCGCAAATGTACTTTGAGGAGGAGCCCAAGCAGGCCACGCAGCCAGCAAATGCCGTATTACAGTGGTCCACGTCCCAGCAGACTTGTCTTGATGAAGCGCTTGCAAAGTATTCTGCGGAAATGGACAAGAACGAAAGGTGGAAGGCAATCGCCAAATGTGTTCCTGGGAAGACAAAGCGGGAGTGTGTTGATCGGTTTAAATACGTGCGGGAGCAGATTCGACAGGGTAAAGGCAGGCCCCCTACTTTTGACCATGAAATTGAAGAGGGCGACGGAGCTGCAGCTGAAGCGGAGGAGGTCTCCCAGGAACTCCCGGAATTGAACCCTGTTGAGCGTGGCACCAAAGGAACGCTCACCGACTTGGCTCTTGCTAACGTGGGCTGGTGTTACGCCCATGAAGTGCGGTTGCATTGTTCGTGTGAAAGTTGCGGCGTCGAGCTCTTCCCGGTAGTCGGGCACCAAAAAACCTTCAAGCAGTGGTGCACGGGGTGCTCTGCCCTTCTCGAGATTAAGTTTCACCCAGCGCTCTTGCACAGCCAGAGCCATGGGAAGATTGGTTTTTTTGATCTAGGAAACACCTACGTGGTTGACTTGGTGGAATGCTCCTTTCGATTAGGATGCTTCGAGTGCAGCGCGGTGTCACCAACCGGGATGGTGAAGCGCGCTTCCCCGTTCGAGACAAACTGCCGCAGTTGTCATGTCAAGCTGAGAGTTGCCTACAGTGGTTGGGTCAGCGAAGCCGTCGGCGGCGACGAGTTGGGGTACAAAGTCTACAACTCAAAGTCTGCTGCGCACAGAACGGGTGCCAAGAAGATTCGGGATCCGGCAATTGTGCCTGGCAAACCTCTTCCCGACGAGGGAACCTGCAAGCACTACAGGAAAAGTCATCGCTGGCTGCGGTTTCCTTGCTGTGGGGTCGCTTATCCGTGTGATGTTTGCCATGATGAGAAGGCAAATTGCCAAGAGACTAAGATGGCCACTTTGCAAATTTGTGGGTTCTGCGCGCATGAGCAGGCATTCTCCAATACGAAGCCATGTAACAAGTGCGGCAAGACTATCGGCGTGGCGAAAGGCACCCGGCATTGGGAGGGCGGCAAAGGGTGTCGAAATAAATCAATGATGAGTTCCAAAGACTCCCGCAAGTTTAGTAACTCGCGTCTGAAAACCCATTCCAAAAAGTCGCAGCGGGTTGGGCCAAAGGGTGGTCCCTCTCCATCTTGAACGATTCCACTGAACACGTCCTGAAGAGCCAAGCGCAACCTTCACGCAACCTACAAGATTTATTAATTAATGAAAACAAAACTAAACTCATGAAGATTCATGAAGCAACTCAACCTTCTTCGACTCCTTCGGCTTGACAGGAGTGTGCTGACAGCAACTGCACCATCCGCTGGCAGAACTTGTGTGCTCCGACTCTTTCTTTCATTTCAACTTTCCATCTTCGTACATGGCCAACATCACTGTCACAGTCAATCAAACGAAAGGATTCACTGAACTCTTCGTAATTTCGTCTGGCTCTTTTCGTAGGAGCGCCACCATAGTCACGATAGGAATCACTGCATAGGATTACCTCCTCCCCCTCCAACCTTCTCCTCTCAACCTCCTCCTTGTGACTTACCGGTATGACTGTTGTTAAGGTTTTTAGCAAATGTGACGTTACAGGTACACTAGCGAACACTACCTGCTGGAGCCAGCGGTGAAAGTCGGTCATACTTAGTCGCTGTTAGTGGGGCTCCTACCGAAAACCATGATTTGGATTGCACACCCAGTGGGATGAAATAGGACACAGTTAGTTAAACCACTAGCGATAAAGATGGCCACCCTCCTCACCCTTCTTACTAACCTGCTACACCCATTCGCTATACCAAGCCGTACACTCTGCACGAGTTGACCAGTACAGTACTCTACCCTGGCTCGCTATGCTAATAATTAAGTCCTCTAACAGCGAAATAGCGCATTAGTACAGTACGGTAGAGCCCACGCTGCTAATGATAAGCCTTGAGAGGTATGGGTACTATCAATACTGATTACTGACTACTGGGTACCAGTGACATTAGTGAGGTGACAGTGTGAGTGGGCGAAAGCCAAGAAAAAGCTAGAGTTAGTAGACAACGTAAAACTTCGAGTAGCCCTTTTGTTTTGATTGGGATCAAAAAGGGAGCAGCGAAAGTCACATAAAGTTACGTCACAGTCCAACAAAAGCGAATCGAAAGTAAGTTATCGAAAGTGTCAAAAGTATCGAAAGGTTGGGCGTTTACAGAATTCAGACGTTCCGGGTTTCGAGTTAGTTTGGAGTGGAGAAGGGCTGGTGGGCTGAGGGAGCGCGTTGAAAGATGGGCAAGATAAACCACCTGACCACGGCGCTGGACAAGGCGTATTACCTGCCCGGAGAGAAGGTGACTGGAACGGTGTTCGTGGACGTGGGCGCGCAAGTGGCGCTGGAGAACGTGTGGCTCAAGGTGAAAGGCAAGCAGAAGGTGGAGTGGACGGACGAATGGGATGAGACTATTTGGGAAGACCACGAAGAGGGCCGGCGAATGGTGGGCAAGGAGACCAAGGAAGAGGAATATGACGACAAGGAAGGCTTCTTCAAACTTAAAATCATGCTACAGACGGACACGCCCTATTTAGCGCCTGGCAAATACGCCTTCCCATTTGCGTTCGACCTCCCTACCCACGGAAAGAAGGGCAGCCCGCTCCCCGGGTCTTTCGAGCTGAAAGAGAAAAAGGAAAAGTGGGGTTTCAACTGGTGGGGCCCGCGCGGCAAAGTCAAGCACCTGAAGGCCAAGATTGAATACTCCATCAAGACCAAGGTCGATTTGGCGGACAGCAAGGATGTTGAGGTGAAGCAAAACTTCATAGTGTATGCTCGGCCGCCAGAGTCAATCGAGCCAGCGTCCGCCTCCAAAGAGGCGAATGTGATGTTTCTGTGCTGCATTAACAAAGGCAGCATCAGCATGAATGGGTATTTGGAGAAAAATGTGTATTACGAAGGTGAGAAGGCGCGGGCCGTGCTTGACGTTACCAACAATTCGACCATGGACATCACTGCAATGATCGAGTTCAACACAAACGTGCATCTCATCGCTGATCGAAAGCGTATCACGAGGCATACCGAGCGCAACCTCGGTCGCTTTGAAACCGTGGCTCCTGGGGAGACCAAGAAGGTGTTTATGGAATTTGAGATTCCAGACTCTCTACCGGTCACCAAGGGCAAAGGCCTCGAGTGCAGTCACGTACTTGACATCGTCAGTGAGATTTCTTGGGCGCCGGACATCGAACTCCACTTTCCGGTGCACATTCTCGAACGTCCGATTGACCCCAGCGAGTGGATCCAGAACATTGGGCCTACCGATCAATACACCGTCGCCGGAGCTTGTACTGTAGAGGAAATGGAACTCAAACCCGGTTACGCTTGAAAACAGTAATACGGCGAACATCTATTTGGTTGAATATGAACATACGACTTGCAACCCCTCCATACAAGTAGACCTATTCTCATCGTTACATGTTCAGAATGAAATGAAAGGTAATAACAGCATTAAAGAACATGTTTTACATTCACAGTGGAGTGCTTCTTTCCTCGGCTCGAAGAGGAAGCAAAGGTTACAGAAAGAGACAAGTCCATTCACACCAACGCATATGCACTGCAAAACCGTAGACACAATCGCCGCCCTTGAAGTGCATGGTCAGGTCACCTTTACAAGCCTCTACCTTGTTTTGTGACCTGGTTTGGGAGATCTTTGCTCTTGTGGCTTCGGCGGTGACCCTTTTGATGCAAAGAGACAAAGCAAGCCTGGCAATACACGTCATCACACTCTTCGCAAGTGACTGTCGCCACCTCGCGCTCGCACTCCACGCATGAGAGTGCCGTCGCCTTGTAGGATATCCACTCGTGTTCCTTGCGTTTTCCGCGATTATGAAACCTGCGAAAGCAAGCGAGGCAATAGAAGTCGCCGCAGTCGATACATTTTCGCGAGCCAGCTGCTTGGCATTGCCCGCAGAGCAGCGAGGATGGGGCATCGCTGGTTGCTTGCGCGGCTCGAACGACTTCAAAAGTGTGTCTTGCGTACTCCTGGCCGCCAAAGTCGTGAACTTGTGAAAAGCACTGGAAGCAGAATTCCCGACAGATGCCGTTTTTGTTGATGCATTGCAGACATCGTCGAACAGCCTCTTCAGTCTTGCAGATGAAACACAATCCCTCTGGAACTGGCTCATCGTCTGGATGGGGAGGCCACCAACCGTAGGGCTTGTAAGGTTCCTGTGGGGCCTCCCACTGGGAAGTCTGCGTGAGGTTGTTGAAGTAATAAAAGCTTTGCTCCGACGAGTCAAAGAGTTCTTCCCAGTGGGAATGGAACTGATAATATCTCATATTGAGTGTTTGCCTTGCAAAATACTTTCGCCATGCGCATTGCATAACGAGCACCTTGCTTCTGTACCATGCTGCTGCTTTTCGCCATTGCTGCAAATTGTAATAGTCACGAAATTTGCGCTGAATTCTCCCTGCCATCCGAATCCACGTGAGCACTAGACTGAGAGCCTCACGTACCTTATATGCCGCTGCCTCTGCACGCGGCCATTTCCGCTTGCAGTGCCATGGCCCGGGTTGAAGCTCGACCGGCTCCTCGCTCATGAGGATTGGCTCGTGATCCATCTCTCGTTGGAGTAGTATGGCTTGCGCTTGCGCGACTTCGCGACCAAGAATATTACACAGCTTGTCTAATTTCATGTTTGCTGCAATCACCATAACGCGCCGCACGGCACCGACAAGAAGGTAAAACGCGTCTTCCACGTCTTTAACAGAGCTGCAAGTGGGAATGTTGAACACTTCTTCTTGCAGCTGCACTGTTGCCAATGACGGTTTACCTTTGTACTTTTCCAGATGCTGTACAAGCTGCCGCATTGTAATAGGGGTATCTGAGAGGTCTGTCGCCTGCTCTGCAAATTTGAACGCTCTAGCCCCTTGATTCGGGTAGTATGTGGAAAACAGTTCCTTCGCGGGATCCCCTGTGCGAAGAATGCTGAGAAGAGTATCTCCGCCTTCCTCCTCGGCCTTCGTCTGGTACGCCATAACTTGCGCTATCGCAGAAGCCTCGCTAATGGAGAACCGTTTTTTAAGGACTTTCTCAGACCATGGCAAATCTACTCTTTCATTCACCACTGCCGAAAAGGCTTTTCCCAGAGCCACGCTTTGATTTCCATGCGAGGCGAGGGTGTCTTTGATAATATGATAAAGCCCTCGGCGCGCAAACCACATTCGAACGGAAACTCCTTCCTCTTTGGCTGCCGGTGTATCTCTTCGCACATAACCATACCAGGCCTTGGACGCTGCTTTCTGAACAGCGTTTTCTACCAAGTCCATTAGACTTTCGTTGCGCAGTGCTCGAATAAAGTTTTGCCTGCCCCTCCACCCACGGTACACGCGTTGAATATTCCTACATGCAAGCTCGTCTTTCCACTGATACTCTGGTCGTTCCCAAACTGACTCCCCAGAGAGCGTAGACACAAAGAACCGCCTCCCATATCCGTCCTTATGCTCCTCCCATCCATACGGCATGTCGCAAAACGTATAAGCGCTCGTTAGCCGAACGCCGACAAACATGCTCGCGATTTTGGAGCGCAAAGCCAGCTCTACTCGTTCGGTTTCCGCAATGTCAAGCGCAAGCTTTTCTGCACTCTTCGCCATGGCCTCCAGGCGATACCTGTTACGTACCGTAAAACCTCGCAACACTCGCTGGATCAACGTCGAGGCTCGAGTCTGAGTCTTGCAACGAACTTTGATGTCATACGAGCTCATTTGCTCGGAGGGGGCCAGGTAGAGATATACAAAGTCGAGATTTTGTTTTCCGAAGGATATTCGCTCTAGCTCGCTTGAACGCTCATCTTCCGCACTCATTTCCGTGCGCTCCCTCTCGAGGTCTGGGCTTGTCCGTTCTTCTTTCTCCATAAAGTGCTGCTCCAAGCAATTCGTCGCTTGAAACTTGGCCATAGTAATCCGGTTTTCATAAAATGCGTGCCTGGACAAGACAACTTTGCGATTTGCTGTTGCTTCAAAAGCGGTTGGCGAGCTTTCGTCAGGTTCCATGACCTCATACTCCTCATCTCCTTTGATCTGGACATCCTCATCTCCTGCATCCTGACTGCCATCGTACTCCAATTTGTAAACAAGCTTCCATCTGTGCTGCTCTTGGTCAGCTGACGCAACGTAATTTTGCCCAAGCTCTTTACCTGTTCTCACGAAGCGAAACCACCGGTCTCCGTCCAGTCTTCCGCGAGCCTTTTTGGCCGCTGCAATCTCGAGGATGCGAAGGACCTCTTGGTGTTTTGCTTGCAGGTTCAGCTTTTTCATCACAACATCTTGCAGTGTCTTCCAATTACAATTGTGTGCATCATGGAAAGTCTGGTTTCCGCACCCTTTCCAATTTTTTCTCCACGACGGCGTGAAAGCAAGCTTATATGCCTCTTCCGCAATACCATACGAGTCGGTGGAGACGTCGATTGGGTTGATTGCGTCCTCGCCAGATGCTTCGGTTCCACAGAGAAGGTCCAGATTAATCCTGAACGTAACAAGGTTTCGTCTATCAGCCGCAGCGGCTTCCCACTTCATCTGCTCTCGCAATTCGAGAATCAAATTTGCATTCTCGTGTTCCAGCTTTGCTCGAGACAACTTTGCCAGGACCATGCGGAAAACCGCTTGAAGTTTGACTGCGCTACAATCTTGTTCGAACGTATACATTGGTCGCTCCCACACACAATCTGATGGATCTTTTGTATTCGTAAAATAAAAGGCCTGGTTGTACGGATCCCAGGTCTCTACATAATCGAATCTTGTAATCCACATAAGTTTCTGCTCCACCTCATATTTTTTGCAGGCAAGAATGTAATCCTCCCATTCCTTGGCCTCTCGTTCCTTTTCCCTAAGCCAGTTCGCGCGAAGAATTCCCCCTTGCAATAAGTCTTGATGATATCTTTTCTTGGCCAGCATTGCTCGAAAGAAGGCGCGACTGAGCTTTCCTCGAACGATTCGCTGAACGGCTTGAGCAGCACGTGTGGTTTTTATGACCATTTCTAGCGCTACATAAAGTTCGTTGCAGCCCCTCATTGTGTCTCTGACACCGGGCCGCCCACCTCGGGTCTGACTATCAGCGACCAGCTGTTTAAGATCGTCCGTGAGCTGCCGCTTGGAGATTGTTTCCAGTGCCATATCATAGAGGTTGTAGCACTGCACAAATCTCCGCTTCGACCACTCTTTAACACTCTCCGAATCTGGAACCTGAAGAAGCCTTTCTTGTGCATAATCTTTGGCTTCCTTTGGACGATCAGCGAACTCTTCAAAGTGTCTGCTCAGCTGCAATGTGGATACGGTATTACCTGGAACCTTTTGCGAGAAATTGTCGGCGCGAGTCTCTTGTGAAGGATAGTGCTGGAGAAACATGTCTCTTACCGCAGCCGAGCTTCGAATGAGCTGGAAGTTTTGAAGAAGCTTTTGCGACTCCTTGTCAAGACTCGCGGTTGACAGTCCGTCAAGTAGGTCGCGAGTGACGACTTGCATCTTGCTGACAAGACTGAGGTCATCGAGGTTTTCAACACCGGAACTCTTCAGCACCGACTCTGGGGTCACGAGCAGCTTAGACAGGTCCTTCACTTTCGCTGGACCATTTGCAATCAAGTCCCAGTGCTTTCCAAGCCCGAGTCTCTGTAGCCAAATGGCAGGGTGCATCCCGGCCAAGTCATTCCATGGATGATAATAAGCGGTGGCGTGCTTGATCACGCTCTTGGAGATATCGGCGGGATTCACACTGTTCCTATACCTGTTGGTTCTGATTCTCCTCTCCATCGCGCGCAGCTTTTTCAGATGCTTTCTGCAACTATATCCCCTATAGTACCTTTGAAGCACCTTTGCAAAGCGGTTTCTCTTTGCAATCCAGCGCCTCATGATTCTGAGTTTGAAGAACTGTCTGCGACCGCGATACCAGGCTTGGATGCGAGTTGCCGCAGCTCTGTTTTTACGGGTAATTGCGGCGCTCACTGCTATCACCTGTTCATGAGTGATTGAACTAATGTACGAGGAAGCCACTCGCGAACATACTTGAAGGTAGAGTCTTTGACGGCACCTTTTCGCTAGGACGCAACGGAATATAGATTGCAAATAAAGAACTGATCTCCTCTTCTCAGCCAGTTTTCTGCTTTGATGGGCTCGAATGCAGCACTGAATCCGTAACGCTGCCATACTTTCAGCGCGATACAATTTTTCTGTCAAAAGTCGGGTGCTCACCCGCTTCTTTGCGGCGTCAAACGCGAGATCTGGACGAAATACGCAGAGGATCCTTTGGCAAAATCGCTGCACAACGAGAGCCGAAGAATGAACTCGAAATCTCCATGCACGAAAACATCTCTGTATCTTGCGCATCTTGTGGATAAATTGCCGGAAACGCTTTACCTTCTGTCGAGCCACGAACGATCGCGCTACTGCCTGGATTTGCTTTGAAGCAGCATACTCTTCTTTAAGACGAGCCATTAGACGCCGAGAATAAACTCCTCGCAACATACATTGAATAACCGTAGCCGAGAACCAACGTCTGGATTTCTTCTCCAGGCGTTTTTCAAGCTTATCCACTTGATCTGTGATCAAATAAGATCTCACCATTACAAACGCCGAGAACTGGTCTTTGAATCGATACCACGCCAATTGGAGCCTGAGAGCGGCATTTTCCTCTCGGGTTTCAAAGTCGACTATCTGTTTGACTGCTATTCGCGATAATACTGATCGCCACCAGAACTGAAGGACGATCGTGGCGTTCCACTGGTTCTCAAAAGCAAGCATTTGTTCGTGCATCATGACTTTGAAGCGAACTCGTGCGAGGACTGCGCGATAATTCGCCTGGATAAGAATTGTAGCAGCCTTAAGTTTCAAAAAAGCCCATCTGTGTTTTATCATTCGAGGCAAGGTTTCGAACCGAGTTGCATTTGCATGGAGAACTTTGAGGTGGCGTTGCACAGCCCACTTTCTCTCATGCTTTTGGATCACCGACACGCTGACCAAAACAACCTTATAGGCTGCGCGGACTGCGTTTCTGCGTGCCCACGCCTGCATAGTCCTCGCAGCAAGCCACCGTGTGCGATGAATACGGAAAGCCCGGCGGCCTAGGTTTCCTCGCCGAATACGCTGTACAAGCAAGCATGCTTCTAGGAGTTCGCGCTCCCGTTCTTCTTGCATGAACTCCACCCATCGCTCCCAAGCAAGCAATAATTTACCCTGAATCATCTTTAGGATGACAGCTCGCGCCTTCTGTTGCCCTGCGTACTTTACAAACTCTTTAAAGCGCTCTGACAACGTATGCTCATGCCATTTCCTGAATGGCGCGCGTAGCGGCTCTCTCCCAGCGTATATGAAGAGCCTCTCAAGGACCCGCCGTGCAAGCTCGCGCGAGTAAGCGACCTCTAATCCTTGACTGAGCAGAAAATTAGTGGGAAGTTGCTGGCGTTGGCTGGAGATCTGGTCATGGATGTTCGCCCAGATCGAGCGTTCCTCCTCTAACACGTTTTGCAATTGCTCCTCATTGGCGTTCTGCAAGTCATCTAACTTATCTATTGTATTGTCAATCTCAACCTCGGACTGGTTTCCACCACCGTGCGGCGACCGAGGGGAGAAATCATTTGTCCATTGTTTAGGACTTGATGGAGATCCCGAAGCCAGCGGCGACCTCTTGAATCTCGCGAGGCCACTTTTGGGTGACGTTTTACCATTCTTGGTGGGTGAGCGAGGCGAGCGCTCCGAATCGTGATTTGGAGAATATTGAGGCGTCATCGGACCTTTGGGGCTGTGCTTTGGCGAAGCAGCGGTCTTGATCGGGGGCAGCCGGTCGATCAAGTCTTTCGTTCTCTTTTTGCTTTTGTTTGAGGTTGCAGATGACGACGAGGAAGACTTTGGAAACCACATCATGGGAATGACATAGCCTAGTTTGCTTGCTGAGTTCATCTCGTCGGGTACGTTCTTCTTCTCTGAGCCTGTAATCATCCCAACCAAACCGGGATGCGAGGGGACCTTCTTCTTTGCCTCGGACTCATAGGCAGCAAGCGCACTTCCCCTTTTTGGACGCAGTCTCCATGACCGCTTGGCAGGTTTTGGGGACCCTTTGCGCAAAATCTGTGCGCTGTCTTCATTGCCTTGGTTCCCGCTCTCGAGTAGCTGTCCGTCTTCAACACCATGGTTCACGTTCATCTCTGCGACTATCTGAGGCTCGCTTTGCGCGGACTGTGCAGATGTGGGTGCAACTTGTGGGTCTTCATCTTCGACAGAAAGCATAAGCGCACGGTTGATTCGCTTCCAACCGAGGCCAGTTTTGCTGTCGAGAAGCGCCCCCAGCGCTCTGCAAGCTCGAATGCGCGACTTTCGCGGTGCCTCTGCGTCATTCACGTGAGAAAGAAGTCCCGCCAAAAGCCGTTCCCGAAGCGCCCCGCTTAATTGAGGCAGTTTGTCGCTGCGCGCATACAGTTCAGCCACCGCAGTTACTCGATTCGTCATTGACGCATTTTGAGACGATGGGTATGCGTCTCCAAGCAATGGCGACGAAAGCGCGTGTACACATTCCACAATCCGCTCATCCTCGCTCATCCTTTCCAGACGCGAGCCTTGAGCTCGGCAATCTCCTACTATCGAAAGTCACCAAGCTTCCGGCCGAGGGAAGCCCTCCCCCGGCCGCACAGACCTGGTTATGAATCGGCTTGCCCAGCTTTCAAGCTCCGCAGTCGCTTGCTCCGTTTCCCCCGTTCCCTGTCTGACGCCAATGCCAATGCCAATGCCACTGTCAATGCCAATGCCGAGACTACAGTAACACGCCTTGCTGCCATGCGATCCGCGCTCCTTCTCCGAGTTAATAGTTCAGCTTCCCACCGTTCTAAAGTCCCCAGTTCGAGGTCTCTTTCTTTCTTTGATGATCTCTCTGCTGCTCTGGTTTTCTTGAGGCTATTTCCTGTGCCACTGATCCTGAAGCAATGTGATCCGTGTTCGGTGCATAAGACTACTAGACGATCTATAGAGGTCGGTACTGGTCCTCGGTAGTGTTGAGGGTGTACTCGCGTACTCACTCACTCACTCACTCACTCACTCGCCGGTAAGTTTGGCAAGCAGGAGTGCTCTTACATTTCACCATACGCAACTGCTATTACAACAGTAGCACCGAGAGCCCTTCTCCATCAGACTATAAAAACGTCTAGTAATTCAATTAAGAGGTCTGCGGAACGTCTTCGCACAACCGTTACGATACGCTTAC
>BLSF01000057.1:0-135641 GCA_012862575.1 Parietichytrium sp. I65-24A
GGTCGTCTCCAGCTCGACTTCCGCCTCCACCCCGGTTGCCGCACTGGACACCTCATCCATTATCCCCGTGGGGATGGTCAGATCGCACTTTACTTCGGACGGAGACGTCCTTGCAACCAACGAACCGTCCCGGGTAAGAAAACGACCGTCATATGTAAGCGCAGCTTTTTTTTTGGGCGCCGATGCACCGGAGGACGTTATGACTTTGTAGGTCGCCGAGCAGGATACACTCTCTACTCCAGTATCCTGATCCTCGATTCCAGGTGACAGAGCCAAAGTGAGTGGGGTCGATGTCGCAGATGTGTATGAAGTGAACTTGAGCTGTGCAGATCTTGTCATGTCTTCAAGTTCATGGAACGCGTAGACATCGAGTGTCCCTTTGGACGCGGTGAGCCCGATTTCTGGAACAGAGGCAGTGTCAAGGGAAACTTCCACGACGGAGTGTTTGGATGGAGATGCCGAGACCCCTGCCTTTGACATGTCGTAGAAATTACCTTCGACCGACACGGAGTACTGGTTACAGTCGTCCTCGTTCAAGGTTAATAAGGAAGAAGGAACCCGAACCGCAAAAGCTGGAATGCCGGCCTTTCCTATTCCTGCCGAAACGGCACCACTCTCCATGGTATCGTCCGAGGACTCTTGAGAGCTGCGTCCAGACACCGTGCTACAGTCCAAGATCGAGAAGGATCCATCTGTGGAAAGAGTTCTATCCGAAGTTACTGCCGACACGGACCTTGTCCGACTTACCCACGGAAAATCGGAGACGGTGTCTGTCTTGGATTTCACCTCGTTGACTACGTACAAGCCTGAGTCAGCAGAGGTTTCGCTAGCCACTGTTTCCAAGATGATAGGCAAGCTAAACGAAGGAAACGTCACGGTGACATCTTCATTCTCGTCTTGGGTGAGTACAGCATCCAGAGACTCGCATGTTTGATCGGTTGTGCAAGTCTGGTAGTACTGACTGCTTTCCACACACCCACCGCCTTCCACAATGTCCCAGAAAGTAAAATTGGACTGCACCGTTTGCACAGCTCCATCCTGCTTATAGGACACTGTGAAAGAGTTCTCTTCATTCTGGTTTTGAAAGATTGGGATGTGAAGAGCACTTCCAGAACAGACAGGAGTTCCGATGCCAAGATTTGAATTACACTCGCAAACATCAAAGACTTGTTCACAGACTTCGCTGCTAGACGGGTCAGGCCCTGTGGCGCAGGGCTTGCTAATGTCGCACTCGGCAACATTTCCGCCATCCTTTGCTGGCGAGCAAATCGCAACTTGCAACGAGCTGGTGTCCCACCCGGTCGTGGAAGCGGCGTACATGTAAGCTTTTATGTCGCTTGCCAACAAGCTCGTAGACGGGTTCGAGACAAACTCAACTGTCGCAAGGTTTCCATCACGCCGAAGCACAGAAACTTGTACGTCGTCGCTCCCTGTGATGCCGAACGCGGCACTATAAAGAGTGTTCTTCACCGCGGAATTGGAGATGCTTCCATCTATATCAACCGCCATTGTCAAAGTGACCTCCAGTGGGATGTCCGAGCAGCAGCGTACTACAGCGCGAGCGTATTTCGAGATACACTTCGTCCCGCCTACATGATCAGGACGAATAGCGTACACTCTGTATTTCTTCTTACAAAATTCGCCAGTGAAAGTCAACTTTCTGTTCACCGGGCATATGCGATAATCCAAATCCATCGCAGCTCCCCTGACTATCTCTTGCCGGGTACAGAGCCGGGCGCCGGACTCTTCACACATACGGCGCGCGGTATTGAACGGTACTTTCCTCTTGCACAGATTTCCTTGCGGGCTGAAAGGCGAGAAGGAGCATATGGCTGGGTCCTGGTTTCGAGCCCATGTGCTGCCATACGCACAATGATGTTCATAGTATGCATTTGTGGCAATCGTGAAGCACGCCAATAAGACGACGACACGGAGAAAGGCTCTCATTCTTCAGGCGACGAACTGAGCTCGATCTTGAGCTTTCCGGGCGATCGAGGCGCGGTGGAGAACCAACAAGCTATGAATTTTCCCGGCGCGTGCTCGAGGCCAGCTTAATTATATCTCAACCTGGCCGCCTGCCGGCGAAGCGACCTTGACGGAGTCTCACAAGCTCGGGTCGCTTCAGTGAAGACTCTAGTGAACGAGCACTGGGCGCTTGTGCCGCCCAGGTGGTCTGAGTCGCTGTCTGGAATTCGAAGGCGAGCAGAGATTGCGACCCGTGAGCTCATGGGAGTGGCACTGGGAGCTCTTGCCTTTGCCTTTGCCTTTGCCCTTGCTTGCTCTTGCTGACCAAGTGGTACTGATACTGTGGGACGTACTGTTTGTGGGTACAGTGCTCTGGAGCCTGCACTGAATTAATCACACACCCAATCGGTTTTTTGGCTGGTACACAGTATTGGTACCACCACAGCGGGTCGCAAGTTGCAACCTTTGGCTGAGGCGTTTTAAAATGAAGCACAGCTCCCGATCCCTTTTGCTCTCAACTTTCAGAACTCAGCAACAACGACAAAACAGCAACAGCAGCAAAAATCTGTCTAAAGAATTCAGAATTTTCATAATTCAAAAGTCAGAAACTGCACTCGGCGGTTACCTCTCTTTTCCAGCCTTCCACGATGCCTAGTCGTGCATCGGCGAATTCACGCCTTTGTCCGCCTGCTTCTGCATGGCGACAATCACGATTGTGGTTCGCGATTTCTATGTATACAAACTACGGCCTCGCAATCATTGCAGCAGCTCCATTATTCCACGAATCCCCTTCTCCTTCCCTAAGATTTACACGACCGCGAAGGCCCAATTTAGTGGATCTGGGACATCTGGGACTCGTTACATGAAGGAGTGGGACGGGGAGTAAAGTGTGTCATTAGCTTTGTGCGTGTTGTGTGGGTAGACCGTTGGGACTCTTTTGGAGATGTGCAGGACTCTATCCCAATGTATGGAGAGGAGAATAGAGGGGGAGACAACTGTGAACTTGTGAACTTGTGGAATTGGGGAGGAATTTTGACGACGACGAAAAGAGAAGTGCGAAATGGCTTAAAAAATTGGAAGCGTAATGTCTGTAAACTCACAAAATTAGTGTAACTTGGTCAAAATCGTAATTTGTAGTTGGTTCATTCGACGGATATCGTATGATCCCAGGCACTCAGTGCGAGTCCTATGTCACAGTGCGCAGTGGAAACGAAACGCTCGCCCGCCCATTTCATTCACTGAACAGCGAGCTTTACTGTTAATACAAATGAAACTCCCCGCGGTTGTCGAAATAACCATCCGCGGCGTCAGGATCTGTCTCGAAGTCCTGCTCGACGAACGATTCGTCCTCGACCATGACTTCGAGATCGCCATCATCCGCGCTGTTTGAATCAGAGTTTGTTGTTTCTTGCGAAGTCTGATGTGGTTCAATCACCTCATTGGAGGTACTGGTCGGCATTTCAACTTGATACTGGTCTGCCTCGCCCCTTTTTGCAACCGCCTGTGGTTTTTCAACCACGACAATCATGCGATCTGCGACGTATCGCTTGTACATGTCCCCTGGCTTCACACCTGATGGAAGGTTGAATACCTTGTCAAAGCGGCGCGAATCTGTGCGGTCCGTGATCGACAACGTGTTCTTGTCAAAGTCTGCGAGAACTTTGAACAAGGAGTCCTTGTTGAACTCGTTCGCTTCAACGTGGATTTCGTAGTGGTCGCCTGCATCACGCACCTCAAATCGACGCTGGGCTGGCTGCCTGTACCTCGTTCTCTGCTCATTCCTTTCGTAACGTGGCCGCCCCATCTCCGGATGCATGCGATGGATATCATGCGGCTGCGCAAAGTGGCGCATATGACCGTGAGGGTGAAAGCTGTTCAACCCAGACCAAACGTCATTCTGTCTAGGCCAGAAATGGTCGAACTTTCTTCCCTCAAACAACCCAGGAGCCCTTGGTGGTCGAACATGAGGAAACCCGTGATGAAAAGTTCCAAACCCATTCGCCAGCTCCACACCAAGTGCGCTAAGGAGCAGCACAACGAAAGCTCGAATCGTTGCAATCATGATTTCGTAACCTTCCAATCTCTTGAAAACTAACTACAAGTACAACGCACACAGTCGATCCAGGTGCTCACTATCGGCACGTATGCGTATTGGTCTTCTTCTCTTTGACGTTCGATATTTCGGGTCTGCCTCATGCTGCGGATTCTATACTTTCATCAAAACCAAGCGCAAAGTTGAAGTTGACAAAGTTGACAGCTGTGAAAGCACGTGCTGATGTGGCAATACACGTCAGCACTCGGCATTCTGTTTCTCCGATTAAAGTTTGAATAAGTTTAATGGTAGGCATTTACGTCGGAGTCTCCTTTCCCCGAAGCCAAACGGACTCTCAAAAGATCTATCAACTGCTACCAACTTCCAAGGGTCGGGAAAAGTCTGGACGTTTCTGGACGGGGAATTGAGATTCTAGAACCTTCCTGACGTTTCCTTATGAAGTACCGGTACTCACAGTCAGTACATTATTCGAGTCTAGAAATTTCTGGAGTATCGGTAAGTTCAAATTGTTACCAAGTCGGAGAAGGAAGTCGAGCAGCAATGTCTACACTAAATTTTGAACAAGAGAAAAAATGAAAATCATTCTTTTGAAGTTTAAAATTCAACATAAACATGAACAATGCACAGCGAAATTTACTCTTGCCGTTCACTGGCGACAAAAAATTCGTGCTGGAGCACCTCATCGAGCCTAATACGCTTCGAAGGATCTTTCTCAAGCATCTTCTTGATCAGATCTTTCGCGATTTTGGCTTCTTTGGAAGACCATGCGCGGCCCTCAAAACTAACATTTTCTACTAAAACTGCACGCATGACGCTTGCATCTGTTCTTGACCCATGCAGGTCGAAAGGATGAGCACCGCAGATTAAAATATAGAATACACACCCAAGAGCCCAAACGTCCACGGCGGTAGTCAACACGTCAGATCCACGGAGGATTTCTGGAGCGCAATAAGCGGCCGTGCCGATGGAACTTGTCGACACCTGGTTGCAAGCCAGCGTATCAGATTGGCCAGGTTTGTCAAGAGCAAGCGCCGACCCAAAGTCGATCACCTTGACAGCGCCGTCGGAGTTGATTAAAATGTTCTCCGGCTTGATGTCGCAATGAGCAATGTGGACTTTCTCATGAAGGAACCTGAGAGCCGAAGCGATTTGCTCCACTATACTCTTCACCTCCTTGACCTGCAACCGCCCTTGCTCAATCACCTCGTCAAACAGCTCGCGGCCTTGTACGTGCTCGAACAAGAGCCAACGTTCCTGGTCGCCAGCCTCACCAGGCTGAACGGGCGCAATAGAAAGTGTTCGGCGGTCCCCTGGAATTGCGTTCAGGATCGAGTTGACTGGAGCTTCGCTACTGAAGTGTGCAGCACCACCAGGCTGAAGCAACGAGCACTTGAACTCAACAACGTTCTGATGGCCGCCCAGGTCCTGAATGCGCTGCAAAGCGACGAGTTCACTTTCAATGACTTCTTTCGTTTGCTCATTTTCGCGCACAATTTTGACCGCCACATTTTCATTTGACTCCAAATATTTGCCTATCCTAACAGTTCCGAACGAACCTGCACCAATTTTCTCTTGTGGAAGGAAAACAACTTTGCCGTTCTCGATCTGGGCAGCCTCTCTGCACCTGGTCGACCTGTAATTGGTCATTACGACGCCGAGGACGGCAGCGCACACAGCTGCGGTTCCAAACCCCAACGTATTCCCGTCCCTTCCCCTGTGCTTCCCACTTTGAATGACGTTGCTAGGGGCAAGTGGATTGCTGAGTTTCGTCGCGCACTGTTGCAGGTTCAGAGCGCGGGCGCGCTTCGCTGCCTTCAAGCTGTGAGCAAGAATCATCTTTGCGACGACGAGTGGCGCGGTGCGACGAACGTCAAAGCAGTGTCACGGAATTCAAGGTTTGACAGGGTATGTGGCATCCACCACCTCGTCTCCGTTCGAAACTCGAAAGCTCAGAACTCGAACTCCAAGAACAGGGCAAGTCTTTGTATGCTTCAGTCCAGGACGTGGACGAAGCTCCCGAAAATGAGACACGGCGACCTAGTTGACGCACATCAATCTCAAAGGACTAGGCCCAAGCTGTCCAACTCCTCGCACACGGCTCTGCCACTCTGCAGAGTATTCTTCAGCGACGCGACAAGGCGAGCGAGACGAACGAGGCAAACGAGGCGAGCAAGTTTAGCAGGCAGAGACAGGCAGCTCACGCGGCAATGGAGATCTCGCAGTATCACGTCACTTGAGCGACGTTGAGCACCTGCCGAATGTCCAAAACGACTGTCGAGCGATACGGGTCTGTTACGTCGACCAGTCCGCCTCCCTTACTCAACCGCTACAACGCACCTACGGGCGGATTCGACTTCACACTCCACCTTCCTTCCGTTGGTCTCTTCGGTTTGCGCGGTCTTTCACTCGCCACCCCAGTCGCTCCAGCTTTCTGTTTTCGAGCAGACAAACAAGGCTCCAACGCACAAGCCTGTTCTTCTGGTTGATGCTCTCTTGGCTCTGAACTCTGAATGCTCGGTTTCAGTTGACGCTCGCGCCTTTCGGTGGGGATCTCGAATTGGAAATTGGGAATTGGGTCTCTGAAGTGGCTCTGAAGACGGTCTGTCTCTCTGTCTGTCTGCCAGCATCTGCCAGCGTCTAGCTAGTCCTGAGCGCTGCGCTGAAATGTGAGTACTGTGTTGACCTTCGAACAATAACAATAACCAAAATAGCAATCACAACTACAGCGACAGCAACCCCAACTGACTCACGTCACAAGATGTTTTAATGTGAAAAGATGTGAAATGTGAACGAAGCCACTGAAGCCGACCCTTCCCGCAAATGAATTGATGTGGACGGACCAGTCTTGGTTTTACCGCTACTACTTCGGGCACTAGAGCTGCGCTACATCGCTCTCTCGCGTTCACGAGTCAAGTTCAGAATTCTGAAAAACAAAATACACTAGCCACTCTTAATTGACTTATAGGAGAGGGTCCTAGTGATGGGTAAGTGATATTAGGCGAACTACCGGTTGGGCGGAAAGCCGGCCCCTGAATTCACACGTTGACAAAACCTTGTTGTGTGTTTTTAATTTTGAATTATTGTTTGGTTTTTGGTTAAGAGTTTATTATTTTTATTTTAAAAAAGAAAGAATTAATTCTTAGAATTCTCTATTTTTGCAAGTCACGCCGATTGAAAGAGAGGATTCGCAGTCAACCGTCAGTCCATTCATTTCATTTATTACATTCATGTCATTCAATGTGGATATCGCGCGGGACTGACAGTGGGTACCGATACTAGTACCGGGAATTATACCACTCGAGGCCGTCAGCGAGGTCCGAGGTATACCGAGGTCGTGGATGTTGTGGATTTGGATGTGTTGGACGCCAGCCAGCGTTGAGTGCTGCAGGATACTACGGTTGCGCGCTACGCTCGTGGGTTGAGCTGATGATGCTGGTCGAAAAATTACTCAGCAAGTCCAATTGATTGTCCAAGTCTTGCAATTTTGCAATTGTCCGAGTCAACTGTGTCCAATTGCATTCACACGGCGCAAGTCTGGGACTTGGTAGGAAAAGTTAGCTTAAGCTAGCTATTCGCGGGGCGTTCAGGAATAGGAAGAAAATGGATTGTGTTTGTATAGTCATACGCTCTGTCACGAGAGAGTAAGCTTTTGCCTAACAGACTGCATAGCTGTTCATAAAACATTAGCCGACGCTCTGACGTTTTTTGCTGTCAGTGATTGATTTTCGTTCAATTTTGATTGTAAGCTTTGTAAGCATTTGCACTTGCACTGGCAGTGGCTTGCTTACGAGGCGAGAAGGAACTTTCAGGCCTTACTCACAGTCAGCACCAGTGGTTCGGCCGGTGGTGAATGAGGATTGCGTCACGTGACCAAGAAGCGACGCTGCAACATTCTGCGACTCAGCGCTGCGACACCGCTGACGTCATTGGAGTGACTTATTCGTTGACATTTACCGGTCCTACCGGGCGCTTAGTGACTACGGGTGAGGCATGAGGCCCTGCACCTACATGGACGGACTGTGAAAAGGGGCGGGTGACGTAAAGTACGACTCGGCTCGGAGCACCAGTAAAATTGAATCTTCGAGCTACGCATTTCGGGGAAAGTGGTCCGAGTCAGAAGTCCAGTGGGCAGGAACTTGGCCTCTGATTCTTCCTGGACTGACCTTGAATTCTGAATTCTGATCTCCTGATACGTGAATGAAGATTGAAGCAGGAGGCACTTCCACAAGACGCTGAGAATCTTCCGAAAAGGATTGTGTTTTCCCGATTATTCCACGAAACCCTGAGATAAAAAGCGGCAATGCAAGTAGATTAACCTGAAAGGGATGTGGTTACGTTCGCCAGTGCAGCCGCGAAGCGTTCTCTTCGTCTCAGCGCAAGAAGCAAGAGAAATTTTTTTATCTTGATGAAACGTTTTTACAATAAATTACTCAATTATTTTCTCTCTCCCGACTTGAATCTCATCAGGAACCAGTTTTCAAGCCAAATGCCTAGGTGAGACCTGAAGAGATCACAACACATATTGCAGGAAGGAGAACCCGTAGCGTTTCTCAAGGTCTTGCTGCGACAGGGTGTTTCCGCCACCGTGAAGAAGGTTGAACTCAACGTCCAGAGCGATACCGCGAGAGATTTGAATATCGTTGATCTCAAACGCTGTTGAGGTGTCCTTCAGTAATGCTCCGCGGTTTCCCACCAAGTCAGCCTTGGTGATGTAAAACTTCAGTGCACATTTGTACGTTTCTCGGTTTTGTGTGTCGGGGAATTTGAAAAGCGCATGATGCTGTGGATTGCAAGACCAGAGCTGCCATTCTCGCGAGTTGTAGAAGCCAACATTGTTTTGAGCTGTGAACATGTTCGTGTTGGAAGATATTGAAAACAAGCAAAGTGTTTGTTGTTGCCATTCGAGCGCAAACGAGACCCACCACAACAGGTCCTTCGTATCCACTATCGGGAACGGAGCTTCGGCGTTGAGCTCTTTCAGGCGCATCAGAACTTCTGACCTTGAACCTTCGTCAAGCAAGTCTGATAAAAGGGTGATATCTGTCACAGTTTGCTCCCAGTTCTGCTCCAGAGAAAACCGATACCCGGATTTGTTGGGGAGCATCGTTCGAGCTTCGAAAAGCGCATCTGAAGGATAACTATTTTGCGCTTGCGTACCATACAGATGACTACCGAATAAGAGGCTACCGTGATGCGAGTGAACAACCAGACAATTTTCAAAGTCCAGGAAGCCCGAGAGAGCATCAACACCGCGTGGCTTCCGCACAGACGAAATAATTTCAGCCCACTTGCGATCCTTTCGAACATAAGCGCTGAGTATATCCTTATAAACATCCGCTTGCCAATCTCGAAGATCACGATCCCGGGTCCTGATTATGCTCATCGTCACATCAGCTTTCCGGAACTCGGCAACGCCAAGCTCTATGAAGGCCCCCAAAGCAGCAGTAGCTTCTAGGCTTCCGTCCCATAAGAACTGGATCGTTCGGCTCAAAGTTTTCGAAGCGTCGAGCACCAATTGCTTGGCACGATTCAACATGAGCTCTGGAATCCCCGTTGCGTTGGCCTGTGCTTCCAACCTTTTCTTGACGTTGGACATGTCTCCAAATTTCCGGATTTTTGACAACTTTTGATTTCTATCTTCAACTCGCGTGAATTTTGCACTTGGGATAGGATCAATTATTGTCACATTGAAGCGCGAGTCTTTTATGCTACTCGTGCGATCGATGGCAAGAGGCAAATTGAACAACGTCGACACAGCAATATGCAGGTCTGCGTTCGGAGAGAGCTTGTAAGAAGGTATGCAATGAGATATGAATCTTCCACCGTAAATCAAGAGAGATGTAGCGCTTCCAGGGAGTAGGTCGACGATCCCCGCGTCAGGCGTGGTCGTCAAACTATCCTGAAGCAGCTCTCTGAACAGGACATTCTCCAGGTCTGGAAGCGGAAAGTCTCCAATCATTTCAAAAATAAGCTCCAGCGACCCGTCGATCGTTGTTTCGCTTTTCTCCACCACTTTTGCGTTGAACTTAGAAGGAAGCTGTTCGGGGAGCGAGAGAAAAGAGATGGTGGTGGAGGTCTTATCCGGCCAGGCGAAAGCTGCAGGAGGGGGTGTGTATCTCCGTGGAACAAGGTAGCCATACTCACTTACAGTTCCAAACCTCGACCCTAATCTCGATAAGTTTGTCCAGGTAGGCTCACTCACAATGAGTTCGAGAAGTCCCATGAAATGCTTGGCTCGCAAATAGCAAATCGAGGATTCGACCGCAAGATTCCTCATATCATTCCCTTCAGCTTGGAACAAGTCGTAAATCACAAGCGCCATCAAGTTGATTGCCAATGAGGTGGTGTTCAGAGCAATGCGCTTTATCGGTGGAAACGAAATTTCCGAAGGCGCTGAAAACCCAGTGGGTCTCAGCGGCGACTTGGCGACCAGAATGGCCGGCGTAAAGTTGTCCTCAATGTACCCTCCGTCGGTCTTTCCGTTTGACGCTTTTGCCTCTACCACCACCCGGCCTGCACGGAATTCCAGGTCCAATTTCTCAAGCGCGGCCACCCGACTGAGAATATCAGCAAGTAGAATGACCTTGCCTAAACAAATAGTGTACTTTTCCGTTCGCCTTCTTACATAAAGATAGTCAAAGTACTTTGAAGCGCCAGCCGGGAAGCCCCGAATCCTATTCTCTTCTTCTGTTGTCACCTCTGTCAAAAGACGCCGGGGGTTGTTCATATGTGACACGGATGGCTCGGGAGTCTTTAGAGACAACCTGAACATGCTCGGTTGCTCTCGTCTTGCTAGTAGAACACTGTGTTCTATTTCGCCATCCCCAAAGTCTACATTCCGCACTAGCGATCCAGACACTGACACAGCTACTTCCACCGGTTCTGGAGGGGCCTCAGCTTCCATGGGCCGACGAAACAATCGCAACCCGAGCCCCGACGTCAGGGACCATCTCTTCTTCCCCATCCCTGCCCTCTTGTCCGTCTTTGCGACCAGCTCCGCTCTGACCAGCTCAAATGCTTCGCGTTGGCTTCAAGGGGAGGCACTCATCGACGGGTTTCCCTCCAGCTTCCCGCAAGTCTCGAGCGGCGTTCGACTCTGTTCCAAACCCGTCGCCTCCGAGTTGCTCTGTGCGAGTTGCCTTTCGTCTCCACTGCAACAGCCCGATGGTCCCACCTTCCGCAGCGCTCGACCTTTCTTCACTCACGCAAGTCTCGCAAGTCTCACAATGAGAGCGCGAGGGAATGGCCCTTTCCCCTATTCCCTATTCCCTATTCCCTCCTGCCGGTGTGTAGCTCACGCGTTGCGCGCCTTAGCTCCGTTCTCCGTTCTCAGTACTCTGTACTCTGTGCTCACTCACATGTCAGTATCAGAACTATCAGTGGTACCTGGTACCCTGGCTTTGCTTGTGTTGTGTGCTCCCATTTAAGTGAAGCCACGAAGTGAGAGCGTAAACAAACCCTATCGGAAAGTGGGGTGGTGTGCTCCAACTTCTCTAACTTGGCTGTCACCCCACTAAGCAGGGTTTATGGAACTCGGCTGTCTTATTGTGCTGTGTTGTGTTGTGTGTTTTGTGCCGATGCGAGGGAGAGGCAATTGGACGATTTAACATGGTTTAACGTGAGAACTTGTGGAAGGAGTGGGCTGGCAGCTGGCAGGCTCACAATTTTTTATTTTAGAGTTTTTTACAGTCAAAACTTGGTTTGGTTTGGGCAGTGATGCAAGGAAGGAGGCCGCCATTGCATTCGTTTCTACCGATGTACTGAGTACCATGGTACTGAGTAACAATCAATCGATTGAAATCAACAACAATCACTCCCTGTACATCCCTGCACTGCGCGTGTGGCAACATGTGGCAACAGTGCCAACAAAAGAAATGGAACTGGACTAAGTTTCGAGGTACTTATTAATAGTGCAAAATGATCTCAAGCAAAAACTGTTAATGTGAGTAGTAGCAGTAGCTAACAGGGAGCTTCGGAAAGATGAAAGTCTCGCAGAACTCGAGGCCTAACAATCGGATAGCTAGAGCAATAAGATATTCGCGCGCTGTGCTTGGACAACTGGGTCGTAGTGACTGATAATTGGCCGGGTGCACACCTCAGCTGCACTAGAGTTAATGAATAGCGGGGGCTACCCCTAGATCGGTGAATATGTGCGCTGAAGTCACAAAGAAGAAAGCGTTCTCGATTGCGTAGTAACGGCGTTTACTGCGCGAAGGTGTGGGAGTGAGCTTGTTGATCATATCATGTTCATCGTGTTGATTGGACAGACGTACTGAGTACAATCAAATGCTTGCCCAGCTTTTGCCAGCTTGCCCCTGGCATCGCTATGATCACTTTGGGGCTTTCAGAAACAAGTTTCTCTCCAAGGCTTTCGAGGATCAACGAGCTGTTCGTTAGACCCTGACCTGTCTGGGTTAGGTTGCAGCGCTGCCCCATCGAGCGTCTTTCGAGGCGAACGAATTCCGACTTGGCGAAAAACGCATCCCCCACCCTTCCTCATCCACTACCACACATCAACGCACACGGCTAGGTGTACGCGAGGACACCCTCTCTCTCCTGCCCACTCGTATTTTCTCCCCACAGCCCCACAGCAAACGGCAGTTCCAACAAAACAAAANAACATGAGCGAACCAAAGCCAGGGTACCAGGTACCACTGATAGTTCTGATACTGACATGTGTTGTGTTGTGTGTTTTGTGCCGATGCGAGGGAGAGGCAATTGGACGATTTAACATGGTTTAACGTGAGAACTTGTGGAAGGAGTGGGCTGGCAGCTGGCAGGCTCACAATTTTTTATTTTAGAGTTTACAGTGAAAACTTGGTTTAATTTGGGCAGTGATGCAAGGAAGGAGGCCGCCATTGCATTCGTTTCTACCGATGTACTGAGTACTGACAGTGAGTAACAATCAATCGATTGAAATCAACAACAATCACTCCCTGTACATCCCTGCACTGCGCGTGTGGCAACATATGGCAACAGTGCCAACAAAAGAAATGGAACTGGATTACTAAGTTTCTAATTACCACTTATTAGTAGTGCAAAATGATCTCAAGCAAAAACTGTTAATGTGAGCAGTAGCTAACAGCGAGCTTCGGAAAGATGAAAGTCTCGCAGAACTCGAGGCCTAACAATCGGATAGCTAGAGCAATAAGATATTCGCGCGCTGTGCTTGGACAACTGGGTCGTAGTGACTGATAATTGGCCGGGTGCACACCTCAGCTGCACTAGAGTTAATGAATAGCGGGGGCTACCCCTAGATCGGTGAATATGTGCGCTGTAGTCACAAAGAAGAAAGAGTTCTCGATTCCGTAGTAACGGCGTTTACTGCGCGAAAGTGTGGGAGTAAGTATTGATCATATCATGTTCATCGTGTTGATTGGACAGACGTACTGAGTACAATCAAATGCTTGCCCAGCTTTGCCAGGGGCAAGCTGGCATCGCTATGATCACTTTGGGACTTTCAGAAACAAGTTTCTCTCCAAGGCTTTCGAGGATCAACGAGCTGTTCGTTAGACCCTGACCTGTCTGGGTTAGGTTGCAGCGCTGCCCCATCGAGCGTCTTTCGAGGCGAACGAATTCCGACTTTGCGACAAAAACGCATCTCCCCCCACCCTTCCTCATCCACTACCACACATCAACGCACACGGCTAGGTGTACGCGAGGACACCCTCTCTCTCCTGCCCACTCGTATTTTCTCCCCACAGCCCCACAGCCCCACAGCCCCACAGCAAACGGCAGTTCCAACAAAACAAAACAAAACCAAAAAAGAAAAGATGCTCAGCGCAGCAGTGAGACGCTGCTCAAATGGCTCTGTCGTTCGTGCGGCGGTAAACTCTGCGAACAACGCGCGGCGATTCGGTTCGAATTCGGTCGGTGCAGGGTCTGGTAGCTTGCCAGTGAGTGATATGATTGTACGTTTGACGCTAGTGGACGAGGACGGGAAACGGCACTCCATGGCAGGGTACACCGGACAGCGTCTTACGCAAGCATCCATGATGAACGGACTTGCGAATGTCCTCGCAGAAGAAGGCAGCGGCGGCAGCCAAATTCCATATCAGGTGGTGCACAATGAGAGGTACACGCAGGACACCTTTGGCGAAGGCGCATGCTCCAACATTCAGCATGTGATTCTCCCGGATAGGTGGATGCAGAAGGTCCCTGCAGCATTGCCCGATGAGATTGCCATGCTCGACAGGCTGGATGCCATGGAACGCGGCCCGCGGACGGCCAATTCGAGGATAGCGAGCGAGATTGTGCTGACGAAAGACTTGGAGGGCGCGGAGATTTACGTTCCTGACACCTACCCCGCCGACATTATGTAAATCGCGGTCGGGGGCGGATGGCCCGGGAGGGATGGATGATGGACTGCTTCCGTTGGGACAGTCGCTTGACTCTTTTGGTATCCTTTGGCTCGCCGGGTCGATGGTCTTTTGTCATGCTTGCTCCCGGTCGCAGTTCTGGCTGCAGCTGGAGCTTCAAAAGAGTTTGGTGTGGCATGGACAGGCGAGAATGCTAATTTTTATAAAGACACAAACGCACACGCGATTCGAAACTGGACGTTTCAACACATTGCAAGTAGAGATTAAGAATGTGGCTTTTGAAGGAAAAAGACAACCTGCAGAAAGCAACGTTTCTTTTTTTTTTTTTTTTTATGTTTCATCCTCCGAGTTAACAGGAATAATCAAGTCAAGTCAAATCGTCGTACTCGAAGAGGACCTTTTTTGCAGTACGCCAGCGCCTAAGGAGTTGCACTGTTGACGTGCAGCGACTCTTCCTGTTTCTGAGCAAAAGCATTGAAGATCATTTCAAGCGTTGGATCACTCACTGCGTATTGCGACATGGGAAGCTTTTCCTTGGCGCTCTCGAGAGAGGCAAAAACTCCAGGTATATCGCGGACCGACAACTTGTAACGCGCCTGCGTGTGGTGGCGCTCTACAAGACTCGAGTTTTCGAATTCGCGGCAAAGGAAGTCGTCCACTTGGGAAAATTGGATTTCGGTCAGCCACCACTCTGCAAAGTAAAGCGCATCGACCTGGCCACCACTCTTTAGAATAGAGCCGAGCACGCTGGTCGGAGCTTGAACTCGCTCCGCCCAGTCCGGCCTTCCCCAGACTCTACAAGTCTCTTCTACATCCTTATCTTTGATTTCTCCAGCGCTCCCGACAAGGCCCTCCGCTTTAGAAACCAGAGCTCGCGCTTCATCTATTTCGGCAAGCTTGAGGCTGATATTCACCATCAACCCATCTCCAAATCGAGATTTGAGGTGTTGCACCGAACCAAAGCAACTAAATTGGCCTCCGACGAGTATGCCAACCTTCGAGCAAAGGGCTTCGCATTCTTCCATCGAGTGCGACGTCAACACCACTGTACCTTTCTTCGCACGCTCGCTCTCGGTAGAGAGGCGCGAAATAACATCCCAAAGAAATCTCCGGTTAAAAGGGTCCATACCACTTGTAGGCTCGTCACAGAAAACTAATGGCGGAGAACCCACCATGGCAATAGCTATGCTGAGTTTGCGGCGGTTGCCTCCCGAGAGGGTGCCTGCCGTCTTGTTGTCAAAGTCATCGAGGTTCAGCTCTCTGATTTTCTCCTCCGCAACTTTTTGCACCAATCGCTCCGGGATGCACTTGATCCTGGCATACAACTCCAAGTGCTCACGAACCGTCAAATGTTCCAGGAGAGCATCAAATTGCGGGCAGTATCCAATTTTTCTCCTCAGCTCACCCTGTTGGTAAAGAATGTCATTACCAACCAACTTTGCCGTGCCGCTTGAAGGGAGATAATCTCCAGTGAGGATTCTTTCGTACACCACAGCACGATCACAGCAAACCCGTCAGTCATCAATTTCGAAATAGCAAAAATAAAAGCAAAAGCAAAAGCAAAATAGCGCACAAATGCGCTCTGCTGCAGTTCTGCGTTCACGAGACTTACTTGATGGTAGATGTTTTACCTGCACCGTTTTGTCCCAAAAATCCAAAGCATTCCCCCTCTGGAATCCCAAACGTGAGGCCACGAACAGCAATCTTGTTGTCTGCGTACACCTTGCGGAGGTGGTCGAGAACGATGACATCCTCCGTGGCTTCCCCTGCGTCAACTCTATCCCTCTCAGCTGCAACGTCTTCGTCAACAATGTTTTCACTTTCATCTGCATCTGCATCTGCATCGCCGTTAGCCGCGGGGATGAGCTGTTGTTCCAATTCTGAGCCATCTTGTTCGCGGGTGGCCTTCCGCTTCTTCCAAGGCATAGTAGGACAGGACAGCATGAATTTTTGTCGTAGCCAGGGAAAACTCATAAAGTAATCGAGCCCGAGGGTCAGCGTAAAGTACAAAACAGATGTGGTCGCAAGGTAGAAGAGTTCCACACCAGCAACATCCCATGAGAGCGGTGACCTGGAGAAACCATCTATTGGAGCATAATCACTCACCGACTTGTTTATCGTGAGACTGAGTAGCCCATTTCCGAGGCAAAATCCGGGAAAGAAGCGGTAGACATATTCCAGCACCTTGTTTGCGTCTTTGGTGGAGTCAACTGCGGACATTACCAACGAGGCAATCAGCAAAATCAACCCCGTGATAAAGTTGAGAAGCAGCACAACATTTTGCGCCGTAGAGTGCGAAGAGAATGCAAAGCTCACAAAGTACGTGAACGGTATTGTTGCCAGGCCATACCCCAAAAACAAGAGCGTGATCGCTATAAGATTTTGACCCTGGAATGCGGATATCTGGAATGCCCAGACAATCAAAATGGAGCAGCTCCACGGGACAAGATACATGAGCATATCCCAAATGTACGAGGACACCCAATACGAGAGAATGCTTGCACCACTGATGAGCTGCTGATGCTTGGCACTGATCTCCTTTTCCTTGACCACGAAAATGGCCACGGATGCCGGGACGAAGGAGAACGCAATAACGATGCTCATGGATGCCGTGATTGAGCCGAAGGCGTCTAGCAAATTGACAAAGCCAGCCGTGAACGGAAATGGCTCGTTTCGCACCAAAATTTTAGCATTGGCTGCTTTGGTGCTGTTCCCTGTTTCCTGTTGTATCAGCCATCTTGCAAAACCTTGATTCACCATATTAAGAAAGAGCCCTGGTCCATGCTTCGCAGAAGAGTTGGTGAAGATTGTTACCCGAGTGCCCCTATCGGCCTCGGCATTGGTGTACAAAGCTCCGCCATACAAGCTAGTTTTATTGTCGCGCCGATGCTGCAAAAGCCACTCCGAGAAGCCGCGAATTTCGCTCCCATCGCGGATATCCTCTTCACTTGGTTCAGCAGCACAAGTGCCACTCAGACCCTCGGGAATGACAGCAGCGACGCCTTCGGCATCAGGGTAAAAATCTGCCCACGGGTAACCTAGCGATGCCTTTTCAGATGAGATGTTAAATGGAAAGTAGTTATGGTCTTGCGCAAACTTTTCCGTACTCAGAAGCAGTGAAGGGGGCTCTTTCATCGGGAATAATTTCATCAGGGAAAGGCCCAACAAAAGAAGAACGACAGGCAAGAGCGTATTACAGCACAATGACTTGAAGTCCCGCTTGGCTGAGTAGAATCGCTTAAAAACAAGCGCGCGTGTCTGAATTGCGAATTTGGACCCGGCACTCACGGAAGTATACAGCTCATCCATCTCGTCCCGGTCAGCGTCCGATAGAATAGAATCAGTATGAATAAGGTCTGCTCTCCGGTAGGAGGAGTGCGCAGCATCGCTGTCAGAAGTGCCGTCTTCTACGCGGGCATCGGCGGACGCGTCGCGGTTCGCATGTCCGTGATGGCTGTACTCGTCTGAGGCAACTTTCAAGAATACCTCTTCAAGTTGCGTCACCGACACGCCATAATTGGCAACGCGGAGGTTGTCTTTACTCTCCTCGACCCGCTTGAAGAGCTCAGGAAACACCGATGAAGCAGAGAAAGGGACCTTGAATGATATCTCTGCGCCGACGCTGCTCAAGATCTTTGCATCTGGGATAAACTCTGTAACCACTTTGTTGATCTTCCGTCTGTCCTCAAGCTGAGACTCCGCTGCTGCTCCGGTTTCGGCTTGCTTGGCCTTTGCTCGGCTTGAGACTTGCAAAGAAAATGTAATCGTGTAGCCAATGCCATACTTCTCTTTGAGAAATAGCGAAGTCCCGCAGCAGCGGAGGTTGCCCTCTGCCATTATTGCAATGCGGTCTCCAAGAAGATCCGCTTCATCCATAAAGTGTGTGGTTAGGACGATAACACGACCTGAGCGGTTTCTCTGTAGCATATTCCAAGTCGACCTCCGAGAATACGCGTCCATGCCTGAAGTGGGCTCATCTAAAAACACGATCCGAGAATTTCCTAGTAGAGCGATGCAAACGCTCAGTTTCCGCTTTTGCCCTCCAGACAAATTACCGGCGGGGGTATCGGCTTTGTCCACCAGCCCAACCTGGGAAAGGTGCGCTTCGATTTCGTCACTGACATTCTTTACTTGTTTGAGCTGAGCAAAGAACTGTAAATGCTCTCGAACAGTTAGTTCTGGAAACAATACATCATGCTGCGGGCAGACGCCCAAGGACTGCCTAATGTCGTCCATCTCTTCCTCTGTGTCACGACCAAAAATGGTTGCTTCGCCTTGCGTTTTCGCGAGGAGTCCTGTGAGCAAATTGATGGTGGTGCTCTTTCCAGCACCATTGTGGCCAAGAAGCACGAAAATCTGCCCTTCGTACATTGTCAAGTTGAGCTTATTCACAGCAACCCTGATGTCACCAGAAGCCGTTTTGAACTCTTTTCGCAGGTTGCGAATTTTGACGCATCGGTTGTCTCGTTCAAGCTGTTTGAGATCCACGGAGGGCTTTTCCACGAAGCCAGCAATTTCGTCATCACCACCATCATTTTCGATGTCTTCCTCCCTAGAAGTGTCAATGTCGGACGACGCTCGTTTCGAACACCAGTACCGTCGTGTGCACAAAAAGTAAAAGGGCCTAGAAGTGCCAAATTCGTGTGGAAGAACCGAGTCCAGATAGAATGCCATGAACATATACAATAGGGTGTCAATTGCCAACATGCCCAGGATGAACAAAAATGATACTTGCGACTCGTTTGGTGTGGAGCCGAAATTCTCCCATGTGACGCCTGCCCCTGCCCCTTCATAGCTAGCCAACACAGACGCCCCAACTCCAAACGCCGTCGGCGAGAGGACTGACGCAATCATTTTGGACTCCCGATTGGCATTTTGAGTGTTGACCCCAAAGTAAGCAAAGAAGCCCATGAAGAACATGACTACTCCAGCAGTGCTCGCAGTCTTTGCACGGTTGAAAAGTACCGATATGACAAAGCAATAAGCCACAATACTCACACCGAAAAGGAAGAAGTATAAGAATACGAGGGAAGGGTCGCTGCTGCTGAAAAGTCCATTACGAGTGATTAGCGTGATGCAGAGCGAAATCACCGTGAAAAGTAACCCGTACGTTAAAAACCAAGACAAGTACAGCGAGACGTATCGCAGCCCCATCATTCGCATCCCCTCCCTGACTCGCGTCTCTTTCTCTTGAACAATTCCGCGAATCAGCCGAGAAATGGGCCACAGAAAAGTCAAGATAAGGTCCAGCGCAAAGACGTTCTTTATCTTTTGATAAAAAGGGCGATCCACGTGCATTGCGGTTGGAAATTCGGTCATGCGCACATCGTTGGGGAGGAGCAGAGTGGGTTCAACTAACGGCGACAGGCTCAGGTTCGTTGCTGCGACCACCAAGCTGAGGACGCTATGGCAATCCAGAACGCGGCCATTCTGAGCGTAGCTTTGGGCAAGCAGGAGTTCAACGTCCACTCCGCCAAGCCAAGCGAGCTTCGCGGGCCACCCAGATTCAGTTCTGTTAAAGGAAGGAATGAATTCGTGTACTGACCGGAGGAGTGGAGCGAGTACGTCGCAAACCTGGCGGATCGCCAGATCCTCTGTTTCCTCGACGTACTCCGAGGAAACACTGTGGTTCATGATAAATTTGTCCACCATATGCTGCAACGTAAGGAATCCCGACATCATATACTTGTCGACATACTCCTCATTTACACCACTGATGAAGGTGTTCGTGAATCCCAACTTTGGGTACGTGAACGGGATCACAGAGAAGTTTGTCTGGATGGTGTAGTCCCATGAGTCGTCTTCCCAGCCAACCTTATTGATGATGAGGGCCATATGGACCTTTGGATGCTCAAGAGCAGCTTTATCAGGGCAGTAGCTCCCTTCTGGCCACCGCTGCTTTCCGTAGTCTTCGCTTTTCACATAAGTGAGTAGGTCCGAGGCCGACGGGAAGATCTTACTTACGTGGCCAAATCTACAAAAGCCAAAGCCAAGTACATCGTTGGTGGCATGCGAAATTTCTCGCCACACTGGGTCTTCCTCGAAATCCGCAGTCCAGCCATCCATGGTTTTCTGGAAACCCTCGAGCCATCTAATCTGGTCAGGGTCGCTCGCATTCCTTGGAGCGAGACCGATAGTATACTGCAGCTTGGATGCCACGAGGCCAAGGTATGCAAATGGAGGTAGAGTCATGAGCCCGGGCCCGAATCCAGCAGTGCTCAGCTCCAAGACGAATTCTTTGTGGTCATCAGGATCGGTCGGGAACAGCAGCGACCTACTCAGCGGCGATTGTCTTGGACAAGTAAAGTGCTGCTCTTCAATTGTGACATCCGGGTCCAAGCTCTGCAACCAGACTACCAACCAGACAAATAGCAGCGGCAGTGCCACTTCGCTCACAGTGGACACCCAGTGTCTCTTCTTCAGTACATAATTCTTCCACAGCAGCAGCCTCGTCTGGGCCCAGATACCGCTGCCCATTCCGTCTATCCCCTTTTCGACCTCCTCCAAGCTCTCGGCAGCCTATCTCTTTGAGACTCCGAGCTTCAGCCCCGTTCGCGTCTTTTTTCCGAAAGCGCAACTCCCTTCCACTTCCCACGCAATTACTGCGACACAAGCACTTGGCTCCGTCTTCCGCAGTGTGCTGGTCTTCGCGTAAGCTAGCGCAAAGAGGAGCGAATGAGAGAGTCGCAGTCAGGGTATGTCAGGGTGAGACGACTGAGGTGCTTACTTTTGGGTGAGTCTGAGGAAGTGGAACGTGCGCTTCGTATACATTGGCGCTAATGACGAGGGATAGATCTAGCGTGCATGTCTCGCATTCCTGTACACTCTGTACACTTCCATAACAACGTGATACAATGTGGCGGGTGGATGGATGTTCAAGTTGGTTGTATGCGCAACGAGCCGCGACAAAATATCCTTTCTTGGATTACTCTATGATCACTCGTAACGCGTAGCGAGGCGTGACAGGTCTGTTAGGATCATCGGATCAGTCTGTTCTCGATGTCCTGATCTGGCCGCCGGGACCGCCGGGACCGCCGGGATCGCAAACGATTGCCAAAGAGGCGCCTCGAGAAAGACTCAGCGAAGTTAAGGACGAAGAGGACGAAAAGACATCAAGCCCAGATTAGTGAGGGTGGTGGGTGACGAATGTATCCTGAATCGTGGTGATCACGCCGGAAGACTTGCGAGTGCAAGTAAGTGAGGTAAAAATTCCCCGATCTCGTCGCGATTCACTCTTCTCGGTGGAAATGGATAGAGCAACGACACCGTGCGGGCCAAGAGCTGTATTCTTGAAACGTACATTGGGAAGGTTTGCAAGTAATCAGTCAATAAGGCATCAGAACGGCTATCAGGTATATTTTGCTGCTTGGGTGTGGACGACCGTGAAAGTAGTTTAGATGATCTATCTTCATTGAAGCAGGCAGGCTAGAATGCACTGCTGCGCGCCCAATAAGAAAACAGAGCCGCCAGCAGCCTCACAAGGACGATACACAGTCAGGTTTAATAAAATGAACGCTAGCTTGCAGTAGCTTGTAAGATAGAATGCCAAGACACTTTGTTGTTTTAAACAGTCAAGAGACTCGAGTCATCCGCTTTTCCCAACATATCTTACTTTTTATTGAACAACAGAGTGTGAGAGAGTGCGAAAACGAGCCAGCCAAAGTCGAAGCTCCTTTCGCGCTGGAGCAGGATCATTCTTACCTGGTTCAATTGCTTTGGTCAATGGACTTGGCGACTTCCTTCACATTAAGCTTCTTGGCCCCGTCACCGCCAGCCGTTGCTTTTGCGATTTGAGCACCCAAGCTCGCGGTCGAGAATCCTGGCGAGGAGCCAGAAGCCTCTGCCAGCTTTTTCATACGATCTGCCACCGTGTTCTTTTTCCGTTCCCTTTCCTCGGCATCCTGCACCCTCCTCTTCTCAATCTCTTCCTGCACCTTCTCCGTGTACTGGACGCCTTGTTCTTCGCGTCTGGCGCTCAGCCTCTTCTCCACCTCGCTCGCCACGAGGTCCTTGTGCTTGACGCTGGCACGTTCGCTCATTTTCCAGCTAATCCAAGCAGCAGCAACAACAACAACAACAACAACAGCAACAGCAAGCGCGTTTCGTGGCCTTTACCGTCAAATCACCGTCAGCCCGGGGTCCTCCTGCGCAGCTTGAACTTGGACGCCCAACTTGCAACGTTTCCCAGAGAGAGCTCAGAAGCGCACCTTCCAACAACCAACTGATTGACTGTGAATCAACCAACAATCAACCAACAACCAGTGTCCGTCAGGGCTCCAAAACAATAAAACCAAACCCTCTCTGCTCTCGTGGACTAGCTTGCCAACCTCCCGCACCTGCGCGCGTACCTTTGATCCCTAGCTAGCTAGCTACCTGTGTGAGCCGTGTGAGCTGCGTTGGGACTTGGTGCTGACAGTGAGTGTCGCTTTGGTGTAGTACTCTCAGGAATGGAAGTCACTCCAACTGGACAGTGTTCAATAATTTAATCCTTTCTGCTTTCCTTCCTTCCTTCCTTCCTTCCTTCACTCTTTTCGCTGTGTGCTTTGTATCCATGAAGTTGTTTGTTTAATCTAAATTGGACTTTTGAACAACAACTTTGAAAACGAATAACTATTTTACGGATGTGTTTTGGATGCAAATCAACTGCAGATTGCACGTTGTTCAATTGAAAGTTTTGGATACACCTATTGCATTCATTTGCATTCCCTCTTACTCCTCATACACACACACAAAGAGAGAGAAGAGAGAAATGTTCGCTTACTTTTCAGAACTAATCAGCGGTAGCAGTCCCGCTGGATTCTTCCTTTTTGGTGTGCACAATTTTAAGCCTATCTGGTTCTAACCGGGACATAAGTTTCGCTATGCGGAGTTAAGTGTTACATTGTATTGAATATCCGTACTAAACTCCGAATATCCAAGATCCTGATGGTATAGGTGTGTTAGCAGAAAGTGTAGCACCAGGCGAGTACACCTCACGCCCCAGTCGCGGACGGTTTCTCGATGCGTCCCACACATCATTTGGTTATATTGATGTATTGAGCGGTGGAATCTGCGTTGCGCGCGGAACCAAAGCGGGTCGCAAGAACCCAACCGCGCACCCGTCGTCGGGTTCCTGAGGCTCCTGAGGTTCCTAAGGTGTTGGCGAGATTTTCGCAATCGCCTAATACATCTTTCATCTTTCAAATCGGGCGGACATTTCAGTCGTCCTCGCAAGTTGAACACTTTGTCCTTTGTTTCCGCTCATCAAGTATCAAGCAAGCAGAAGACAAAGTTTGGCCGCTGCCCGCTCGGACCGGTGACTGCCTTTGACTTGCGTTGAGGCATTTAATTTTATTTATGATAAGTTGAGATAATACGAGGGGCGATATACTTGGAATACTTGGGCAGCGTGGCTCACTGTGGCGCTTGGCAAGGGCCTGGAACGTCAAACGCGCATTTCGCAGATATTTGAAACAGAGTTGAGCCTCAGTGAGAGAATCGAATTGTAAGGCTGCAAAACAACATGCTGAGTGGCGTGGCGCTGGTTGTAGAGGACGCCCAGAAAGGTCAAAAGCTTGCATTCAGATACCCTGGCCCGCGCTGGGAGCGGCGACCATCCGGCGCGCAGGAGCCGAGCTCGGAAGATGCGCATTTGTCGCATGTGACATCGGCCCAAGTAGCTCCTTCGGCGGAAGAAATTTCGCTGGGCGAAGAGGACACCAGCTCAGCAAGGAGAGGTCGCCGGAACTCAGCACATGGGCTCTGGGAAGGGAGTGCTTTGGGCGGGCAGAATGGACTGCGGAGAAGGGCTAGGAGGAGCAGCAGCGGCGGGAGCGTAGGGAGCACTGGCCAGGCAGCGGTAGGGCAAACTAGCGGGCAGCCGCAGCAGCAGCAGCAGGCAACTGGGGATGCCAAGTCTGCAGGGCATGGGAAGCGAGGAAAGCGGGGTGCACAAGAAAAGGACTTTTGGCGATTCGATGCAGAGCTGTTTGCAAAGATGTTCCGCCCTACCCAAGCGCAATGCGGCAGAATGTTTGAGCTGGAAATAGACAACCTGCTTTTTTTGAGTTTTCCGGTGCAGATTACAAGGGCCGACATGAGCGAATCAGCTGCCAGCAATCTGGCTACCACGACTATTTTAAACCCTGCTCCGACAGGAAGCAGCTCAAACTCTCCCCCTGTAACAGCTGCTTTTGGGGCCGCGGGTGTTGCTTCCACTTCAGGCACAGCAAATGTAGGAGCCGCCGTCGAATCAGCTGCTCAGCGAATTACAACGCAGGGCTCTACCCAGTCTGCCCCAGCCAATCTTGCGAATTGGGTCACGTCCCCGGCGTCTTCCGGATCAAGCATTACTCCCGCGCCCACCAACCCGAATGGCAGCGCGCAGAGCGTGGGCTCGGAGCCTTTGAACGGAGGTGTTGTTAGGGATGCAATCCCTTCGTCAGATACCTTATCCTTGGAGGCAGAAAGCAAGCACCAGGAGCTAACAATGTTTTCGCTAATTTTCGTCCTCGACAATGATTGCGAGCGATTTCTTGAGGAGTCGCGTTATAAGCTTGGCGTCAGTCCCGGTCAAGGAATGTATGGTTTGCCATATCCTGGAAGTAAAGAGTCGACGGACATGTATCGGCGTGCGGCGATGAAGTTGGCCGCAGGAATGCTCTCAGAAGAGCACAGGTGCAGATACGTAAGCGAGCAAGTCCATTTGATACTGTCCTCCGCCCAATACCCGTTGAGTGCCTCCAAAAGATCCGACGAGCAAGCAGGGGCCGACCCTCAGCGCCGGGATATGGCTCCTAAATCGGATACTATGCCTGCGGAAAGTAGGGTTCACGAATCCACGAAGTGGAAGAGATACGTGCAGCTCCAAGCAGATCACGAGGCGATGATGTCCGCACTACAACGAAGCCAGCTTGCTCGCGAACTTCGCCATGTTTACTCTGGCCTTCGCGAGCATGGCACGATTGACTTGATGTTACACTCCTCTGTTAGGCTTTCCGTTTCGTTGCAAAACCCTATTCTCCACCCCACTGGACCGCTTCGTCCATACCAGACAATTTTACTTTACGATGTGTTCGTGAGTGATGCTGGACTGCAGCGAACTGACGCGTCCTCCCAGCTCAGCAGGCTGGTGGAGTACTCTGTAACCTTTGGTCCAAGAAAGTCGTTTCAGGACATGGCGTTGGCGCTGCATATCCCGATTCATGAGATTTTTAGAATATCAGCTCACTTGCTCTACTGGCGGAAAGGCCGAATCGTCGATGTTGTGCAGCAGCGAAATATTTACCGCGTTTCCCCAACGGCCGATTTGGAACCAACTTCCATGCTACATTACGAATTTCAGAAGAAATTTGGACGAAAAATTCTTCCCAAAACGGATATGGCAAGCGTTATCGAAGGCACGAATGCCAACAGCAGCAAATTTAGCGTGGGCGAGGTTTTGGGAGACCAGCCCGACGACCCCAATGCAAAGCAAGCCGCCTTACAGAGTTCAAGCAGCAGCGCGAGCGACGAAGAGAATGAAGAATCTAACGACAACGAGGACGACAATTTTGAGGATACTAACAAGGACTTTGAAGACGGAGAGGACTTTGAGAATGAGGAACAGAACACCAACAGCGTGGACGAGGACGAATCCCAGAGCAACGATGGGCTTGCAAGCAGTGACGGGGACGTGGACCAGTCTGGCGCAAATGACTCTTCGGACCGAAGCGATACTGACGGCGGGGACTACGGAGACAGTGACTGGAGATTTCAGTCTATCACTCCTCCAATGGTCGATGGCGCCGAAGTTGAGGAAGTTGAGGACGACGATGGAGATGACGACGATGACAGCGCCCCCAGCTTTCGAGTGGAGACGGCCGCAGGGATCTCCTCCGATGAACGGCGCGGCATCGATGAACGCTGGCGCGCGGGTCTCTCCAACATTATCCTGTCCCTAGGAAAAGTCTTGGAGCTTTTCTCCACCTCCAACGCTGCCGGGAAACCAATGACTTTGGAAGAGCAGGTTCTGCATGCCAAAATCTCACTCAATATGGACATCGCGGAGTTCAACGAAATTTTTGATTGGCTGCTCCGCCATGAACTTCTTGTGCAGCTCCACCGATACTACTACTTGCTTGTTCCGAACCAGAGGGCACTGACGGGTCCCAAAAAACTCCGAGCTGGAGACACACAAACGTTTGGTTCTTTTGGTGCATTCAGGGCGGACGTTGCGGCCGCCGCTGCACAAGCTGCAGATCAACGAGTGGCAGAGCAGGCGCAAGCTGCAAAAGCTCAAGCTGTTCAAGCCGTCGAGATCGCTGGAAACTGGCAGATGGTGCACACTGAACAAAGCTCCTTAGGAAGTTTGCAGGCATCTGGTCTCTCTCAGGGTGGCCTATCCTCGCAGCAAAAGCGAAATTTAATGGACGGCGACCATTGCGAGCTGTTGGACAGGCCACATCTGCAAGCCATGGCAGCTGCGGGCGTCCCGGGGAACTTTTTGGGAGGGCACGTAACCCGGTCAGCCACCCAAAAAGCCGAAGCTGGGTTCTTGGACTTTATTGCGACGGATTCCGACGTGTACAGACAATTCAGGCGCCTGACGCCTTACTTTCATGGCCGACACAGTGCGACGGAAATCCTTTGGCGGGAGTCTATCACCATGGAAACCTTGGACAAGGTCCAGCAAGCGTATGGCGAGGTGCTCTTTAGCTATACTCACATGTAGCATGTAGTAACTCTTCGACAGACGCTGATTTGACAACGAGTGAAAGATGCGCTTTCTAGTCAGGTGCCGGCACAGGAAGCCCTGCGGCCAAACAATCACTTTGGCCCAGGCAGCCCAGGCTCGGAAATGTCGGAACGGATGAATGGTGGATTCGAGTATATTCACCGGGGTTACCTGCATGACTACTTGAACAGCATTGAAAAGAAATGAACCAAGCTTTTTTATTTCTGCGTATCGTGGTGCCTTTGTACTGAGTACTCGAGTACTGCGCAAGAACTTTCTTCTGCCTGCGGAGTGCCGAATTTTTGTCGGGCAACTCAATCAGGGAAACATTATGAAACATTGCGTCGATCACCGTCATCCTATTGACTGCGTCTGTGAGTACTGCCTGGTACACCACCAGTACAGTCCCTTACGTACTACACTCAGTTGCAACATGTTGCAACGGCGACACATTGGAACGTTTCTGCAGCGTCACCACCGCGATTGCATCTGACTATATCTGACTCATCTGAATGTGCGTCAGTCAACCAAGAGGAGACTACTCTGACCTCGGCGCTTTTACATTGCACTGTGCCGCCAAAAGTCGTTGTAGAAGACCTTGCAGCTGCGAAGAAGAAACGGAAGGAGTTGCTCGGAGAGCTGGAGACCTGAGGAGGAGAGGGACTGTGCAATTGGGGCGAGGGAGGGGACAGAATGTTGGCGCTAAGGCAAAGTTCGGAAAAGCCGCTGGCTCTCCTCGGGGCACTCAGTGCAGTGTATTTGGCCACCAGATTAGCGATTAACGTTGCGAAGGCTGGGCGCCGAATTGCGAAGAGAGGCCTCGGGCCGTACAGAGGTCTGAATGAGCGAACCTGGGCGGTAGTGACCGGGTCCACGGCAGGGATCGGGCTCGAAGTGGCAACACAGCTTTGCGCGCGCGGGTTCAACCTTGTTCTAGTGTCCAGGAGCATTGACAAGTTGGAATCTGTTCGCAAGGAAATCTTGCTGGAGCAAGCGGACGCTGAGATTCGTGTGGTAGAACTGCCTGCCACCGCTTCGTACGAAGACATTCAGGTTGCAATGTCGGCTGTGGAGGACGTGCACTTATCCCTGTGCGTAAACAGCGTGGGCTCGATCTGCACAGGAGCGTTCGAGAATTCCGACACGAAAGACATTGACAAGGTTATCGATATAAACATTAGGTTCACAGTGAATTTCACCCGCGCGGTGTTGCGACAAATTGCCGAGACCATCTCCAAAGGAATCTCTCGAAGAGCAGCTATCGTCAACATTAGCTCTCTGACTTCCACAGCAGCAATGCCTTACTACTCCATTTACGCGGGCTCAAAAGCCTTCATTGACCAGTGGAGCGTCTCGCTCGCTGCAGAGCTCGAACCATGCAAGATCGACGTGCTTTCTCTGCGCCCTGGACTCACTGCGACCAACATGGCCGCAACAGTGTTCGGAGAGAGCAAACCGCACACTTTCATGCCGCTAGCGGAGGACATGGCAGAAGCCATCGTTCTGAATATTTACCCAAAGGCTCCTGGAGTCTGTGTCCCATACTGGTCACATGCTCTCCTGAACTCTATTCAAGGATGGATCCCAGAGCGTCTGGCTTGGCAGAAGGCTCGTGAGATGAATCGCAAAGCACTCCACTGAAGAGGTCTTGGTGTACTTTCCGACGACTTGGATCATATCAACCTGACTATGAATTGACAAACCGAATCACCTCCCGCGAAAGAGCGGGCGACGCAAGCATTACCCAGAATTATATAGACGGATTGAAAAATGTTATTTTAGCGTCATGAAGGATGCATCTTACAAAATTAACTTTGCAGGACGACTTTCACAGTTTACATATGTCTGCCATCAGTAGGCTAGAGGCTAGAGTTCACAAAAACGCGCAGAGTCCCGCGCCAAAAGCAAGTCAGAGAATTGGTCTGCGACCACCAAGTTGATCAAAAATAGGTTCGTATGTCCAAAAGATCGACAGTGCCGGACCTGTAATTCGCTGGCTTCGGGGCAAGAGCTGGATCTTGATACCCATAGACAACTCCGGGCGTGGCGCTTCCGACATGCTGAGCACGAAGCGCCTCCTCCTCGTCGCGGACAGCCACCGGCATACTTGCCTGCCCTGCGAGCAGACTCTCCTCCAGGGGATTGGCCTCGACGGAGGTTGCTCTCGGCAGTGGGGAACTAACTCTCGGTGGAGATTCGGGCCTGCCATTTAGATTCATGGCCTGACCGAATATCTCGCGCCCGCTCTCGGCAACAACAGCGACCGCAAAAGGAAGAACCGGCCCGGAAGGACTCTGCATGTTTGGCAACACAAACAGGCCAGTAGTCAAGTGTAGGGTGGCCTTTCCGTTGTACGTTTGCGATGAGTGCGCTTTCAGGTCTGTGATTGTAACACTAACATTGTACAAGCCCGTAGGGTACTTTTCAAAGCTTCCGGTGCGCATCAGAAAAGTGAACGTTCCCGCGATTATTTCCCCGTTCGTGGTGCGCAAAACGCCTTGGCCATCCATGTTATTATTCTTGAACTCTCCTTCGTACTTGTTGCCGTTCGTGAACAGCATGACACCAGTGCCGTGCTGCTTGTTGTCCTTCCACTCTCCATCATACACCGTCCCATCTGTCCACGTGTACCTACCACGTCCGTGGCGCTTATTCCGCTTGAACTGCCCTTCGTACAAGTTCCCGGACGGGTATCTCAGCGTCCTGCTGCCCTCCCGAGAGCTGTTTGCCGCGCCCATTCTCGATCTTCCCACTTCCCACTTCCCACTGTGCGCAGTCTCTGACTGACTGACGGTCAATGAGGTCAATGAGGTCAATGAGGTCAATGAGGTTAATGAGTGAGCGAGTACACAGAGTACACAATAGAGGTTTGTTTCTGTTCTTGTTTGCCCAAGTTGTCTCTCTTCCAAATGCACGCACGCCTTCTACTCATTTCTACTCCATTCCTTACGCCAAACTCTCGTCGGTACTGCCAGTCAGTCGATTCAAGTAAGAGTTGATTTTATTTCAGAATCAGAAAGCACTTGGTTTCTTCCCTTTTCTTTTTCTCTCTCTCTCTGGTACTAGTGCTGTACTGGGCTTGGTACAGCTAATTACTAGATTCTACACAGCAAAAAGTGCCTCGCACTACAGCTCTTGAGAGAGAGGGGGTTAGTATACTTGTTAAAATTGGCATTATGGGGAGAGTGGCTAGCTAAACGTTACAAGTGGTAGCAGAGGTGGATGAAGGCAGAAATGACTATGTGTGGATAGTGTATACTAAGCACAGTCTTGACTACTTAGCTTAGTATGACTGTGTGCTCCCAACTTACTCTGAAGTAGCACAAAGTTCAACAAAGCTTCCGAAACGCAGCAACGGTACTNCTTCCCACTTCCCACTTCCCACTGTGCGCAGTCTCTGACTGACTGACGGTCAATGAGGTCAATGAGGTCAATGAGTGAATGAGTGAGCGAGTACACAGAGTACACAATAGAGGTTTGTTTCTGTTCTTGTTTGCCCAAGTTGTCTCTCTTCCAAATGCACGCACGCCTTCTACTCATTTCTACTCCATTCCTTACGCCAAACTCTCGTCGGTACTGCCAGTCAGTCGATTCAAGTAAGAGTTGATTTTATTTCAGAATCAGAAAGCACTTGGTTTCTTCCCTTTTCTTTTTCTCTCTCTCTCTGGTACTAGTGCTGTACTGGGCTTGGTACAGCTAATTACTAGATTCTACACAGCAAAAAGTGCCTCTCACTACAGCTCGAGAGGGGGTTAGTATACTTGTTAAAATCGGCATTATGGGGAGAGTGGCTAGCTAAACGTTACAAGTGGTAGCAGAGGTGGATGAAGGCAGAAATGACTATGTGTGGATAGTGTATACTAAGCACAGTCTTGACTACTTAGCTTAGTATGACTGTGTGCTCCCAACTTACTCTGAAGTAGCACAAAGTTCAACAAAGCTTCCGAAACGCAGCAACGGTACTATAGTACTCCTTGATGATTGCTATTATGACCAAGCTCCGTTTGTGCGTTCAGAAATTCAGATGCCATTGCAGTATTGCAGTGCCATCAGTGAGAAGTGAGACCTGAAATCTGCATTCTGAAATTCTGAATTCTGACAGCTTGCGCCGATGAACAAAACTATATTTACTCGCGGTTCAACGTTTTTGTTCTCTGTCTTCATCAATTCGCAACATCGAACAAAGTTCGTTCATTCACTCTGAGAATTCAGTTCCAGCTGTGCAACCCCTGCCATAGTGGGGTGCTGTGCATAGGAGAAGTAAAGTAGACCCTTCTCACTCTATCTAGGAGCCTAGCCAGCTGGTAATCTTTCACGCACTTTCACGCACAAACATCTCTGAGACAAGACAGTCCACTGTGGCCGGGAACGGATTCCCAGTTGACGCACTTGCGGGCGATCGCGAACGCCTGCTGTTTGCGAGTGCTCGTTCTCACACTGTCAGTAGGTACTCAGTACCGTGTCAAAGTCCATCAAATCGAACGAAGGGGCGCGGTATCTCACCGGTGGAGCGGCGAAAGGAAGTGGTGTTCAAGTTGACATTGAATGTGCAGCCTGAGCGCTAAAGGGGCTGAGGACAGTGACTTGCAATAGAATGCTGTGATGGACGAGAGAATCGCTTTGCTTCTCAGCCACATCCACCCCATTGATCTTGTTGAGCAGAAACAGGCCACAAACACGGCGCCACGGTTTGACAGAAGTGCAACCCGCCGTTGTTGCTTGCCGTCGTTTTTAGAATTTAGATGTTTTTAGAACAATTCATTGAAAATTTCTGACTACCGGTACGAGAGTACTGGGACAGGGAATCAAGTCTGGGATTGCGGTGCTCTGGTTTGCTCTGGTTGCTGTGGAGTTGAGTTCGTTCACTTGACAGCCAACTTGAAAGAAGAGCTTGACAGTGAATCAATCCATCACCATTCACAGTTCAGTCAATACAAAATTCGCGGAATCCGTGCACTAGAGCAGCATGACCTTGTACTAGAGTCCCAGCGTCATATCTGTTCTGTTCTGTGTGAAGAATGAATTGACAGGAATGCATGAATTGACTGACATCAACTTTTACGGCTTGCCTTGATTGGCCACAGTCCTCCGTCCAAATTCTCAGATCAAAGCGTGTATTGCGCAGCCGAACGCCTAGTGCCAAATCAAAGAAAAGACAAACTTTCGTGAGAAATGGGCCAACGTGGGGCCAACCATCAAAACCATCATTCCCTGCGATCCCCTGCAATAGACGTTGCCCTACGTCCTGTTAAGCCAGCGGAGACTTCACACAGTGCGTTCCAGTATTCCAGAGTACTGCTGCAATAGGACGCAAAACACTGAACTCCTTCTGGATGAGCTAGACTTCGCTACAGCACAGTAGCCACGTTACTTGTCCGGGAATCGCGGAAGCCGCGCTTGTTTTTTTTGAGACTCAGCTTACATGTCCTGCAAAAAAGGAGACGAGACTGTGAGAGAAAGACTACGAGAAAGCGCTGTCAATCACAAGCCAATCGCAATAACCAGCCGTTCTTGCACTCCATCCCTGAGTGGGGAGGCGCAATTGCCGGTCGTTGTAGGGTTAAACAGCCGGGATCCTGTTCCCGAAGATATTCTCGGCGGCAAGTTTAGCGAGCCTGGTTGATTTGCGGACGGTTGACATTTGGATGAACTTCGACTCCGGACTCCAGGGTCGCCGTACTGAGTACTCAGTAGCTCCTCCTGTCTGGTGGTCGTGCGCGTCTTCTTTTTTCTCTTGTCTTGAGAAGGAAGCTGATTGAAAGCTTGTGCATCAGCGCTCAAAACTCTCAGTCTTCATTCTCGCCATGCACATCTGAGCTCCGCCGTCGTCCTACAAGAATCAGGACGTGTGTACGGTGAACCACCGAAGGCGCGCTGGGTTTTGTAAGAATGAAGTCAGCCGCGGTAGGTGAGGACTAGCCTGTCTCTTTCCTAAAATTGGAAGTGAACAGTGAGGAAGGGAATGGAAGGGACCGGGAATCCCTGACTTAGCACCATTACCCCCAAGTCTTGAGCCGGAGGTCAAGTCAGGTTTGCAAGTTGTTCAAGTTGAGGCGAACCTCTTCCGGGAATCTACAGTAACAAGCTACAGTTGCAGCCCTTGTAACGTTGGCCAATCACGATACCGGGCACTCAGTACAAAAGTTGGCCAGATAGGTTCAGGAGTGTATTCGCTGCACGAAAACGAATACGAATACGAAAAGACGGCAATAGAGGGTCAAAGATGATGTGCAACAGCGCACTGACAGAGGATCAAGTTAGTTTGACGCTGCTTACAGTTTTCAAAGTAATTAGTTCAATTAAAATTGTAACAGTTTCTTCTAAAACTTGTCGAAAAAAAAAAAAGAGAACGAGAGCCCACTATCGATTCGCTGTTCGCATTTGTACTTCGATCCATTGTCAGACTCCTTGCGGCAGTGCCTTTCATTCCACACTCCGTGAGACAGTACCTGAGGGAACCTCAACCACCGCTTCTAGTCCACCGAATTTGCGCTGGGGGGTCTATGAGGGCAAGTTTGGCTCCCTCGTTGGTGAGACCGGTTCTCCGGGCACGGGTGTCGAATTGCGAGTACTAGTACTATAGACTGTTGAGTACGCGCACGAGGACTGCCAGGGCGAAAAGCAACGCGCATTCGCTGATGAGCAATCTAAATTCCAGACCTTGAAAATCTGTTATTTCATATCTGACTGTCAAGATCGGCCAACTGAGATCTCACGGCACACATGACACAACTCGCGCAACCTCGCATGAACCTCGCATGAATCTCGCGTACCTGCTGTGCCTGCATGTGCCTGCATACGTGCCTGTGCATATCTGCAATATCCGCGCATCCTCGAATTGACCAAGTTCGTTCCGCAACATGAGAACGTTACTACTTGCACGGTAAACTTTTGAGGGCGTTTTGTTAGAAAGTTGTAGTCAAGGAGCTAGTGATGACATGTGACGTAAAACTGCGGCGCAACATCAAGAGCGGTGTGGAGTTGACGCGCCTCCCAGAGTGAGAGAAAGCCTACGGAGTTGACTGTCAACGCACGTTGGCGAACGGTTCGAGCATGGAACTGGTGCTCAATTTCCTGATGGCTCTCGTGCTGGCTCCGCTTGGAGCGTACGTGGCCCTTCGCGCGGCGGCCTCGGTCGCGGACAGGATGCAGGAGAAACCAGGCGCCGAAAACCGCCACGTGAGGATGGGGAGGTTCATGTCGCATCGCGGCGGCAGGGAGACCACACCGGAGAACACAATGCCGGCTTTCCAAAATAGCGCCAGAAACGTGGACAGCATCGAACTGGACGTGTGGCTCACCAAGGATAACCGTGTCGCTGTGTTTCACGACGGGAAGCTCGAGCGAATGTGCGGCCTGAAAGGTAAGTGAGGTGTGGATTCCCGCATTGCGCAGCTCAAGCTTTGCCTAACTAAAGAATGCGAGGGACGTGAATCGCACTGCAACGTTGCGCTTTAAAGGACATATCAACGACTTCAACTACATGGACCTGCCAGCTGTAATTAAAGCCCCATCTGAGGGTTATCATCAAGGTGCCGACAACAAGCACGTTCCGGAAAGAGTCAAGATTCCATTGCTTGACGAGGTGCTGGATCTGGTGTGCAAGGATGAGTACAAGAATGTAACACTGCTTGTCGAATTCAAGCAGAACAGTGAACTTCTCGCCAACCTCGTCAGGAAAATGATCATCGAGCGAGGTCTTGTGGAGCAACGTCGGGTGGTATGGTTCTCGCTCAAGCACTCCATCTGCCGAACTTTAACTAAGGTTGACGCTGACATTCCCCGCTCTCCGTCGGTTATAGAAATCGCTGGTCTTGCTTTGATCTACCGCCTCGGTCTCTTGCCGCTCGTACCACTGAACATCAAAGCTTATGGAATTACGTGTGGAACCGCGGAGTCCTTGGAGGAGTTCATGCACCGAATCCCTGTCGTCAAGTCCATGCCGAGCTCTGTGCAAAGCAGGTTGGCGAAATGGTACCTCGGCTTTCTTGGAGACCCTGGCCTTTTCAAGGCCATGAAAGATCGAGGGCTCGAGTGCTGGGTCCTCGGCGTCAACAGCGAGCGCGATCTTGAGTTCGCCGAGATGATGGGAGCAGACTGCATCATCACCGATCGACCAGAGTGGATTGGCTCCATACGCGGAACCGATGCCATACCACCAAACTAGTAAAAAAACCTCAATATTTATTCCCAATTATGCCTTCGCTTGCCTCTCCAAGCTCCCTTCCGTAGCCTCCATCCATCCAAACAAAGCACGATGCTCTTCATTCATTCACATCCAGCTTCGCATCCCCCACCTCCCAGTGCTCCCCATCTACCTTTCCACCTAGAAGCTGCACTACTACCTAGCCCAATGGTCTACCGACCATAAGGGTCGCCAGCAACAACGGTAGCACTGGTAGGTTGCTGGCAACATCTGGCAACGGTCGTCCATTTTGCCACAAGTAATTATTAGTTCCATCATAGAAAGAAAGAAAGAGAGAAAGAAAGAAAGAAGTGAAGAAAGAGAGGAGCACGTTGGCGCAAGTTGTTGGGCACAGAAGAAAGGTCGTGCAGCGGAGAGGAGCGGGCCAAGCCACGAGAAAAGATAGGCTGATAACACACACCAAAGGCGGAAGGTTCAAGGCTAAACAGCGCAGAAGATAGCAGCTGCATTGGCTGTGGGCCCAGTGCTTGGCTCGCAACGGCTCTCGGCTTTTGGCTTTTGGCTTTTGACTTTTGACTTTTGGCTTTTGGCTTTTGACTTTTGGCTTTTGGCTTTTGGCTTTTGGCTCTCGGCGCTGGAAGTGCAAGAGTGCAAGAGAGCAAGTTGGCTGTCAAGGAGCTTAGAGATCTGGAAGTGGGGCGTGGGACGCGGGGCGGGACGTGCTGCGGGTGGAAGCGAAGATGGGGCAGCTGTTAGGTAAAGCACGACTCCGAGCTGCTGCGGAACCGCTGGTGAATCTTGATCAGGCAGCGGTGTACTCGTTGTGGGAGTCGTTCAACGATGTGGCGGAAGGGTTTGGGATCAACGTGGAGGAAATGATTGAGATCATCTCGTCGCTGCAGAATACTGTTTTCAATCACGCGCAAAAGCAAGTTGTGCTTACCGCCGCTGAAGAGGTTTTCAAAGCCCTTGATACGGACAAAAATAATTTGGTTGACTCCTTGGAGACACTCGTGACGTTGTGCATGCTTTCCGGAATTGAGTTGCGAGAAAAGGCACGTTTTTGCTTCATGTGCTATGACTTTGATGAAAGCGGTGAGATCACTGTGGACGAGCTCACCCTTCTTTTCAAGTCGTGCGCCACCGGACTTTGCAAATTGAGTATAGAAACAGAGATACCAGAGGAGATTAAAATAGAGCAGCTGGCACAGGAGGCCTTTAGAAGAACCGGCAAATCCCAGGACATTAAAATTTCTGCTGACGAATTTGTCAACTACTGCCTAGCTACTCCGGAAGTTGTGGCATGGACAAACTTTTACGACGATGCGCCTGACTACAACGCGGAAAATCAGTTTGGAGCGCAAGAGGATACCACAACTATCGAAGGCAAGAGGAAGAGCAAGGTGAGAAACGCATTCTCTGCTCTTTTACCGCTAGACACGGTCTTGTACGAAGAAGCGCAATCACATTCGCTTCCAAATAAAGTAGTGAAAGCTAGAGATCCGGACTGCCTGCCGTTCCGGAAAAGTGCCACTCCCGAGGAAGCAGTCTCCCGTCCTTGGCTGGAAACGGCTTCCATGACTGTTCCCACGAATCCCGCCAAGCTAGAAACAATTTTGCCTCAGCCCGATGAAGATCTTCTCAAGTTAGAATGGGTTCACGGCTACTCTGCCCAACAGTGCCGCAACAACCTCAGATATACCGCAACTGGAGAGTTCGTGTACCCTGCTGCGAGCGTCGGGGTGATTTATTCACCAGAAACTCACGAACAGCGATTCAACCTAGATCACACTGACGAAATTCAAGCTATTGCCATTCACCCTAACGGAAATCTGGTTGCGACCGGAGAGCGTGGAAACCCGCCCAAAATTCACATTTGGGACACCAATACGATGAAGCTCGTTGTCACCCTTCGCGGTGTGCACTACGTTGGTATTGCGTCGCTACGCTTCTCCCCTTCCAATGGCAATTACCTCATTTCGGTCGGCCAGGACCCCTACCATACAGTTGTGCTATACGAGTGGGAGAAACGCTCCTTCGTGTTCGCCAGCAAGTCAACCACCAAGCGGGTCCTGGATGTCGTTTGCCGCTGGCCAAGCTCTGAAAAAGCTTCAGCTTCTCCAACAATCGTCACATGTGGAGAAGATCACATATACTTTTGGAACCAAGACGAGAATCGCACAATGAAGAAAGGTATTTTCGGCAAAATTGGTGCTCCTCAAACAATGCTGTGTGTGGAAAGCCATCCGAAGAACGAGAAAGTCATATCAGGCTCTCTTTCCGGCCACTTGTACGTGTGGGACTCGAACCGGAGCCTGCAGCGCACCATTAAGGCCCACGATTCGGCGGTGACTGCCCTCCACTTCCACCCCACCATTGGCCTAGTCTCTGGCGGCGATGATGGGAAAGTGCGACTGTGGTCGATGAATTTGGAGCAAGGGGCATCATTCGACGTCGGTGGCCTGGGCAGTCTACGCTCGGCGCTCTCGAGCATTTGCTACAGCGACGACGGCCAAAAGCTCTTGGTAGGCACCAGGGGCGGCGAAGTATTCGAAATGTCTTCTGAAGATGGATCGAATCTTCATCCAGGACCCCTTTGTTCAAGTCATTTTGCTGGCGAGCTTCATGGCCTGGCTTGCCACCCTCACAAACCTGAATTTTGCACCGTCGGCGATGACCAGACGGTACGTATATGGAGCACCGAGTCTCGAAGGATGGTGCGAATGGTGAAGATTGACACGCAGGCCAGATGTTGTGCCTATTCTCCTGACGGCTCTTTGATTGGAGTCGGGCTTGGCGCCGGCGGGTCTGAGGCAAACAAAAAAGATGGCGCTTTTGTGATTCTTAACGAGGCCGACCTCTGCGTTGTGCACGAAGCAAGAGATTCTAAAAAGTGGATCGGGGACCTCAAGTTTTCCCCAGACGGCTCGACTCTTGCGATTGCCTCAAACGATTCCTCAATTTACCTGTACAACGTGGAGGATTTTGCTTCTAAGGGGAAATGCAAGGGCCACCACGATGGAGTGCAGAATATTGACTTTAGCGAAGATAATCAGTGCATTCAGTCGCACTCTTCTGCAAGTGAGCTCCTCTTTTGGAATGCGAACACAGGCGAGCAGTACAAAAAGCCTTCCACGATGAAGGACGTCGAGTGGAGTACCCAAAATTGCCCTGTCGGTTATCTCACCCAAGGAATGTGGAAGGCCAATGGAGCTGTTGATGTGGCTTCGACAGAGAAGAGCAAGTCTGGCACAGTCATTGTGTCCGGAGACATTGCGGGACGGCTGCGGCTTTTCCGATACCCTGCGATCGACGAAAAGCAGGGATTTCACGAATTTCGCGGGCACTCCTCACAGGTTCGAAGAATTCGATTCCTCTCCGATGACACCCAGCTTTTGAGCGTCGGCCAAAGAGACCGCTGCATCTTTCAGTGGTCGCACGAGGCTGATCAGTCGGAAGACACCTTGCAAGATGATATTTCTATGTACAGGAACGAACCTGATAGCGAGGACGAAGAAGATTTTTTGGACGGGCCCGAACTAGATCGAACGGACTTGCAAGAGCAGATCAACAATCAATCTGGAGCGCCAAATGGCAAAGCTGGCGCGAATGCTGGTAGTGGGTCTGCTGCGGCAAATGAGCTGCTGCTAATTGGAAACAAAGTCGAAGTGGAATACCTTGACGATTCCGACGACGAGGGAGATGCCTTGAAAGCTGGTTCTTCAGGGGCGGGCGAAGAGGAGACCAAAGACAATTTGCCCGATCGCCCGTGGACAAGACTTGTAGTTGCGCCTTCGAATCCGCCCAAAGAAGATTTCACGGCCAGTGAGGAAGGGTTGTCGCTCGAGTGGGTTCACGGGTATAATGCACATGAGTCGCGAGGGGCCGTTCGGTATCTTCCGAACGGAGAGATAGTTTTCCCTGCTGCGAGCCTCGTCGTGATTCTTAACAAGCAAGGCGGTGGGGTCCAAAAGTTTTTCACCGACCACACTGATAAGGTGGTTTGCGTCGCTGTCCATCCCGAGGGCAAGCTGATTGCAAGTGGGCAGCTCGGGAATTCGCCCAAAGTCATTGTCTGGAGTACCGAGACAATGCAAGCAATCAGGGTTCTCTCAGGCTTTCACAAACGTGGTATTGCCGCCGTTAAATTTTCAAGGGATGGCAACTCTTTGGTGACTGTAGGGATGGATGAAAACCACCGCATTGCTCTTTACGATTGGAGAAATGGCATCGTCTCTATGACTTGCAATGGTGGCTCAAACAAAGTTCTCGACGTGGACTTGTCGCCCAACGGACAGACCATTGTCCAGTGCGGAATCAATCACGTCAAGTTTCATACGCTGTGCGGACGTAATGTCGTGTCTCAGAAGGGAGTTCTTGGCAAGAAGGGCAAACTTCAAGCCATGTATTGCATCGCGTGGGCTGGAAATCGCGCCGTTGTAGGCACTGCTGACGGACATCTGTACGGGTTTGAGGGGAGAATTCTGCAGCAGTCAGTCAAGGGGCATGAAAAGAGCGTGCACAGCGTCTTTTCATGCACAGAAGGTCTTGTTTCTGGCGGGAAAGACGGCTGGGTCAAACTCTGGTCCACAGGTTTGGAGTGCAAAGCGCAGTTTAACCTCTCCGAGTCTAGTCCAGTAAGCCTGCGAAGCGTTTGCTGGCATCCAGATCAGAACACCTTGGTTCTTGGCACGCGTAACTGTGAAGTGCTTGAGATCAGCGCATCCGACGGCTCGAACGTGAACAGTGACAAGAAGCCTCTGGTGCAGGGCCACAACAAGTTTGAATTGTGGGGTCTTGCAGTTCACCCGAGCAAAGCAGAGTATTGCACTGTCGGTGATGACAACACCGTTCGAATTTGGAGTGCCACAACTCACAACATGCTTCGCTCCCAGAAACTAGATACGAGCGCCCGTGCATGTGCATACTCTCCCGATGGTTCCAAGATTGCTGTCGGTTTGGGGGCAAAGACCGGGAAAGGGCGTCAAAAGAAGGATGGTTCTTTTCTAATCCTGAATGAGAAGGATCTTTCCACCGTGCACGAAGGAAGGAACTCCAAGCAGTGGATCACAGACATCCGATTCTCGCAGGATGGGGCAACCCTTGCTGTGGGAAGCTTCGATAACTCGGTGTATTTGTACGATGTCGCAGGCGGGTATGCGTTGAAAGGTGTTTTCGAAGGTCACAACAGCTTTATCACCCACCTTGACATCAGCGCTGACGGCCAATTTGTGCAAACAAATTGCGGGGCATACGAACTCATGTACTGCGACGCAAATTCCGGAACCGGAATTCCTGCGGTCTCAACTCTAAAAGACGTCCAATGGGGGTCTTGGACATGCGTTCTTGGGTGGCCTGTGAAGGGAATTCAGGAGTCTGGATTTCGCGCACCAGTTATTAACACAGCATGCAGAAGCAGCGACGAGAGTCTCTTGTTAAGTGCCGACGACTTTGGGCGTGTTGATCTGCGCAGGTACCCTTGTACAAGTACGTTGGCTGGCAAGAAGACGTATCGCGGACATTGCGGAAACGTTCGAAACTGCAGATTTTTAGCAAGTGATGAGCGGGTGATAACGATCGGAGGGGACGATCGTTGCGTGTTTCAATGGAAGGTCGATCGCGTGGAGGAAGACGCAACCATCCGAGCCGGAGACTCGGGAGCAGACAGCGACATCGTGTACGAGAGCAAAGCCGCTGGACCTGAAGGCATGCACGGATCTGGCCCAAGTGAGTATGTGACCATGCGGCCTTGGATTAGTGCTGTTGTCCCTCCAACCGGCGCCCCTTCTGCAACTGCGCAAGGCCTCGATGCACCTACACACGTTGATCTTGAATTGGAGTTTGTATACGGGCACCGTTCAGATGATGTTCGCAACAACGTTCGTTATAATGCGGTCGGCGAAATTGTGACATTCGCCTCATCCGTCGGAGTCATTTACGACAAACGAAAACATACGCAGCTCTTTTATCTTGGCCATGATGGGCGCCCCATTATTTCGTTGGCGATGCACCCAGAGGGTAAATATGCAGCGACCGGGGAAGGTACGGATGCCACCCGGAAACGCCCGGAGAATCAGGTTCGTGTTCACGTCTGGAACGCTCTTACCGGAAAGGGAATCATCAAGTTGCCAGCAATTCACAAGAATGCGGCCTCTCAGTTATGCTTTAGTGCAGATGGCTCGAGACTGGTGAGTGTAGGAGAAGATGAGAACCATACCGTCGTCGTTTGGCGATCGGATTCAGGGACTTGGGCGGATGCAAGGTTGCAAGCCACGGCAATGGGAGGTCAGCAAAAGGTTCTCTTCGCGCTCTTTTATGGAAATCTCCAGCTTGCCACCGGTGGCGTCAATCACATGACGTTCTGGAGACTTGATGGCAGAGCCCTAACTCCGCGGAATGGGATTTTCGGGCGAAAAGGCAAGCTGCAGCCACTACTGTGCGCTGCCGCAGTTAGTGGAGCCACTGCTTCTTCAGATGCAGAGGAGGGCGGGTTATCAGTGAACGCTGGCTCAAACAGTAAAATTGTTTCCGGAACGGTTACAGGACACCTTTATGTGTGGAGCGGCGGAGAGGTTGTGAAATCAGTCAAAGCTCATGAGAAATCGGTGAACGCTATTCAAGCGTGTCCCTTGGGCCTTGTCACAGGCAGTAAGGACGGAGTTGTCAAGCTTTGGGACAACAAGCTCTCCCCGATGCGCACGTTTGACATGACGGAAGCCGTGCCAACACCTCACCGCCCTACGATAAAGAGCGTGGGATGGGATGCTCAGCGCGGCGTAGTGTTGGTGGGGACTCAAGGGAGCGAAATCTACGAGATCACCACGGAGAACCAATCCATCTTGTTGATCTCGCAAGGCCATTCAATGGACGAATTGCATGGACTTGCGACGAATCCTAAGGATCCAAACCTATTTGTCACTGCTGGAGATGATCACACCGTCCGTCTTTGGGATGCTTCCAAGCGCAGGCTGGTCACCGAGACCTCTGTAGGGTGCATGACAAGAGCAATCTGTTGGTCGCCTCAGGGAAACTACCTCGGCGTAGGACTCGGCGGTTCTGTGGGACGAGGACGTCAGAAAAAAGACGGGGTTGTTATGGTTTTGAATGGAACCAACCTCGATCTTGTCCACGAAACAAGAGATTCAAAGGAATGGATTGCCGATGCAAAATACTCACCTGATGGTGAGACTCTTGCAGTTGCATCGTACGACAACAAAATTTATCTCTATGACGTTCACAAGAATTACGAATTGCGGGCGAAATGCGAAGGCCACAACAGCTTTGTAACCCACATTGATTTCAGCGAGGACTCGGAGTACATTCGTTCCAATTGCGGTGGATTCGATCTTCTCTTCCATAAGAATGAGGATGGAACTGTAATCAACTCGCCGTCTATGCTGAAGGATGTGAAATGGGCCACTTGCACATGCTGTCTCTCGTGGTATGTTCAAGGCATGTGGCCGGAGGTCACAGACGCAACGAATTACAATGCTTGCGACGTAGCAGAAGACCTCGGGATACTTGCATCTGTGGACGATAAAGGGTACCTCGCTTTGTTTCATTATCCAGCAATCACCAAAGGGGCTAGCGCGCTTCGTCAACGCGCACACGTCACCAAGGTCAGCAACGCCCGTTTCAACTCGGATCATTCGAAGATTTTCACAACAGGTGGCCCAGACCGGGTCATTTGCCAATGGAAGGTGATTCGACGACGCCAGCGAGCTACAGTCAAGGATGCTGATGCCGACACGAACACAGAAGAAAAGAAGGAGAACTGATGTCTCACGCAACGAATTGCAAGACGTATTTTGTAGTATGCTGATTGTACCGTACGAATCAAAAAGAATTTTTCGGTTGTGATTATTTGCAAATAGGACTGGAGCCCGCGCGACGCGGTCGCATAAACTATTGGTATTCCTCGAAGAAATGAATGTTAGCCTCTAGAAAAAGTCTTCCGAGACGCGTCCAATCCTCATAAGAATCGAGGCGATCAGGACAAGAATTGTACAAGTACAAATGGCGACACCAGGATAGACGCTATCCGGGTGAACTCCTTTGATCCCTTTCCCGTCGATATAAATATTAGAGAGTACCACGATGGACGTTATGATACAAGTCAGTGACAAGAGCACGGCAAAGGCTAATAAAGCACGGCTCTGGTATGCCACCATTCGACCGCCATGGTGTGTATACTCGTCAGCGCTCAGGCTGCTCCAGTCCATCAGGCCGATGATCAGGAAGGAGATTGTGGACCCCACCGGAAGAAGCACCAACTGCGCCTTAATGGACAGCGCATCATGAGTGTATCCATTCTGCGCTTCCGCGTCGATAAACAGCCACCACCCCAAGGCAAACACCAGCCCCGCTGCCCATGAGAAGAGACGCACACGCAGCCTGTCGTCCATATCCATATCCTCCAAACACTCCGTGCAAGTCGGCATCTTTGCAACTGCAACTGCACCCGCTTTCCCGACCAACTCCTCACCTCCCACACACTACTTTTCCACCGGCCTTTCCTTCCGCCTGGCCGCACGCTCACGCACACGTCCAATACGAAGACCTCTATCACCGCCGATTCACCCTCTACGTGTCGCAGACACCTTTTAATTCTCCTTCTCCACCTCTGCTTCCCACGCTTCCCAGCTTCCAAGACTTCCAAGATACATCTATCACTCTGCTCATTCACTCTGAGTTGTGTATCATAATCATCAATCACAATCAATCAATCAATCCATCTACTACATCCATCTGTCTGTCTATCTATACTGTCTATGTGACGTTGGGAGCTGTGCCTCTGCGAAACTTGAACGGGTTCCAAGCATTGGAATTGACATGCGGGTGAGCGCCGCGAAATGGAACATGAATGCCGCGGTGGCGGCGCGAGTGTACTCGCTGCGGTCGGATGTCCTCGGTGATTCGGTGATTCGGTGTGTCTGTGTGTCGGTGCGCGATGTTGTTGAAATTTTGGTTTTTGTTTGGGAGGGAGGTGGCAGCCGTGTGCTTCGCTTCCCGAGGCCCGTGGGCGCTGAAAAGTGAGGCTCTTTTTCTGAGTTAACTTTAAGAAATATGTGTTTTCGATTTAACGGCGGGCGACGGCGTTGCGGTAAGAAACTCAGTTTTCGCGTAAGTGCAGTGAACGCGCCGCGCAGCTGGAACCCAGCCAACCTTAGGCTGATGGGTGCTCGGGAGCGTGGGAGTGAAGCTGGGTGGATGAAGTCACACTGACAGGGCTTGAAAATATTCTAAATTCTGTAAACCGTTAGAAATAGGGTCGGTGAAAATCGCGTTGATAACATGCGAGAAAAGTCACGGATATATTTTTGGGCCCGACCTCAATTATAGTTGATGGAACTTGTGTCGGTGGGAATGAAACATATCATGTAGACCGAAGAACGCAAATGGAGTTCGTGTTGACTTGGGGCCTCATATTATTCGACAATTTGCCGAGAAAAGAGGCAGCTCAAATTTTAGTCTCTCCCGGAGAAAATTTTTTTAAAGTCGAGGCATAGATATTCTTTGGAATTGTTGTTTCGGCCGTTAAATAGTGTCAGTGAAAATAATGTCATTTGTTTTCCAAGAAAGCGATTCTGAATTGGCCCGAAGCTCAAGAATTTGGGAGTAGGCTGATCACGACTGCTTCATAAACAGAGACTTGAAAAGGCTTCGGGACCCGATTGACAGCTTGGGGTTCTTACTCAGGGGTTTCATTACTGCGCCACGGGAAAGATCGTAACGGACCCTCTTGTAGAGTTTGCAACCAGTTGTAACCTGCGCCTTGATGCTCCATGAATTCCAGTGTGCAAGCCGCAGTTTGTGCAAGAACTATTTGATTGCTGAGCTTCACATAAAGAAAACAGCAACAAACCTACATTCTCACCGGTGCTCTTGCCTCTCTCTCACTCCTAATGAGCTTCAAACAAGTTAAAAAAGATCGTCATCCATTTTCAGTGATGAGTAGGTCTGGCGCTTTGATCACAGGGGATCGGCAAGGCCCTCTACTATGCTCTCCGCCAACCTCGTCTTTGGAGCTTATGATTTCCTCGATACGCAGTTTGGCACTGAAAAAGTGAAGCTTCAGAACCTAAAAACCTAGTGCCGCTTTAAAAACCAGTGGCGAGTCAAATGCTAGCTGTTGTAAAGCGAGGTTGACCAGGCTTGTCCCCTTCAGTCTTCGTTAACATCATGAGCTCTTTCATATTTGCTCCACCGATGCCGTGTCTGCGTTGCGAAAAACGCAAACTCATTGAGCCCAAGTCAGGGAAGCTGTTTGCTTCACAAAAAAACTTCTTAACAATGCCACATGCCTAAGATCGACTCGCCGATCTGCGCGGATTTAGAGATGCGAACGCGGTGCCGTTCCGTCTCCCACAAAGGAAGCTGGATGCGTGGCCATCAATTCGATCTCAAACTTTTTAACCGCCTCTGAGAATTTGTTTGAGCTGCTCATCTGCCCCATATCTGACAAGCCGGCTTGGGCGCCACATTGGCGTGTGCTGCACTGAGCGTTTGCGTTGACTTCATTCTTATCGCCTGTGTCAAATTCAGAATGTGGCAGCCTGGACAAGTTGGAATAGAAGAGAGTTATTTTTACTTGCATTACCCGAAAATTACATTTGCGGAGGTCTTAGTTTGTGGCCATTCGATTCCATAAGTAGATCCGTTTCCCTCACAACTCCCTGGGGCACTGGTGGCGGTGGCACTCCACTGTGACACTGGAACTTCACGCTAAGCAAGATACGAGCCCGCACTCGTTTTCTTGCTCATGTACCGGTACCGGTACTCATGTTCACGGGTGAGAAAGAACGTGGAGGCTCATTTGAGGAAGAAGATACAACAACAAGCTGTTCTGTTCTGTCATTTTTAATTAAGACAGCCAACTGATCTTTAGATTTGGATTCGGGCTTTCATCATGGTGGAGCTTTCTTCGTCTTTTGAAAACTACTGTGAATACCAGCCCTAAAGCCCAGGCCCCGAGTCGCAAATTGTGACTTTATCGAGTGAGCATCTTTTCCGTTCCGCTTTTACAATGCAATAATCTTTGGGCACAAGACAGACAGACAGCATTAGAAAAGATTTTCTAGTTCCCTCTGCTATCCTCTCTCATCACGGATTCTCATCAGATGGTCTGGTAGCCACGCGCTGTACTCAACGCTACGCTCTGCTTCAGGCCGCATGATGCGTGCCGTCTTTGGAGGAAAGAGACGCGAAAGATGGGGTTCCCATGATCCTGCAATCCGTGAGACCAACAAAGCTGACGAGAAACATCGAGAAACCCTCTGGGAGCTAGCTAGCTCTATCGGCTAAGCAGACCTTTATTGCGGGTACAGAATATAGAAAAGGTGAAGGGCATGGGCGATTGGATCGAATGCATTTTTATTTCTCACCTTGCACCTGGTTCTCAGGGATTTACTAATCCCGATAAACTTGTCACGACTCTACTGGGAGCCGGGTCGAAACTACTCTATTCTCGTCGCAAGACTCGCGCCAGTCGTTTCGGTGCTGTATTTGGTGAGCGTTCGAACATCCACATTTATTCACATCCACCATCGGGAAAGCATGAGCAAGCAAGCACTCGCGAGCCCCCACTTCCAATCAAACAGGATGGAAAAAAAAATTCACTTGGCCTCTGCAGAGCATTAGCACATAAACCATCTCATACGTCCAAACATTCCTTCTCATATGTGGTGCACTTCTCACCAAACGCAGTGCATTCAAATCTGTCCCAATGAGGTACGCCCCAAGTGCGGCGTCGCATAAGGTTCCAATTAAGCAGGTTGGTACTAGATTGGATTGCTGTTCTGATGAAATTTTCAGCACGACTGCCGTTTTAGTTACTATAAAAGGTAGTTGGCGCTAGACTGCGCGGAGAAAAGCGTGGGACGCGCACGATAACTCTTCAACTCCAGTACTGTACAGTACACAGCGGAAGAAAGAAGGGGAGTCAACAAAAATTTTGGAATTTGGGAAACTTTTGGTGTTGCGGGACGAGAGATAGCTGGCATTGGATTCTGATTTCTGTAACCCTGGGGCCTGTACTCAGCACTGGCGTTGTAGGAAGCAGTTGAGGCAGAAGGAAGCACACGCTCTTCCACGAGCAAATGAGAGATGAGTTGATGAGCAGATGAGGTCCCGAGCCCACTCGAGAAAGCCTTGTTGAGAGGATTTCTCTGTGGCAGTACTTCACTGTACTTGGTCGAGCACTGGGGCCGTGAGCACGTACTGGTACAACAGTAGGGATATTGAAGTGGGGCCTCACTGTCGACAAAATTGCGGCATCATTTCGAATGGAATAAAATCACAAGACTATCTATCCTTTACTTCTGGTCCTCCTACTTCCTCGTTTTGGCTTGCAAGGGAAATGGTGGTAAGGATTACATTACCGAAGAATAGACAGTGACTTCACCGTTTTATGGTACAGAAGCGACGTTCCGCACAATGGAGGTTTTGAAACATTGGGAACCATCTTTACCTGAATTCTGGCTGAAACTCTTCGAGCCGAAAGAGTTTCTAAAAAGAGGTTTATATTACCTACCCGTTTCATTCTGGGCAGCAATACAAGTGTTTCGCAGAAAAAAACTTTCAACTTACCAGTCAGAGTCGAGAAAGAATCAAGTTGTGATGAAACCTCCGCGCTGAACAGATTAAAGCATTCTCAACCTGGTCCTTGCGCCACAACAAAGTTGTTCCGTGCGCCGTTGGTCTGGCCAAGCTCTGGCTCCAAAATTGTCACTACCACGTAGGAAAGGAGGAAACTAAAACCAATTTAAACCACCGATCATGTCCAGGCCATTACACAGTGTTCCACACAAATAAGTGTGGAGTTAGCACGCTACTCGGAGCGCCTCTGCAATGGCCACATTCCGAGGACATTTCTTCTGGGTAGAGTTCTCATGTCTGCAGCTTGGACCATTTCGATTCCATTTGCATTCCGAATTCCGCAAACAGAATACGTAGTTCGGCAGCGGTACAGAGTAAATAAAATGAATTGACTGTGAACTTGATGGGGGCTTGTGCACCCACGTTCCCTTCATCGGAACTGACAGTGAATAGTTTCCACATCTTGGTTCATAGACTGACCTCTTCGACATAGCACGGAGTCTACATTCGAACTAAAGTCGTCTACGTCAGCCATGTATCCCTGTGCTCATATTTTTTAGGCCACCCCGCGGCCGTGCAGGGGCTTGACTCAACCATTTTGCAAATTGGAGCTTGGAAACGTTGCAGGAGCATTTTATTGAACTGAGAATTTGCACTGGCCCGACTTTCGTTGGCAGCGGGCTGTTTCCGCCGAAATTCTCGCTTCTTTTTACACTTTGACTGGCTCGCACCGCTTCGATCACAAATTCCATGACTATCAAGCTATCACTGCTTTAGATGCCAAAAGAATCTGGCAAAACATCGCGAGTTAAGCTGAACTTGGGATCCCAGCCATGTGTCAAGCAAATCTGGTCGGCACTTTTTTGTTCAAGTCAAACTGAGCAAGTTAGATCAGTCACGACCCTGAGGACTCAGGGAGTCAGGATCCGAGCCTGTGGTACTAGAGTAAGAGAACAACTGGCACGGTGTGGAAAAGATTGATGGGTTCTGGTTGGTACTCGAGCACTCCTGAGAGTTCTTGCTCGACGTTGTTGAGGTTTGGAACTCGCATCCCCAGGAGCAACTCATCTCATGCAATTGCTGCCTGTGGCATGCTGTGGTGTGGACGTGGCGCAGGTCAGGGAACCCCTTTGAGAGACGGGGATAACGCCCTCGAGAGACCGAGAGGACACCACGGACGTTTGGGGACGGAACCAAACGTTTTGTCGTAGATCAACGAGTACTGACATCTGTAAGTACACTGTCACGAAGGAACCGATATTAGGCACGACTCGCCCAGTGGCTGACGCCCACAAAATTTATACTGTTTTAAAGTGCAACTTGAACCATGGCAGTATGTTCACTTTCGCCAACTCTGAACTCTCTCTGAACAGCGAGAATTCATTCCAATCTCAACTCAACAACGTAGGCCTCCTAAAACACAGCGCTCCGTGCTGCACCTACGAGAGTAAAGGGTAGTTGCGCTTCGTGCAAACTCCCTCACCGACTAGTCAGACTGACTGTGAATCCGATTCGTTCGTGCACTCATCCCCGCTTTTCTCCACCGTTCGTTCGTTCGTTCCTAGCCGCCACCCACCCGTCGTCCCCATTTACCTTCCTATCTCCACCTACACCCGCGGTCTTGTATAGTCGCACGTTGTGAGGGACGCCGCAAACTTTTTCTTCTTTTTCTTCTCACATCTCCACTATCTCGATTGACGTGTGGAAACACTTTTGAGTAATGGAGTCCTTCCTAGTTTCCTTCCTTCCTTCCTCCCAAGAAGAACGCGAGAGTATCTTTTTTCTCGACCGGAGCGGCTTCTGCTCTACCAAGTGAGTCATCCATGGTCCCGTGATGCAGGTAGCAAGAGGCGGAGGCCATGGTGCGCGTAGTTCGTGCCAGCAGCACCAGCCACTTTTACGCGCTGGGACGAGGAATCATAACGATTTGAAGCTTACCGAACAAGAGCCCAAAAGAATTTGGCTGCGTATGTTTGAGGCAGATTCATTCGTCCGGGGCAATGCTGTTTAATAGCGCCTGTTTAACGGGAGCAAAATCAGTGCACTGAAAGTGTGACTAACTGTAAGCAGCCTTCTCGGGAGGAGAGAGGAGGAAGAAGGGAGAAGGGAGATGATGGACATCAAAAAGCTAACTGTAAGTTGCTGGATGGATGGGGGCGACTTGGGTTGTTCTCTCGACACACTCATTCATCTGCTGCTAAGTTACCAGTACTGCGATACTGCGCTCACGTGACAGTGCAATCGGAAATGAGAATTCAAAATTCAGGACTCTGGGCGAAGATCACCGGCGGCAAAAGAGCGAGTTGGTCGTGGCCTTGTGGACCAGGTCCATCAACAGAATAACTTGCGAGAAATTGAAATAAATCATTGTGTTGCAACAATTGTACTTGCTCTACACGACATGTCTGACAGTAAATTCTGAATCCTGATCTCTGTCTTGGAGAGTGTGCCCAGTAGCGTGCCAGTGAGCATAAGCTCACAGACTGTCGTGAGTAATCTGTGTCACGTCTCGACGAAGGCTTTGCTGGTGTGTCTTATATCCGCCACGGTGAAGCAGTGTCGCATGTTGAACAAATTACATCGTTCTAGTTTAAGATCGATAGTTTCGCAGAAGTGGATGATGGATGGCTACGAGTGCGCTGGGGATGGCAGGGCAGGCCAAGTAGGCCAAATCGAATGATCGTAATTCAGCATCTAATTTAGACCTGACTGACTGACGACTGTGAGAACTGGGGTCTTGAGAACTGAGAAAGAAATGCACAAAAGGACTGAACCGCAGTGCAAACGGTTTTTCAATTCGACCTGATCCCAGTTTTAACCGTCTTCCGCCGCGTTCGAACTCCCAATGAAATGTAATTGTAATTGTAAATATTTGTAAATGTTCAGAATTCAGTTCAGTTCAGTGACGCCTGGCAAGGCTCTTTCCTTCCTCGCTGGCATCTATCTGTCTCTTTGCGTCTCCTTGTGCCTCAGCTGCCAAACATCCAAACATAATCCAACACTACACTAGCACTCCACCACCGCGAACGTTATGGTCCGGAAGGAGTCGAGCTAAACCCATGCTGCCCTTCGTCCACTTTCTGTCTTCCTCTCTTTCTTTCTTCCTTTCTTCCGGAATTGTAAAATGTAAATTAGATACTCGACTGTGAGATAATTTCCGCCACTCGAAACCAGGTCTATGCCTCGTCGTCAAAGAAAACAGGTTCGAAGTTGGAACTACGCGACCAGTACTCAGTACCCCTGTAAGCAAAAAAAAAATCTTCAGTTTGAGACACCTCCCAGCGATACTGCTCAGAAGAATGGTGCGGCAAGAGAGCTAGTTGCACGCAACAAGTGCTTTTTCCCTCTCTTCTTTTCAGAGTATCTCGAAACTTTCTCCAAATGATGCGTGTCAGCCTCTTTTTTTCTTTCGGCGGAGAATATATGGTAGTGGGTCACACGCAGAAGCACAAGACCAAGGACAGTACCGGTGCCGGTAAAAGCTGGCGATCTGGCCCTCACACAACACACACTCCCAGCCACTTGTAGCACATCTCGCGGGGCGGCGGGTAAGCTAGAATAGAGAGAGCAGCAATCATCGGAAAGAGGAAAGGCAGTATCTGGCGGTAATGAACCTGCTCGGAAAAGATTGGAGACGAGCGAGCTGGCAAAACTTGAACGCCCAGGTTGTGTTTCACAGTTCAGAGTTTACCTGACGGCCCGGCCCGGCCACAGCGGCTTTGAAGAAAGTAAAGCGGGAAAACCGCTAGACCTCGACCCGCAGTTCCAAAACAAATTAACAGCTGTCGGTCGCTAGAATCAGATTCACGAGGGTTTTCGAAGAAGGAAAAAGTCGAGAATCTCGCACATTTGGTTTCCTGAACAGCAATCCCCAAACTCAGCAGCTGCGTGGCGTGCACACCGGCAAAAGCATTTCCGAAACCTTTCCGTCAAACCGAGCAGACAACTCAAAACAAAAAGAAATCTTCACCAAGTTCACCAGGACGAACGATGGCGCTCAAAGCCATCCTTGCTGCGGGTTTACTCGCGTCGTTTGCCCAGGGTCAAACTACTACGATCCAATGTTCGTCAACATTGGCAGACCAGTCCGTAACTCAGGAAAATGTCTACTGCGAGACGATGGACGTAACGAGCGGAGAGGCGAGCATGGAGACTTGCTGTGGCCAAACCGCGCAGCAGACTAGGCGTTTGCTTCAAGGACACACTCGCGAACTTCAGACATCGGCGTACGACGAGTGTAGATCCCTTGACATTTCCCCTGCATATTGCGACGAAAATGTCACCCCGGGATGTTCTGACATGCTTGGCGGGACCGACGTCATGACGATCAATTTGGCGATGGAATCCACTGCCACCTCAGGCGAATGCTGCGAGGAATGCAAATGCTACGGAGACCCGTCTTGTGTTTCATTCGACGGAACACACGATGAATGGGTCGTGTGCGACGGTCGCATGCGAGACTGTTCCATGGGCAAGAGCAAGTGCGAGAGCCAGACTGACCACGCAGGAAACAAGTGCGTTTGGCTGAAGAAAACGGACGAGTGGACAAACTTTGCAGAGTCCGGCTCCCCGTGCCAAGCTGACTGGGAGCTCTCTGGCTATCCAACGATGACCATGTACGATACCGGCTCATTCGCGCTTGAATTGGTGCTTGGAGAACGTGGAGTTATTGTTGAGGTCCACGTCACTTCAGCTGGTACTACATACAAACTCAATGCGGAAACTTGTTACGAGTATGATCCACGCACTTCTGACTCGCCTGAGAGCGCGTGGGTGACCGACTCCGGGGCTTCAATACCTTCGACGTGGACTTATACAACACCAAACTCAGTTGAGATATACTGGTATGCACTCGATTCAGACTCGGGTTTGCTCGCCGAAATTTCCTGTACAAAGTCTGGTTCCCGACCGCGCATCGATATCCAGAGGCTCGTCGAGACAGACAGCACCAGGGCAGAAAACGCAACCGGATTCTGCTCAACGGGAGTCATTAGCCAGAAAACTGGAACCACCGAGCTGACTTCGGAGATTTGGGAAACATGTTTGGAGAGCAATGCCCCTAGTTTGGTGGTTTTGTGTAAAGGTTTCGTGGTTGATTCTTGCACTTCGGGCAACCTTGAGGAGAACATCGCAAGCTGGTGCGACAACGCTGATCTTGCCCAGACAAGCACAGAGAACAGCACCACATGTAAAGATCTCCTTCTATCGGCGAACACGACTGCAAGTCAATCTTCTTGGATCACTCTTGTGTGCGAAGCAAATCAGCTCGATGTGTCGCAATGCAAAACTGACATCTCGCAGTTTGGAGTATTCGCCTTCCTGGAAACCCACTCAAACGGCCTCATTAGCCAAGACGACACGACACCAAGTACTTGTGGGGCCACCGATAAAGCTTACACCGCAGATTCAGATACTTGCGAGATGGGTGTGAGTGTCGAGTACGAGGTCAGCAGCGGAACCTGGGTCACCGAGATGTTCATCCCAAACAGCAAACCGCCATGCAACAACATGCTGCAAGTCAACGCTAGTGCGCATCCAAACCTGTTTCTTTACCCGATTCGTTTCAGACAGTGTGGACTCAATGCCTTGTGCATTGCCCAAAATGCATGCCTGCCTTCAATGGGTTTCACTGCTTCGGTGAGCTATTCCAGTAGTTCCTGCCCAACTCCTGCCCCAACTTCGTCTCCAAGTGTTTCTCCAACAGCAACGCCGACCGCAGCGCCTTCTGCTGAACCGACTGCAGCACCAACTGCGGAGCCAACTACAGCTCCAACTGCTTCACCTTCTGTATCTCCGGTGGCTTCACCTACACCACAGCCAACCTTGGATCGAGGATCTGTAGGACCGACGGCGTCGCCAACGTTGGAGACTGACATTTGCACTGAAGTTGTAAGTCCTGGAAACGAGGCAACTTTAGTACCTGTCCTCGGCAGCGAGTGGACCATGGAAACCGAGGTGTACATGAACTCGTACACCTGTAACGCCGGAGATGTCAGCTTGATTCAAGTTGGGTGCGAGGACACCATCCTCTCTGTGTTTGCGGAAGACTGCACTAGCAATCTTTACTTGACAATCACGCCGTCAACTGGAGACAAGATCATGTGCAATGCTTCGGAACCAATCAGTTTACGTACACCAGTCAATGTAACCGTGGATGTTGTCATGGAGGACGGCGACAGCAACGTCATCGTCTACTATGACGGTTCCGAGGTTTGCACTGCCTCTGTTGAAGGCAGCCTTATCACTGGCTCTGATGTGTGTGTTTACACAAGCGGTCCATCCTTGCCTTCGGCAAACGCCTGCGTTTACGTCAAGACCTTCACTTCTGGAGGGACAGAGGCGCCAACACCGACTGTGTCGCCTACGCCAAGCGAGACAGTCCCAACTCCCAGACCTACAAATCGCGATATTTGCATGGATATCCTCGTTCCGGGCCAGCTATCCGACACAGTCGAGTTTATGGACAAGGCATGGGTGATTTACACGGAGGTGTTTTTGAACGACGTCGTCTGCAGCTATGGACAGCTGAACCTCGTTCAGTTCGGTTGCGAGGAAAGCATCCTGTCGGTGTTCGTCAAAGATTGCAGCACTGAGCTCTTCTTTGTGGCAACGTCTTCAACAGGTGAGGAAGTCACTTGTACTCCAGAGAGTTCGGACGCGCTAAATCTGTACACCCCAGTAAATGTGACAATTGTGACATCTGAGGAGAACGGCGTTACTAGCTTCATTGTATACTATGACAACCGCGAGGTGTGCTCAACAAATATTGACGGCGGAATTATGACCGGCGACGATGTCTGCGTGTACACCAGTTCTCCAGACTACCCGACGATTGGCGGATGCACCTACATCAACGCTGTCATCAGTGGCACAAGGTCTCCGACGACCACTTCCCCTACTGCTGGAGAAAACACACCTGCGCCATCTTCCCCGTCGACCATGTCGCCCTCTGCTGGAGAGGAAACACCTGCGCCAACTACTCCAACCTCCCCAACTACCATGTCTCCAACTGCTGAAGGCGCTACTCCGGCGCCAACCTCTTCAACGACCATGTCTCCAACTGCCGAAGGCGCTACTCCGGCGCCAACCTCTAGCATGACCATGTCGCCTACTGCTGAGGGCGAGACTCCGGCACCAACCTCTCCAACGACAATGTCGCCTACTGCTGAAGGTGAAACAAGAGCCCCAACGCCATCGACCGGATTCCCGCCAACACTCCAAGAGGTATGTGACGACACTGTTACTCCAGGAAACCTTGTCGATACCATTTCGACGCTGGGAGATAACTGGGTATTTTACACCGAGATCACAGTGAACAGCGAAGTCTGCAACCAAGGAGACCTTGGGCTCGTTCAGGTTGGATGCGAAGACACGATCATGTCAGTGATGATCAAGGATTGCTCCACTGAGCTCTTCTTCACTGTTTACAGCTCTACTGGAGAGGAATACACTTGCACTCCTCCAGAAAGTGCGGCGCCAGATCTGAGGGTTCCAGTGAATGCCACAATTGTAGTAGTAACTGGCCCCGACGGTGTTACCCGTTTCACTGTCTACTACGACCAGGTTGAGGTGTGCAGTGCTGACATTGACGATGGAATCCTTCAGGGAGACAATGTCTGTGTCTACGCCAGCGGACCAGACATGACTGTGGGTGACGGATGTGCCAATATTGTCCGTGTTGATCGCGGAACCAGCGCGCCGACACCGAGCTCGGGAACCACCATGTCGCCAACTTCTTCAGAGGAAACGGCCTCCCCAACGCCAAGCAGCGGCAGTACAATGTCTCCAACCGGTGCTGGGGTGACGGGATCTCCAACCCCTAGCAGCGACAGCACCATGTCCCCAACCGGAACTGGAGAAACAGGGTCTCCAACCGGAGACACCACGATGTCGCCAACCCCAGCAAGCGGAGACACCGTAGCTCCGTCAATGTCCCCAACTGGCTCCCCAACGGCATCGCCAACGACGGCTGCGCCTACTCCATTTGAGCGCTGCGAGGATACTGTCACGGCTGGGAGCCTCATTCAAACCATTCCTTACTCTGGTCGCGACTTTACACTCACAACTACGGTGGATTTGAACGGCGAAACCTGTGATAGTGGAGACACCAGTGTGATTCAGGTCGGGTGCGAAGAAGTTCTCTTTGGTGCCTTCATGCGCAACTGCTCCCAGGAAATATATTTTGTCGTCATGTCTGACACCGAAGAGCTGATTGAGTGTGAGGCGCCAATGCCTCTGGAAATTGGTCAGCCAACTTCCTTCAACTTTTCCCTGGTTGGAGAAGATAACGGTGACGCGACTCTGAGCATTACTTGGGGCGATACTACCGTGTGCTCGACTCAGGTGAATGGTTTTGACATGCGCGGCACCAACTATTGTGTCTACGGAAGCGGCCCCTCATTGCCTCCAGCTGATGTCTGCATTGAAACCGAGATTTTGTTTGCTGAGCTCGGCGGTGAGTGCGTCCAGTCTGTGGAAGTTAGCGAGATCTGCTCGACACCATATGAGAGCATTAGTCTGGGAGTTTGCGACAGCTTATGCCCAGAAACCTCTCTCGACGCAAACGCTGAAGCGGAGTGCAAAGAACTCGTTATTGCTTCTGCGTTCTGCAATTTGAATGATACGTCGCAGAGTGATTTGTGTGCGAAACTTCCAAACCAGAACGGCAAACTTACGCTTACGATGAGCATCGAGGATCAGGTGGATCTGGAGTGCTGTAAATCATGCATGTGTGGTGGCGATCCACTTTGCGTGGCTTTTGATGGATCCCAAGACATGTGGGTACTCTGTGATGCTCGTGACTCTGAGTGCTTAGTTGACGAAGATCTTTGCGCAGGTGAAACCGACCACGCTGGCAATACCTGCGTCTGGAGCGAGGAGCGTGCAAATGCAATCAAACTTCGAGCGGATATCGGTGCGGTTGGTTCACCTTGCCAGCCTGACTGGGATGTCAGTGGCCCAGCTTCCATGGTGATGTACACACGAGGTTCATTCTCCGCTTCCCTTACAACCGGAGAACGTGGAGTGATCGACTCACTCGATATCACCGTGTCTGGTGGATCGTATAGTTTGGTTGCTGACAACTGCTTTGAGGATGACTGGGGCGTAGCTTGGAGCACTTCTGATGGCTCTGCGAACATCTCTCAGGCTCTAGGAATCACTTACACTGACGGTCCTGGAAGTGATCAACGAACGCACGAGATTCTGGATCCCGAGACTGGTATCTTCATTCGCGCCATTTGCATTCAGCGGATTTCGTCCGACGGCAAGTATGTAAATGGTCGACTAGATATTCCAAACCTTATCGAGCCTGATTTCGACACCTTTCAAAACGAGATGTCTGGGTTCTGCGCTGAGACAGACGCCGTCATTGACAAAGGTATGACCTCAACTATTCGCGCCGATAATATTCATGACATTTGTGAGCAGACCATGCAAGAAGCATACTTGCTCTGCCGTGCATTGGACTCCCCAACTTGCACACCGTCTGACATGCCTGCAGCTGTAGTTGATTGGTGCACCACAGCAAACCTCTTCCCAACCGACACTAACCGCGTTCAGACCTGTATTAACTACATCGATGCCGAGGACAGTGATGTGGAAGCTGTTGCGATCAGGTGGAGTAGGCTTTACTGTGAAGCCGTGCAGCAGATGAGATCCCCAGGAACCACAGTCAAGAAGTGGATTACCGAATGCGTGAGTCGCCTACAGACCGACGGGTACTCTGTCGTTGTGGAGGAGCTCGGAACCGGAACATTTTCAACTAGTGGCACCAGTTCTTACTGTGGAAGCAGCGAGTCCGAGTACGCCAAGCGAACGGCTGCAGAAGCCTGTGTGCCTGGTGTTGCGCTGGAATACTTGAGCGACGACGGGGAGTGGGTGGAGGAACTTTTCATTCCCACATCTCTGCCACCATGCGACGGCCAGCTCGAGTTAAGTGCGAAGAACCACTACAATCTCTTCACCCACCCGATGAGGTTCCGCGAGTGCTCTTTGAACGTGGCGGAGTGTTCTGTGGACGTGTCTTGTCTGCCACTTTACGAGTTCTCAGTTGGTTTCCAGTTCTCCCACGACGACTCCTTGTGCAGCGTGCAATCTCGCCGCCTGCGTCACAACCCATTGATCGAATAATACAGACCACACAACTCTTGCTTTTTGAAATCTGAAAGCAAAATAGTCAATTCGAGCCCCAAAAGTATAAAACAAGCAGCCCTTGAAATAAATGCCCTTTTTACCTCCACATGTTCCTTCCCCACAATTAGTCCGCGTGTGCCGAACTCCTTTGCGCTCACCCGCGCTGTCTGGCTGACCTTCTCCAGCCAAGCTTCACGTGCACTCCCGGTGTTGCAAGGCTGTTCAAGTTCTGTCGTGTCACGGTTGGGAGATTCTGGCGGACTTTTTCACCTCGTCGTACTCTTGCTGCTCAAAGCTCCGCTCAAAGTTGGCATAGTGAGTGAGTGTATCTGAGTTCTGATCACGCTCCGAAGTGGCCCCCAAATTGTGGCCCACGGGGCGGGGCCCTCACATCACGGTACTGTATTCAGTACTGATTGCTATACTCAGCATCGAACGCTCGGAGTATCTTCCGTGTTGAAACTGAACTTGGACTGACATGTGTCACAGCCAGAACGAATCACATTTAGCAAAGCAAAATTATTCCATTCGATGTTCTCATTTTCGTTCCGCAGCTCAGCACGCTAGGCGACGACTAACAGTATTACTACCCGGAGAGTAGAGGAGTGATCACTCTCCGGTATGGTAGTATCGGTGGTAAGGTGGCAGTAGAACAGGCACAGCTACAAGAGGTGTGCATGGTGCTTTTGGAGCGATCGAATTCGATTGAATGATCTCGTGGTTGCAATACGTAGTGTGTGAGAGCGAGACACCCGTACCATCTCGTACCTGGACGAAGGTAGAGAAGGTGCGCATTCATTGAATCCTTCATTCACAGATAGTGTTCAAGGTCAACTGTAACTGGCGTTCACTTACCGGGTTTCAAGTTCATCTTGGTTGAAAGAAAGATACCATTGATGCCATCCATCGTCGAAGTCGCCTGCCTCGATCCACGCAGTACTACCGGTATCATGTTGGCAACAAGTTAGCTAAACGTAATTGTTTGCCGACCTGCTTCTCAGCCAGTCGGGCGGACGGCTCACAAACTAGTCCCATCAGCAGAATCACTAGTCATGAGCGCCGCGTCAAGCCGAATTCATGATCGGGGTCGGGCAAATCGCATTGCCATGGCATGGTGTGCAAGAGTGGGAAGGTGTGGAATTTGGAAACTGTTTGTTGAGTTTTGCTAAATTCTGGTTTTGCTTCTGGTTGTCTCTGGTTTCACTCTCGGATTGAGACAGTCAAAGGGCAACGTGCTCACGTGTGTTCTCCGTGTGCTCTTTCGATCAAAAGCTTACTTTTGCACTCTATGAGCTAGTAGAGATAAGAAAGGTGATGCGACTTTGATGAAAGAGGGCGCTTCAAGAAGCAGATGATGACAGACAGGCGAAAAAAAGAGGCGGGCGGGTGATAAATGATGTGAGACTGCGATACTAGCACTAGCACACAAAAGTTCGTTCACTCTGCGCATAGCCTAAGGCATTGCGGACGGGGTTACTACACTGCACACCACACTCGAGCTACTGTAGTTACTGTAGTTTGTTGATGTTTGTTGGATGAAAGCGAGTTGGACTCGGAGTGGACTTTTCAGAAAGGGGGGGTGACTCAAAGGAGACTCCAAAGGTGTGCCCGCGCTTTGCGCTTTGCCCTTTGCCCTTTGCCAGTGCGTAGCGATCTGCGCAACAGATTGGTCGTTCCAGCCACGGCAGCAGACCTGCAATAGGCGCAGCACTCTTCCTCGCAGGAAGCGGAGCCGAGAGTAACGAAACAAGATGAGTTTGAAGGTGACGGAGGAGCTCAAGCAAGCTATCGCAGCTGTGCGAGATGATAAAAGCTCCACGGATTTTGTGGTAGCTGCATATGAAGATGAAACTACGCTGACTGTCGCAGGCACTGGAAGCGACGGAGCAGACGGTATGAAAGAGCATTTTCTGGACTCCGATATCTGCTATGGCTTGGTGAGAAAGACTTTCACATGGGAGAAGGTCGGTCAAGTCCAGGCGGACACCACAAAGTTTGTCTTTGTTGTGTGGCGGCCGGACTCTATCCCGCTTAAGCGCAAGATGAAGATTGGTCAGTTTGACGGCCAAATCAAGAAGTTGTTCTCCTCTTATCATGCGGATATGGATATTAATTCCAAAGAGGAGATTAGCGATGACATCGTAGCCAAGCTGCTCTCTGAAATTACCATGACTGCGGATCACCGCACCGAAAAGCCCACCACAAAGATGTTCTTTTTGGGTGGCAACCGTCTGAGCTGGAGACGCGGAAAGGACGATGCCGCGGCCGCAAAACTAAACCACGACTCGAGAGCAGAGTTCAAGCCTCCGCCAAAGGGTGCAGATGTCAACTTTCAGGACGAGGACGAAATAAAAGCCGCCATAGCACAGGTCCGCGACGATTCATCTCCTATCCAGTGGTGCTTAGCCGCGTACATTTCTAAAGATACAATTGGCCTGGTCGGGAAAGGTGAAGGCACTGTCTCTGAGCTCTTGGACCACTTGCAGGACACCCAAGCAGCATATGGACTGTTTCGTGTTTCGGAGCGTATCGACAAAACAGATGCAACCCGGTTCTGCTACGTGTGCTGGACCCCTGACAACATACCGCCGATGCTGAAGGCTCGCATCTCGACGCACAAAGGGACCGTGAACCCCCTCTTCAGGCCATACCACGTCGACTTTCACATTTCCGAACTTGATGAACTTAACGAAGAGATTGTTAAAGAACGCGTATCTGCAGTTACGGGAACCAAGTCCCATGTGACCACTCGCGTCTCCATGAAGCGCGAAGAGCAATACGAACGCAAGTTCCTCGGTGGCGTCAAGAGCGAGACACAAAAACTCGAATTTTCGAATCGCGAAGATCTTTTGGTGGCGATTGCGGACGTGCGCAATGACAAGTCTAGCACAAATTGGGTTCTTGCGGGTTTCGAAGGAGAAAAGAAGGGCATGACGCTCGGACTTGTTTCCTCCGGGTCGGGCGGGCTACACGAACTGACAGACCACCTTAAAGAGGATCGCATCATGTTTGCATTACTCCGCAACGAGGAGAAGTATGATCGCAGCACAACGGTTCGATTCTACTACATCCGCTGGCAGGGTGAGGCGGTCTCCATGACCGTGAAAGGCCACGCAGGAGTTTTTACCGGAGCAGTCACAGCAATATTCAGCCCATATCACGACGACATCTTTGGTTCCACGGTGGATGACCTCATCTCGAACGCGCGGTCAAAGGTCAAGGACCTTGACTGATCATCTCGGCTGTTCTGTTCATTCTTCACAGTCAACTAAAAACCAAAAGTCAATTTTTAACTGGTCCTGTCGGTCAAACGTTTCATCTTCCAAGTAAGTAACTTTTAGGCCACATAACCATCGACAGAGCAGAAAATTCCTCCTCCTTAATTAAGCAGTAGTAGCCATCTTCGGGACAAGACCTCTATGAAATATGAAAATGCTTGGCAAGCAAGACCCTTCGCTTACAGTTCAGACTACATGGGGATCTTTTCAACAATAAATTCGCTGTCGAGAGATTCCTCGATTACAAAGCTTCTTCGCTCCGCGATCTTTCATCTTCTTTGATCTTCTCTTCCCTTCCAATGCCTCTTCCATTACCTTCCATCGCCTTCCATCGCATCATCACCACTCACGCAGTACCACTATCTACGTCCGAAGCTAGCACCAGTTCACCAAAGTCCTACAGGCATGCACAGGCCGCCATAACCCTTCTATCAAAAACCTTAACAGCGGCCTCCCTTGCCATTTAGTCTGTAGCCATGTATCAGGTTTCATTAATTGAATCATAATACTTGGATAGGGCTAATGCAGTAGTGAATCCTATCGCGACGCTTTCCCAGAACAACTTGCGAAAAAGGTATCCAATTAGGTGAGGGGAGAGAGGGTAGGGAGGTACGCGAGGACAGTTTGTGAGTGCCAATTAGCGATATATAACTGAATATACTAGCGTTGGGGAGGAGGAGGTTGTGGCAAAGTTTCAAGTGAGGAGAATGGAGGACTCCAAGACGGACATTGTGGAGAGGCTGTTTCCGGCCGGAACGCAAGCTTCGTTCGGGGCGATGAGCGGGCTAGCGGCGGGGTACGCGCTGCGGCAGGGCGGTAAAGTAGTTGGTGTGCTTTTGGGCGGTGGTTTCATGTTCATGCAGTCGCTGGCGTACATGGGTTACGTGGAAGTGGACTGGCGCAAAGTGGAACGGACGTACAACCGCGTCTTGGACCGCGACCACGACGGCAAAGTCACGGCCAAGGATTTCCAGATGATGCTAGATAACACCACGGAGGTGCTAAAGTTCAATTTGCCGGCTGGTAGCGGCTTCGCCGCTGGGTTCACTTATGGTCTGAGCGGGTCGTTGAAAATGGCTCTAGGCACCGCAGCGGTTTACGGTGGAGCGACCTCCGCTGCTCTCGGTGGCGTGCCCACCGACCTGTTCTCCGCTCAGGGCCTGCAGCGCTTGGCTAGCGAAGGCGTCTCCGGACTGCCTTCGATGTCCCAAGTCATGGGATCGATGCCAAAGATCGAGCACGCAGACCCGAAGCAGCAGCTGGAGAAGCGACTCAAGGAACGCTCCATCGAAGAGCTTCGCCAGATTGAGTTTGACCTGAAGCACGACATCGGTCTGTCCAGCTCTCTGCTTGGCGTCAAAACCGATGTCTTTGACAAGAAAGAGCTCCTTGACCAGATCGAGGGCGCTAAAAAGTTTGTCAAGGGTTACTAAAGCCCTCCAAATCGAGCGCTTTTGTGGCTGCACCGTTTTATAAAAAATTAAATTCGCTTGAATGATTGCCTGAACAAAAGGAGACGGAGAAGAACCGATTTTAACTTTATTCTCAAATTTATCATGTCTTCCATGTTGGTGTACCGGCAGGTTATTTTCATTAATCGCTGCGCTCCTCTTGCCGGCCGAGGCGTTGATCTTGATTCACTGTTCGTCTATGTTTGCTCATATTCCGCAAGCCTCTTCAAAGGTCTGGTTGCCTTTTTGCGTAGGCACTGGGTATCCGTAGTCGGTGACACAGCTGCAGAGGAGTGGGCGCTCATTTCCGCTTGTTGGATTGTTTCCGCACTTGTAGAGAAGCTCGCAGAGTGTGCGCAAATTTTCGTGGCAACCTATAATGTCATTTGAGGTGGCCGTGCAGTTGATGCGCTGGAAAAGGGTCGCGCGGTCATCCGTATGGGCCACTGGGTCGCGGTCCGGGACAATATTGAAGGTGTACGTGTTTAAATCGTACAAAGTGAGCTCTGGGTCGAAGGACCTGCGTGAAAGTACGGCGTTCGGCCCCGACACTCCGATTGCTGGCGTCTTCGTTTGCGCGCCAGTGATCATAGCGATGCCTCCGCCAAGACTGTGCCCTGTAATGGCAAGCCTTGTGTAGTTTTTCTCCTCGTAAAGCCAGTTTACGAATGCAGTTGTTTGTTTGTAGTAGCTCACTCTTTCCAAGTTGCTGGATTCGAGCGAAGATATGTACTTGATCAGATTTGGCAGCACTGGCGTCCAAATGTCCCCTGCCGGGAGGAGTATGCGGACAAGCTGCATGAAGAGAGCACTCATCCACAGTTGCATGTCTGCAAATAGGTCGAAAGAATTTTGTGTTCCTCTGACGGCAACAACAGAGGTATTTAGGCTCTCGAATTCGATGAGCTTGAAGCTCACCGTCGTTTGGATGCGGTCGTCTTGGTCCAAGAACTCATCAACCAAGTTTTGATTGCTGTAGGCTACGCCCTCTCCAAACCAGTCATCGAGGATTTCGTTCGTGGTGTTCTCACTGTAATACGCCAAGTTGGCAAGAAAAACAAAGTCCACCAGGCTATTTTCGTCTCCGAGGTTCACTACGACACGGTCGTTGGTCTTGCAGGTAGGGTACTGAAGCGACATCTCAGGATCCACTTCGAAGCCGCGGACAAAGGTAGGCAAGGACGAGGTTCCTAGGAGGCTTTGTGGATCCGCAATTATGCTGGCCACGAAGAGCGCGAGAGCAAGGAGCACACAGAGTGTGAAGATCAAAATCCACCACATCCTCGTTGTCTGGTTGCTGACTCGCTGAACAATCATGCTAATACGAGCTGCTCGAAGCCATTGGGAGCCGTACGAGTTCGAGGTACGGGTGTATGCTTCCCCATTTTCTAATTTGCAGACGTCGTTCTCGTCGTTTGGTAGCTCGCTTGGATGCAGCTTGAGCTCCCCGAACGTTGCAAGCAAGACACGCGGGTTGCAAAAGTGCCTGGTGATGCTAAAGAGCCCTAGAAACAGGAAGACGATGCCAAGAATCCAATTACCAACAACATAAAGCGCCACCAAAGGAACAAGAAACCACACAAGAATCTCCAATACGAAAGAGGCATAGCAGAGGAAATTAGTTGGCTCTGCAATCCTGTACGCCTGCCAGATATAGAAGAGACCGAGGGTCTCTTCGCCGTGTTCCCCACTCTCTTTGTTCTCGACATCCATTTTGTCTTTTTCGGTGCTGATGGTGCGCGCGTGCCGATACTTGCCCGCGATACGGTAAAGCGTGAAGCCGAGTGGTACAAAAATTGCGGCCGCAGCAAAGATGACCACAATGACTATCACTGCCGTACTGGCTTGAAAAAATGCAAGGATGCCCGAAATGACCAAGAGACACATTAATCCCCCAAGAATCGAACACGCGAGGGAGCTTCGAAGCTGCGTTGGAGTCAGCGCCCCAGGGCCAGATAAGATGGTGATGGACTCGTACGAAAACCCGCTGCAGAACATGCTTTCAAGCGACCAATTGACACCAGAGACGAACGGAATAGTTTCGAGTGCCTCGTTTATTGAGTATGACCTTTGCATCGGATCGCATGGCGTGTACAAAAACTTTGGTAGACAATTTTGGGCGAATTTGGTAAACCAATTTGTGTGACGGGCATGTGGCTTGCTATGTTCACAGGCATTTTCTTCCGCGGTTACGTAGAGGTGGTACTTGTACAGAGACAGACGATACTTTTGCCGCACAAGGAAAATGTCCTTCAGTATTTGATACCACTTGGCGCCTTCACTTTCGGGGCTAGACTCGCTGTGCACGACTTGCATATACTCGATGCAGCAGCGCACCTCATACCACATCACCGCAAACGAATAAACACAATAGAAGACAAAGACACAAAAAAACCAACCCAGCCCGGTCGTTTCCCAGACCCCGCTGTCTGCAACCATCAGTTTGATCGAAAATATGAGGGTAGGAATAAGAAGAAACGCGCTGAACTGGAGCCACTCGGATGTGCTTTTGCTCACATAGCCAATCATATGAAAGAACTGGAACCCATTCCAAACGTCGACCACCAGTCCCACCGCGAGGGTGACCCCGGAGCTCACCGCATGCACCAGCAGCGGAATGGAGAGGATCCCGCACACCGCAAACCCAATGTCCGGTTCTCCCTTCTCGCCCAGCCCAACGTCAGTCAAGATCCCAATGAACACGTACAGGAGGAGCTCCACCCCCACCGTGAACACAAACCCTGTCAGCAGCGCCGCCACGGCTGCGTACACCAATCGCACGAGCCTGAGCCCCACGCTTCCCGAATGCACCACGCGCACTGTGCGTCTCGACAGAGCTTTTTCCCCGCGGAACCCTGCCGTGTTTCCCGACCCGCTGCTCGCCGCTTCCTTAACCCCACTTCCATTCTCATTCTCATTATCATTCTCATTATCATTCTCATCATCATCATTCTCATCGAATCGCCCGTCCTCCCCGAATTCGTACACCACCACCTGCGTACTCCCAGCTGCATGTACCACCTTTGCGCGCGCCCCTCCGCGGAGGCGCAGCAGGTTGGACGGCTGGCTCAACGAGCCATCGTCCGGTGCCCATTCCAGCCTTCTCCGCGCTCGTGCTGGCGACGAACGCGTGCTTCCATCCGCTTTTTCATTCGGACTTTGCACTCCACGCGACTCACGGGACACGTCGGAGCTCTCCGGCTCTTGGGACCCTCGGGACCCTCGAGACTCTCGGGACCCTTGAAGCGCGGCTTTATCTTCTGCCGAGGCTGGCCCTTCTTCCGACGCCGCTTGGCCCATGCTGTCCGCGGTGTAACTTGCGCTGCTGCTCTCTTCCTCCCTGCCACTCCGCCGCAGCATTGCCTTTGACTATTTATTCGCTTAGCCTTTGTTTGCTCTGTGGCAGGGTGGGTGGGCGTCCCTGTTGCACTTGTACGGAGTACTCACTGTCAGTACGTCCTGTGCGACCAATTCGACCAATTCGACCGTACGACGGTACGGCCGTCGGCGTAATAGCTCGCTCAGCAATTTAGTTTAGGTTGCTTTTCTTTTCTCCTGCTGGCGCTACACGCGATGCTGGGCTTATCGGTGTGTGATGCGGAGAGCCCGATGGATCTGATGCATTGGGTGATGTCCTCCCATGCGACGAATTGGCTTTGCTTCCAACTCTTGCAACAACGAATGAATTACTATTACTGGGCTGTAAATTCAATTTTTGAGATAGATATACAATGGACATAGATACGATAGATACAGAGATAAGAAGGGCACAGTGGGCACAGAGACAAAGACAAAGACAGAGAGAGAGAGGGGGGTGGAGAGCAAAGGGACAAGCACTAGCACTACTTCAGTGGCGAGTAGTAGCAAGGGTGTGCGTCGGCGAATTTGGGGAAATTATTGTCTGACTAGCTAGTCTGACTGACTCACAGTCAATTCAAATGATAAATGCGCTCGAAACTATACAGCGACTTATGTTCGAGTTACGTCGCTGCAGGCCACGATGGCGATGACCACGAGGAGGCCGCGGTTGGAGCATGGGGAACTTGAAGAGGCTACAATAGAGGTTGCGCGGAAAGGAATTTGCAAAAAAAAGCGTTGATGCTTCGAGCTCCTGCTTCGGCGAAGCAGATGAAGAAAGGAGGACAGAAACCGGACGGATGAAAGAAAAGCCCATATACTATCTCCTGCACAGTCCTCACTCACTCGAAGACGCTCCTGGGACATGAGCTTTGTTGTCGGGCTCAGATCGACGCGTAGCGTTGCGAATGATCAAGTTACAAATTCGGCTTTTGACCGCCTGGCCATCAGGATGAAGAGTTTGCAGAACAAAACAAAGCAGAACAAACAATGAGCGAAAGCGGTCCTCTCAAGTCTGGTGCGCGTCCAAAAAAAATGCGTCGTATGGGTTGCACAGCACGCAAGCGAGGTCTATGGTTCAAGCTCCTCAGGCGAGAAACGGTCTCGACGAATCTCGACGAAGAGACATGCTCAGAGCAGCCCTGTGCTGGTACTCGACTATGATGTCCGAGCACTAGTGCTGTGTGCCAAGGCGGTAGGGTATCTGTGCTAGTAAGCTGCAGTGAAGCTGAGCCCGGTTTGGAAAATGCACTTTTGGGCGTTTTGATGGAGAGACACGAAACGGGGCGCAGGATGCTGGATACAGGACACAGGTCGCGAAACGTGGCGACTATTGTCAACGTGTGCATTCATTCCTCGATTCAGCAAGAAGGCGATCAGGTAAGATTAGAAAGTTGTCTTGATGTGTGTTCGATCTGTTTTGCACCAAGCGCCTTGTACAGCTGCATGTCTACTCCAGAGTTCATTGATCCTGGCGGCACCGAGATCCGAGCCGCGAAGCCTCCCACGTCCCTCGCCCCACGTTACATGACAATCCATTCTTGACTCTCGCTGACTCGATGTCTTTCCATGCGACTGAGCGCGTCCTGCTGTACTCGAGTACACAGCACTGGGACTTGATGAGCGATCGAGCCCGAAACGCCACGAAACCGTGAAAGGCAGGACCTTCCTCCGCCCCTCAACTCTCTCTGGGCCAAAGCCACTTGAATCGCGGTCACATTATGAATACATGACTTTCTCCATGGACAAAACCTCAGATTCAGAAAATTCATAATTCATAAGTCAGATACTGGCGATGGGCTACATAGCCGTATTTATAACGCCAGGAACCGAACGGGAACCGACTTCACAACGGCAGGAACCGACGCATCTATATATTCCTAGTCACCTCGCTTTGCCACGGGAAACACTAATGACTCCTATGGCCGTCTACGCTGACCACTCTTTCTTGCTTTTTAGTGGGATGAATGAAAGTGAAGAATGAATGAATGAATGAATGAACGAAGAGCATTGCAGAGGACCTTCGCATACGGTCGAGTACAGTTTAAGTATTACTTAAACCATCGCGTAGGTGCGCGCAGTGTACCCGTAGTGGCGCCCTGATTGTTGCGATAGTGCGGTGTCGTTCAGAAATTCGTCGCCGTGGTTTAGTTGTGCTATGGAGTGGGCTCGAGAAGGCGTTGGTGCCAAGCGGGAAGTGGTGTTTGTTGGCGCCCAAAAGGATACAGCCAAGCAGAATGCTTCCGGGTCGATTCTGGATGAAGCCCTGAAGGAAAAGTTTGAAGTGCACATAGTGACCACGTACAAAGCGGAAGAGAATGACCTTGACGGGCTCGCAAAAGCAGCCGGGCAAAGCGTCGACGGAAAGAATTCCGAGACGGAAAATGCGAAAGAGCAGACAGAAGATGAAGGTGAACAGCTGTTTCCAAGACCAGGGCCAGGCAACTGGAGCAAGCTAATGCGATGGGTAAAGGTGACGCCAATCGGGCCGGGATTTGACAATGTGGGGAATACTTGCTTTTTAAATTCCGTTCTGCAATGCTTGACGTACATTCCCGCGTTTGCTCAGCTAGCACTGACGGGAGAGGATGGCAAGAAGCTGTACGAGTTCAACGGGCAGAGTTTCAAAGAAATCGCGGAACAAGCCAAGGTAAAAGCCACGGCCCGCGGGAACGAGGACAGATTCTGCGCACTCGAGAAAATCGTCAACCACATGCAAGCAATCCATGTCCTCCTCCTCGGCGACGGTGCCCGTTCTCTTGGCCGAAGAGCTTCCGTTTCTCCAGTGATGTTTGTGAAAAACCTGAAGAGAATATCTGGCAACACGATGCGAGTCGGTGTTCAGCACGATGCACACGAGTACCTGCGCCTGCTTATTGACAACATGCAACAATCGTGCGCCCTGGCAGCCGGTTTGAAGGAGACCTGTACGGAGCGCATCATGGAAACATCAGCAATAATGCGTTTGTTTGGAGGGTCGACCGAAAGCAAAATTGTGTGCGGCACGCCGAAGTGCACCAGCACTTCGAGCAACATCGAGCCTTTTATGGATATTTCGCTCAACATCTTCGGGTCCCAGAGCTCAACCCTAGAAAAGGCTCTCGCAAACTACCTCGCCGAGGAGGTGCTCGATGGTGACAATGCCTGGAATTGTCCAACTTGCGGTAAAGTTAAGAAGGCAGTCAAAAAGCTGTCCATTCGCGTTGCTCCTAATGTACTCGTAATTCATTTGAAGAGGTTCGGATTTGGAACGCGAGGACGCAAGCTCAACGGGAGCGTTTCCTTTAACACCACATTGGATGTGTCTGAATTCGTTTTGGGAAACGATTCCCCCGTAGTCTATGAGCTTACCGGTGTGGTTGTGCACTTTGGAGTGTCCGTAAATCTGGGCCACTACGTGAGCTTTGTCAAAGCTGCAAATGGCATGTGGTATGAAATGGATGACGATGTGGTACGCCAAGTTAGTGTGCAGAGAGTTCTGGAACAGCCGGCGTATATCCTATTTTACAGTAAGCAGGTCCAAGAGGAGAGTATCACAGATAGTACGACAATGGGCTCTTCAACTACAAAAGCTCATTTGACTGAAGGGACCTCGGACGACAACGAGACGGCAGCAGACATCACAGGTCTCGCTGCATTTGCGCAGGGCTTTTCCTCAAAAAGCAAACCAACAGCTCCGGCCTTGGAGGTGCGCTCGGATTTGTTCGGCAACTTTTTAGCTCCCGAAGAGCCAATGGAGGAGGAGGCCGTCGAGGGAGAGAAGTCTGGGGCGCAGTCTTCTTCAGCTCCAGTCAAGACCCAAGAGTTGGACACCCACAGGAGCGTTGTCGTCGGTGGGGTAAAACCCGCCCCACCCTTCTGGAAATATTGTTTTCTTGATCAAGCCTTGCCTACGAAAAAGCTCATGCGGCAGCTTGAGCTTATACACTTCCACTCATTCCACCCAAGGTTTGTGATCAAGCGCAACCCAGATGCTCGCTTTAAAGTAAACAGCAAAGATACGGAGACGGAGGCAAGCAACGTAACCGCAGATCAAGACAAGAAGACGCAAAAGGAAGCGTCTTCTCCGACGAATGAGATCCGCAAGAGCGAGCCAAACATTGACGTGGATCAAGCTTTTGCAGGCGGGCCAAGCCAGCCAGATCGCCATTCCGGGCGTGCTTCCCAGAGGAAAATTCTAGCACAAGCTGCAAAACCCGATCAAAAAATCGTGCTCGTCGGAAAACCTTCTCAGAAGCGACAGTCCGGGTCGGCAAATTGGCTAGAGCGCATAGCCGAGAACAAGAAGCGAAAGCGAGAAGAAAAGGAAGAGGGAGAAAAGTCAACTCACCGTTATGATGCGTGGGACCAAGCACTTGACCGTGGTCGACTCAAAAAGGTAAAGAACAAGACCGAAGAGGGAGACAACTTCAAACCTGGTCCGAACAAGTTTCAGATGAAACAGAATCGAAAAAATGAGAATGAGCGAAAACGAAAGGGTCTTAAATGATCTGGTGCTATGGTCAGAGATCTTGGCTTGTTCTATGTTGAATTTGCAGAGCGCTTTGCGCTGGCGTCACCTCCCAGTCTCGAACTTTACATCGTTTCAAAAGTCGAAGCTGGCTGGAGTCGAGCTTCTTGATGATCACCCGTTCGCTCGGTTCCGTCAAGGGCTTGTCCCACCTCGCCTCTCCGGAAACTGCGTCGAAGTAGAATGATTTCTTGTCCTTACTGTCATACTGTTGAATCCAAACTTGGCCATTCTCGTGCTTTCGATCTTGAAATGTGGAGGTTCTGGCTTTCTCGAGAAAGTATCTCGCGAAGTGGTAACCGCCTTGTTCCGACATGAGCTGCAAAGCTAGCTTTTCGCAGCTCAGACAGAATGACGATTCCTGAAGATACGTCAGAACCTGGCAGCCAAGGCACGGCGAAGTAGTCTTCTCTGTATCATTGACGTTCATCTTCTTCGAAAGGACAGAAAGACGACTTAAGCCCGTACCGTCTTTGGCCAACTTGGCAAGATCTTGACCAGCTTGGAGAATGCGAACAGTGCTGCTCCTCAAAATTTGCGAACCTCTCCTCACTCGCCCCTGTGTGCTGCTATCCTCTGGCTTGCCATCTTTGCAGATGTTTGGAGGCGGCTCCTTAGAGTTGTCGATTACATGCTCGGACTGATTATCGCTCCTGCTTCTTCGCTTGTTATGGATGATCTCCTCTTGCACAACGCGTCGAATCAGCTCGCGAGCACTGTAAATCCAGGCGCGTTTTGTGCTGACAGGAAAGCCTTGCTGAGCAAGCTTGCGCATGGATGCATACCGGTGCTCTTGTCCGATTGAATGTGCCGCCGATTTAGTGCAGCTCTTCATGGTTGAGATCTTCCGCTCCATGTTGTTCACCGCATTTCGAAGTCTTCGTCGTATAACCCTTTGAATCAACACCAGAGGAGCAAAAAGAATAGGATACTTCTCCAAAAAGTCCACTAATTTTTCTGCGTTTGTGGCACCGTAAGCGTCAAGGTGAAAACGGTTCATTACCAGAGCTTTCAGGAGGCGAATCTCATCGGAAGAAGCGCAATCACTGTGAATCTTAGTAATAAACATCTCCAAGTCGTCGTCAACGAGGAAGCAGTTCACTGAAAACTTTGCCAGGTCCTCCAAGGAAAGTTTGCAGAATTGGAATAGCCACATTCCAAATCGAATAAAGCTAACGGCATACAGCTCTTTATCTGCCTTGTTTCGCGCCTCTTGCACTGCGTCATTTGGATACTCTCTTGTGGAGTCAAACACCTGAATATATTCAATTTCACTCCTGTATTTTTGAAATAGCTGCAAACTGCTTGTCCTGCCGACGTACACCACATTGTCACGCACCTCCCCCCTGATGCCGTCGTGATGGATAACTATTGTCTCCCCGGCTTTGAATTCGTCCATTAGTGAGATTTCTCGTTCTGAGAAGCCGTCGTAAATCGCGAACTTTTCTCTTGGCCAAGCTGTTCCTTGGACAAGAAGACCTCTCAACTTTGAATTCGGCATGCGAGCCTTGCTGTTGGCAGCAGGGATCTCTGAAAAGGTCGCCCCCCTTTTAAAAAGCTTGCTTTTGCTTGCGCCAAGGTGCAACAGGCCATCCTCGGGGCGAGCGTTTGCAGGCTTCTTTTCCACATTTGCATATATACACTCCACCACCTTCACCATCTCCACCGTCGGGACCAGACGCATCGCCAATCGATCAAGCTTAAAGTAGTCCAACCCGCACTTGCCCTTGAAAAACTTTTCCAGGATCACACCTCCGCGATGCCAGCCTTCGAAGATGCAGTTCTCCAGATAGAGCCGCCTCAGCTGCCTTCGCTCGCAACCAAATTCCTCTGCCTCAGCTGTCAGCTCATCCCAGTGCTCCTTTTTGAAGAGCTGTCCGGGCCGCTTGACCACATTCTCAAGAAACCAATCCGACGTTGCCGCAAGTGGCCCTCGCACCATTCTCAGTCGCGACCTGCAAAGTTGTTCGTGCCCCGATCAAGCTTGTGTGGCAGCGTGGCCACGCTCGGCGATTGTCTGTGCATCAATATTTTATTGTACTCAGTACCGCCCACACTCTGCGTGTGCTTCGCAAAATCCCAATCCCTGTCGGGCTAGAATTTTTTAGGTGTGCACCAGCATCATCGTCGCTGGAACAGGGTAGACGCGACGCTATCTAAATATCGCTGCATGAGTTCCATTTAGAATAAATCAGTTAGTCACTTGTTGTCGATATTCGTGGGAGATCTCTCACTGAGGGTCACGTCATGCAACGGATCAATGCACGACGTAAGGCCGCAAAAGTGGACTACCGTGCGGCTATACAGAAACGTAGATGAGCCAGGAAGATTGGTACTAGCTACCCATGTAGTCCCAGTTACCAGGTGCACAGTCGGTGAACAATCTTGTTCTTCGTTGTTCCGTGTTGGTGTGTCCGACACTTCATCCTTGGATGACATTGACTGTGAAACCAAAGTTTGGTGAAATCTTTCGCTTTCTCAGCTTTCTCTCTTCTCTCTTCCTCACTTTCAGTTCATTCGATGAATGTTTGATCTGTTTTCTGAACTCTGTAAGAGGATACGATCTTCACCGTCGTCTGAATTCTAAAATTCTAAGACATAAGTGGCAGGTCCGATCCTTTAGAGTTTAGTGCCGCCAGGCTTTTCACAACAACGTGAATGGAGTTGGACTGTGAATAAAAACGCGCGAACCCCTAAGTGGGATAGCACTTGCGCCAATGATGGCATCGGCAGTGGGTGCGAGAAGCGGACAGAGCACCACCACGTAGGAAAACTATGAACGCGACTGTGACACCCTATACTTTTAGCTGACACTCGTGACATCTCGTGACCCCAAACGCCATGCGACAGGCTGGGCAGACCTTTAACGCTTGAAGCATCTTGGTCGTTGTGCAAAGAATCTGTTGTTTGGAAGGGAGAAGCAGCGTGGGAAGAGCTGCGAAACATAAAAAAGATGGGATACCAATACATCAAGGTGCAAAATGAGGGCAGGCTGTGCACGATTATGCTCTCGAGGCCGGAGATCAGGAACGCGTGGAACGAGAAACTGAGAACAGAGCTGGTACAAGCCGTCGGAGAAGCCAACCGCAATCCGCAAGTGCGTGTGATCATCTTGACCGGTGACCCGAAAGGAAATGCCTTCTGCGCCGGAGCCGATTTGAGCGGTGGAAAGATGGGCGGAGACAATGATGAGGCCAACTATATTGACGTGCCACCAGGAAGGAGGCGGGACGCTTCCACCTTTCGCGATGGCGGCGGTGTCGCAGCTTTAGCCATCATGAGGTGCACGAAACCAGTAATTGCAGCAATGAATGGTGCAGCCGTTGGAGTGGGCATGACCCTTTCGAGCGCGTGTGATTTGCGTGTAGCAGCCGCTGGGTCAAAGGTTGGATTTGTATTTGCTCGCCGCGGTCTGGCTTGCGAGACTATTTCAAGCTGGCTGCTGCCACGCCTGGTGGGCATGAGCAAAGCAATGGAGCTCGTTCTCACGGGCCGCGTCTTCAAGCCGGAAGACGCCCCACCAGGCTTGTTTAACTACGTCGTGCCTAAAGACCAGGTACTTGCCAAAGCACGTGAGTTGGCTCTCGAGATTGCCGAGAATACTAGCGGAGTGAGCGTCGCACTTTCCAAATTCTCCCTCATCCGCGCCGCGAACATGACCATCGAGGAAACCCATCTTGCAGAATCGAAGACCATCCTCTACACCAGTACCGGAGCAGATGCAAAAGAAGGCATCACCAGCTTCCTCGAGAAGCGCAAGCCAAACTTCCAAATGGACCCATACCGCGACCTGCCGCCATTCTTCCCATGGTGGTCCCAGATCGACACCGAGTCCAAGCTCTAGGCGACCATCTCCTATATTCTCTGCTTCCCGGCATCAAAGTAACAACTGTCCATGCAAACACAAACCATCAGAATCATTTTCTTCCTGACCGATCGCCTTCCGCAAAGTCGGGCACATTCAGTCGCCCATTCCTTTGAAAGATTCCATCACCAACCTCCCCGATCGTCGGATACTGAATCTCGAGTAAGCAATCGTCCTCGACACTCATTCGCTGACCGTCAGTCATCAGTCACCAGTCACCCCGCGTCTCCAGTGTCTCCCATGGTTGATGGCTTGCTCTCCTGATGAGCTCATTGCCAAATACACATACACATACACACACACAGAAAGAGTCTTACCAAAGGGTGGCAAGTCTGTCGGTGGAAAGAAAGGTGTGGCAAAGCGCTTGCGAGTGCGTGGAGAGGTTTGGTAGGAAATGCTGGGCATAGTATCTAGGCGCAGCCGCGCAAGTGGCGAGCTGTTCTCGCGGCTGTGTGAGAAGCCGTTCGTAGTGGCGGGAACGAATGTGCTCCAAGANCTTTCTCAGCTTTCTCTCTTCTCTCTTCTCTCTTCCTCACTTTCAGTTCATTCGATGAATGTTTGATCTGTTTTCTGAACTCTGTAAGAGGATACGATCTTCACCGTCGTCTGAATTCTAAAATTCTAAGACATAAGTGGCAGGTCCGATCCTTTAGAGTTTAGTGCCGCCAGGCTTTTCACAACAACGTGAATGGAGTTGGACTGTGAATAAAAACGCGCGAACCCCTAAGTGGGATAGCACTTGCGCCAATGATGGCATCGGCAGTGGGTGCGAGAAGCGGACAGAGCACCACCACGTAGGAAAACTATGAACGCGACTGTGACACCCTATACTTTTAGCTGACACTCGTGACATCTCGTGACCCCAAACGCCATGCGACAGGCTGGGCAGACCTTTAACGCTTGAAGCATCTTGGTCGTTGTGCAAAGAATCTGTTGTTTGGAAGGGAGAAGCAGCGTGGGAAGAGCTGCGAAACATAAAAAAGATGGGATACCAATACATCAAGGTGCAAAATGAGGGCAGGCTGTGCACGATTATGCTCTCGAGGCCGGAGATCAGGAACGCGTGGAACGAGAAACTGAGAACAGAGCTGGTACAAGCCGTCGGAGAAGCCAACCGCAATCCGCAAGTGCGTGTGATCATCTTGACCGGTGACCCGAAAGGAAATGCCTTCTGCGCCGGAGCCGATTTGAGCGGTGGAAAGATGGGCGGAGACAATGATGAGGCCAACTATATTGACGTGCCACCAGGAAGGAGGCGGGACGCTTCCACCTTTCGCGATGGCGGCGGTGTCGCAGCTTTAGCCATCATGAGGTGCACGAAACCAGTAATTGCAGCAATGAATGGTGCAGCCGTTGGAGTGGGCATGACCCTTTCGAGCGCGTGTGATTTGCGTGTAGCAGCCGCTGGGTCAAAGGTTGGATTTGTATTTGCTCGCCGCGGTCTGGCTTGCGAGACTATTTCAAGCTGGCTGCTGCCACGCCTGGTGGGCATGAGCAAAGCAATGGAGCTCGTTCTCACGGGCCGCGTCTTCAAGCCGGAAGACGCCCCACCAGGCTTGTTTAACTACGTCGTGCCTAAAGACCAGGTACTTGCCAAAGCACGTGAGTTGGCTCTCGAGATTGCCGAGAATACTAGCGGAGTGAGCGTCGCACTTTCCAAATTCTCCCTCATCCGCGCCGCGAACATGACCATCGAGGAAACCCATCTTGCAGAATCGAAGACCATCCTCTACACCAGTACCGGAGCAGATGCAAAAGAAGGCATCACCAGCTTCCTCGAGAAGCGCAAGCCAAACTTCCAAATGGACCCATACCGCGACCTGCCGCCATTCTTCCCATGGTGGTCCCAGATCGACACCGAGTCCAAGCTCTAGGCGACCATCTCCTATATTCTCTGCTTCCCGGCATCAAAGTAACAACTGTCCATGCAAACACAAACCATCAGAACCATTTTCTTCCTGACCGCTCGCCTTCCGCAAAGTCGCGGCACATTCAGTCGCCCATTCCTTTGAAAGATTCCATCACCAACCTCCCCGATCGTCGGATACTGAATCTCGAGTAAGCAATCGTCCTCGACACTCATTTCGCTGACCGTCAGTCATCAGTCACCAGTCACCCCGCGTCTCCCATGGTTGATGGCTTGCTCTCCCGATGAGCTCATTGCCAAATACACATACACATACACATACACACACACACAGAAAGAGTCTTACCAAAGGGTGGCAAGTCTGTCGGTGGAAAGAAAGGTGTGGCAAAGCGCTTGCGAGTGCGTGGAGAGGTTTGGTAGGGAATGCTGGGCATAGTATCTAGGCGCAGCCGCGCAAGTGGCGAGCTGTTCTCGCGGCTGTGTGAGAAGCCGTTCGTGGTGGCGGGAACGAATGTGCTCCAAGACGAGGACACGGCGGTCAAGATCGCCTCACACGCGCGGCAGGTTGGAGAGCGACTCGGCGTGCAAGTGCTGTTCAAAGCGTCGTGGGACAAGGCGAATCGCACGGCAGCGGACGCGTTCCGCGGACCGGGCTTGGCGAAAGGGCTCGAGATCCTCTCTGCAGTGCGCAAGGAGACTGCGCTCCCGATCGTGACAGATGTGCATGAGACGGCGCAGGTGTCCGCTGTGGCGGCTGTGGCGGATGTTGTCCAAGTGCCGTCGTTTCTGTGCAGGCAAACAGATTTGATCAGGGCTGCGGCGGCGTCAGGAAGGGTTGTGCTTTTGAAGCGGGGTCAGTTTGCTGCCCCTGGGGTGATGGGCCACGCCGTGTCGAAGTGCAAGGTAGAAGGGAATGTAAATGTGATTTTGTGCGAGCGCGGCATGACGTGCGGCGTGGAGGATCTGGTGTTTGACCCGAGACAAATTCCACAGCTCAAGGACGCGGCACGGGCGTTTGGCGGAGGCGGAGGCGGAAGCGAGCTCATGACTGGAAAGGTTCCGGTGATTGTCGACGTGACACACTCATGTCAGGTGCCTCCCAGAGCGAATGTAGGACACAGTGGTGGGAGCAGAGCGATGGTGCCGATTGTTGCGCGGGCAGCTGCAGCAGCTGGTGCTGACGGCATTTTCATCGAGTGTCACCCGGATCCCGACAATGCCCCCGTAGACAGTGCAATTCAATTGCACTTGGAAGATCTCGAACCACTCTTGCAAGAAGTCTTGCCAATCATGGAGATTGCCCGGAGGTCCAAGTTCAATCAGCACAAGTAACTTTTAATTGCCGTTAGCTCGAAGTCCCGTGCGTACCAGATTGTACCTTTCTGAGATTCTGCAAGCCCAGAATCTCATGCTTGCCTCATCCTCCATATCAACCAGCTCACGACGCACTTTGACAACGATTGCAAACCTTGATCATCGGAATAGCCGAATGCGCTCTCGCCAGTCTGAAACAGGAGTCATCTTCAGGGATTTCAATGCCAGCACTGATCGCCGGAACGGAACGTTGCCAGTGTTGCCAGGTTCCATCCACAGTACTCTCTAGAGAGTACCTGGCTGACCTCGACTTGACCTTGCTTTATTTACTGTTAGTTCCAACACACACCCTAACCTAATCTAACCAAACCCCCGAGACCACTTGCATTTTGGTGCAGCTGTGATCAGCTGTGAATTGATAGATTCACTCTGAAGACCGTGACCGTGAGCAAGCGAACGCGCATCGAAGGTCAAGTGCGCTGAGGAGATTGCGAGAAGGTTCGTTTCTGGAGGGCCGAGGTCATAAGGCCAAGGAGCAGCGCAGAGGGAGTCGCAAGCGTGCATAGGTGAGTGTGTTTGAGGGGTGATTTGTGCGTGGAAGCGTTTGTATCTATCTTTTCCCAGCTCGAGTGCCGGGAAAAGACTGTGTGGAGAGAAAGGCGGGGATGGAGGGCTTCCAAATGCCTCGTGCGACAGCGCTGCGATGATGTGTCGGTCTTCGGCATTTGTCTCGTGGGGATGTTCGTCGAGAAGGCAATATTAGTGCGTGTTCTTTAATAGTCTAGCGTGTCTGAAGCTTTGCGGTGACAGCGCCAGATAGGGGAGCACCGACAACAATGGATGTGGTCATGAGCAATTCTTGGCATGGGTTCATACATTGACAATTCAGCGTATGTTCGTGTTCAAATACAGGATGGGATTCACCACGGAGCAAGTGAAAGGCGCCTTTGCAGAATGCACACCGCAAGATTGGAGCTACATTGCTGAAGGAGCGCTGAACTTGGCACTCCGATATGTAGGGAGCGAAAAGGCTCTCGGCGGATATGTTCTTCGCGTGCGAAAAGACAACCCTGAGGCATCGGGAGGAAATACTGCGGAAAATCCCTGGGAGGAGTCGCTGCGCTTCTCCGAAAAGATGGTGCTTCCTTTACTTGGCAGACGATACGTCCAGCCAGCGGTGGAAGTGCCTTTGAAGGAGGGCTTCATGCAGGCGCTTGGCGAACACATCGAATCTTCACGTCCGGAGAAGAGGCGCGTTCACACCCTGGACATGAACCTGAAAACCGGACTCTTGATGGTAGACAACACATTGTTGCCCGTTGGCGAAGGGCCGTCCATTTGTTTTGAGCTCAAGATCAAATGGGGCTTTGTTGCTGATGAAAGCCCTTTCGTTACGCACGACGTGAAAAAGCGCTATGACCGCTTTAGTATGCACCAATTCTACAAAAACAAGCATGGCGAGCTGGACTCCTTCAGTCAATACTGTCCAATCGACTTGTTTTCGTACGACAAACCAAGGGTCTTGCACGCTCTTGAGGCACTCGTTGAAACTCCCCAGAACAACTTTAGAATGTTCGTTGATGGCAAGATGATGTATCCTGATTCCAAGGGCCACGGTAGCCGTGCTATCTTTGAAGACGTTGTGAAGGCATATCCGGGCATCAAAAGCGTTGATTCGCTGTTGAACAACGTTGCCGAACTTTTAGTCTGCGAGCCGCTCCTTGATCGCATCCGAACCATGCAAAAGATGGACGATTGCGACATTGAAGCGGTATGGCCAATTTACGAAAAGATCCTCGAGCGAGGAGAGAGCGTTCTTCCTCTTGCGGACGGCGAAACGCTATTGCCGCGCGAGACACCGTCCAGCCTCCCTTCGACCCCTGAAGAGGAGCACGAGACAGTAAGGCGGTTTCTGCTCTCTTGTACTGCGAAAGACTGTTCAACTATGATTGTGGTAAAGCCCACGGAGGAGTCGCCTGCCGCTGCGGAGCTTGAGTCTTTCCGATCTAAAGCGCCAGAGATGGAAGGAGAGCGAAGCATCGTTGAAGACAAGAAGAACGGCTTTATGTATTCGATCGCAGTTGTAGACCTGGACCCCAAACCTATCGAAAAGATGCATCACTACTTCAAGCTTGACAAAAAGATCGCGGAATTGGTGACGGAAGAGGAAGAGGAATTCAAAGCAAAAACCAAAAGGGTGTAAAACTAGCTATGTAAGATACGCACGCAATTAAGTTAAGCCAACGGCTTGTAGAGAGAAAGAGGCAAAGAGAGATCAATTGATTCTGAAAACAAAATATATTCTTTTCTGATACAAAGGCTTCGTTCGGGACGGAGTGGTGGTATTGTGAGCATGTCCAGGAACCTAACTATTCCTGCTTTCTTCTTTTTTTCCTCTAAGGGTTCGAGATGATGTATAGAGGGGGCTCCGACATCTTGTCTGGCTCTACCGGGTAAACTTTGTGGAACTCAGCGAAATCAAGCACCGCCTCCCCGTTCTCACCTTCCATCGTGCAAGGCACAAAATCGTGGTGCCAGCGGAGATCGGTTGGGCAATAGGAGTGTCTTGCCTGAATCGTGTCACTGGTTACAGCGTCGATCCCCTCAAGAATTACAACGATCTCCACGCGGTGCTGCTCCAGATAGGCACGGATAGAGTCTTCCTGAGCTGCTTGGTCACTGGTGTTGGGAATACCTAGGCTTGTCTTCAATTCTCGATTTCCGTTCTCGATGTCACAGTCTCGTTGTACTACGTCAGGGTATAGGTAAGTTGCGGACGGGTCATGTTGACCAACTTCTTTTGCGCGCGGCACCAGTGGCGAAAAGTTGTCCATGCTATGGACGACGACGTTCGGCAAGGCCATAAATAGCATCCCCCCAAGCTCGTCATCGGGTTTGACAAGTCGCATTGTATCTGTTCGAAAGTAAAATAATGGTGTGTCGACGCCCGAGCACTGATGCCGGCTAATGGCGTAGCAGCGCACATGTGCTTCGACCAACTGATGCTTGCGCATCTCGGCCACCTGAAACATGAAGTGAAGACGGGTCCCGATTCTCCTTATCACAGCATGATCTGAAAAGACGATTGTGGTGGCTCGCGTTTGCGCTCTTGCAAATCTCGCATACACTAGTCCAACAGCCACTGCGTCGCAGATCACGCCGAGTATAGACTCAAACGTGACCAACGTTACGACGGAATTGCACTGTTTAAAGTAATCTACAGTCCCAGGAAAAGTATACCCAATCGTCATGATGGTTTCGAGTGAGAAGAGCCAGGCGCTCTTGAAGGTGACGAGGTCCAAGCTACAGGAGTCCGAAATCACCAAGAAGGCAAATGCAAACACGAGAATGGTCCCCAAGTAAGACAAGATGAAAAATCCCATCACAACCCGGAGTTTCGAGTCTACAAGCGTGTGAAACAAATCTGACATATACAGCCGCCGCGACCTATTCAGCCTATTCACTCTCAAAGCTCCAGTCGCCTGCCGGAAAGATCCTTCACGATTAATCAATCTCCAGCTTGACCCTTCCGCGTTCGCCACGCTGCTTGCTCTGCGCCACTTTGTCGCGTTGAGAAACCCGCGCCGCGCAAATAGCGTCTCCGACTCCTCTGTCCGCAGACCGTGTCTTGAGGAGGGTCCTCTGCTGTACGGGCAGGTCGACCCATAGTTCACTTCGTTTCCAATCATGCCGCCTACCGAGATGGCTTTCTCGCTGGCCAATCCGCTTTTGCTATACCCTTTACCCGTCAACCCTCAACTCTCAACCCTCAGATTCTTCTTCAAGGCCAGTCGCGCGAGCGCCGCTGGGTGCCACTGGCAACGCCTGCAACCTTCTGACAGCGGCATAGATTGATTGAGTCTCTCAAGTCCCAGCTAGCTCAACCAGCCCTACCTCACATACGGACTCGGCCTCTAACGTTATGCTAAAGTCACGACTTCTGCAAGACCTCAAAAACCTCGGCGGCTGGCCGCGCGGCGAGAGAGAGATTGGCGACGCTGATTTTGTGGATCGCGTTCGTAGCATCATCCGAGATTTGAAGGTTGTTTGTGTTGAGATGGAGTCTAACCAGCACCAGCGCAGCGCAGAAACTGGAAATGTGGCTTGAGAAATTCGAGGCAACTATTCTTGGGACCGTTCGACCGCAAGCCGGCGCCACAGGTTGCAATCGTCCATTCACCCACCCTTCCATCCATCCATCCTTCCGTGCTCTGAAGCTGTGTTGTGTTCCATGTGGCGTGGAGCGGAGAGTTGCAGCCCCGGTTCCCTCGAGGAGAACTAACCAACCAACAAGCAACGCCCTTTGGCCTCGAATGAGACCATCCCTCCTCCCGCTGCTCAATCCTCTCAAGGATTGTCTTTCACTGTTGACTGAAATTGATTCACCAAACAATAATAACAGCAACAGCGATTCCATTCACAGTCAACTCATTGAACAACTTGCATCGATTGGTTTTCATCATTTAACACTGCTTTTCACTCATTTACACCTACCAATTACAACCGGATGAAAAGAATTAGTGTGCAACTAACTACTTCACGAATGCATTCTGCCAACAAACATAAACTCCAAGCAAGTAAGAAGTAAAGGAAGTAGCAGAATAATCCCCGAAACGCAAGCTAGTAGGGTATGGGACGGCCTAGAGAGGGGTTATGGCTTATTGGTAGAAACTCATACGAGCGTCCACGGTGGTGCATACTTGTGGAGTGTCCTCTCTCGGTGTGGGGAGGCTCAAGACTTTGGTCCTCGAGACGCGTATATGTTAAGAAGGCGTTTCAGGAGGCTTTAAGCTGTAGAGCGTTGGAGTCTTTTGAGCGTTTGTACGAGTTGAGACTTTTGGATTGAGGATCGAACTGTTGGGGTTCAGGAACGTAGTGTTTGGAGGTCAGGGCACACGGGTTCGAAAATTGCTTTTCTGGAATCTGTTTGGGTGGCGAGTGACTTTGTGTTGGGGAGATGGTCTGTAAACATCATCCGAAAAGCTATTCAGAGCTGCACCGAGCGTTGAAACGAAACTCGGCCCCGAAATCGAACGGGGAGCCTGCTGACTGCGACGAAAATGATGTTCTCAAATCATGTGTGCTTTGCATGCACTGCGGGCAGTTCTTACGGGGCCCGGATCAAATGAAATCGCACGAGAAGGCACACAAAGTGTATCTTATAGCTCACAGCCTCGATGCGGTTTGCATGGAGTGTAAACGTGGGAACAAATTCTTCGACGTTGCGGTGTTTGTAGAGCTTGGCCCAGCCGCACACAAAATATCAACAGAAGTAGAGCAGTGGCTAGCGACCAACGATGTTTGTAAAATGCTTTTGAACAACGACTCCAAAGGCAGGGACGTCCGCAGCAGAGAGTCTGAGAAAAGCGCGCCGCCGATGACGCGCTCCACAAGCATCACAAGCGTGGATGACTTGACAATAGAGGTAGAGAGTTTAAATTTGAGGCCGAGGGAGGATGGCAAGAGAGGAAAGAAAATGAAAAATAAGAAGAGGAGCAGTGTTGACGAAGAACTCGCGGATGGGGCTCCTGTTGAGCTTGGATCACCGAGGCTATACGGGATTACTAACATCGGAAACTCGTGCTACCTAAATTCCGTGTTGCAAGTTCTCGCGCATTGCCCTGGTCTTATTTCGAACCTTGAAGAGGTTTTAGCGGAGCTTGAAAAGCAAGGAGAGAGTTGCGAAGCGGATTTGTCGTTTGGAGCAGCTATTTTAGAGATCTTACAAGCCGTGCAGCATGGTTTCGTAGCAACGGATATTGCTTCAAAACGTCGGAGAAACTCGCAGCATCTGAAAAAGTTTCCCGGCGGTCATGTGAATCCCCGAAAGATTCTTGGCTATATCACCGAAAAAGCGCCGCAATTGGAAGGATTTAAACAACACGATGCTCACGAACTGTTGGTGGAGCTCTTCCGCGCTTTGGAAGAGGAAGAAAAGGAATACTGGAAGGCATGCGGGTTTGATCGAAAGGGACCTTATGTTTGGAAGCTGTTCTCTTCAGACATCAAGAGGAAGGTCACCTGCAATTGCTGTCAAAACGAGTCTGGGCGCACAGAAGAAAGTGTAGTGACCAGTGTGGACATAGTCAGGGGAAAGGCGAAATCCATACGCCTGCGCGATTGTCTTGCGTCGACGTTTGCTCCTTCGGAACTCTTGGCGTCTGAGGGAAATGGTTTCATGTGCGACAAGTGCTCCAAGATTTTGGATATGAAGCCTATCCCTCGTCAACAGACATTGACACGCATTCGCAGGGCTTCGTCTGCTGCCTCGTCAACCTCGAGCGGAAGACGCAGTCCGATGGCTGTTGATGTAAGACAGCTTTCCTTTCGCGAGCAGGACATACGTCAACTTTCGTTTCGAGAAGATGACGAGCTTGAAGGTAGCTCCTCTTCTTTCTTACCGTATCCAGCTGGAGGTTTAAAAGACACCATTGATATTACAAAGGCGGAGGCAATGGGAGATAAAGCTGCAGTCGAAAACTCTCCTCCCGTGCCCCTCGCCTCTGGTGATGAACATGACTCGAAAGCCCTGTCGAGCGCTTCAAGAAATCCTGCGGAGGAGCCGGTAAGCTCGCCAAGCTTGATTCCATCGACACAAGCAAGCCAAGAAGGAGGAGAGCGACCAGATTCGAAAGAATCTGAAAGTGAAGACGAAAAGGAGTACGAGGCTTTGATGAATTCTTCTTCATCGGACTTTTCATCTTCTTCAGATTCAGATGATGAGACCGTCAATTATCGCAAGGTGCGCAAAGCAAGTATGAAAGTTGAGCCGCCAATTCCGGGCGCACCGATCAAACGTGATGCGACTCTCTCCGAGGTGTTTTGCCGGGCGCCTCAAGTTATGATATTGCATTTGAAGCGATTTGAAACCAGGTTTTTGCGCGGTCGCATCACGTCAGACAAGGTAACCCAGACCGTGGACTTAAAGGAGGTGGAGTCTTTTGAGTTCGATGACGGCAGCACACACCGCTACAAGCTATTCGGGGTGGTTTGTCACAGGGGGAAGAATTTGCATAGAGGCCACTACGTGTGTTATGTGCGGCCGCTTCTCTCTCAAGACGAGACGGGCAGCGACGGACTTCCGATGCGTGGAGTTTGGTGGTATGCGAGTGACTCTGTGGTTATGAAGGTCCTGAGAGACTCTCAAGTGTATGCAGACGACGGCGCATATCTTGCCTTCTACGAACGTATGGATTCTGTCGCCCCTGAGGAGCATTCACCGAGAGAAAGGGACCATCTGGGTGGTTTGAGCTTGAAAGTATAGGTACCGGTATATGCGTTAGCTCAGATTGTGGTTGCCTTTTAGAGTTAACTTCTATGCACCCCGAGTTTGGCGAGGGTCGACCTGTGAAACAATACACGACTAGCAAACGTGACGCTGACAATCAGAGCATTGGATAGAGTTGAGAGAAACCTGAACTGATAAAGTGAAGTGTGGAAAAAAAAAAGTTGCATAGTGTGCATGTTTTCTTCTTCTCTTATATTTTATATTTTTTTTGCATGCGCAGAGTGAAGGCTTGCTTCGAAAAAGCAGACAACACCAACAGATGCACCCAAAAACGCATCAGCAGCTGTGACATCCCTCGCTCCTTAGCCGCGAGGGCGGCAACGCCGACGGAAGCAATGTTTGAAATGATGGTACTAGCAGATCACGCCATTCTCAAAGTGTATCCTCCTCTGCCTCCTTCGGGCTCAACTGCTCGAGTGATATATCTCACCCAAGGCAATGCCTGGTAGCCTGACTTCTCAATAATCTTAAGGTATCTAACCTGAATGCCACTCACCGTGAAGTATGGAATCTCAAAGCTAACTTGGCAAGGCTTCTTCCAAGAAGTGTCCGAGGAGTCGGTGGTGGAAGGCAGTCCAAAGTGTGCGCGCATCAAATACTCGCGCGAGCCGTAAAACTGCTTGATCGTCCATACGATCGCATCTTTGTCAGGGACGTAAGTGACCGTTCCGATGCTTGCTTTAAAGCTTGGAGAGTCGACGTCGGAGGGAACAGCGATGGTGATCTGCACGTTGTTGGCAATGGATCTCGCCTTGAACTGGGACCTGGCCTTAATGACGTACTCCACACGGCTACTCTTATGTGGCTCGACGACGGCCTCTACCCAGATAAGGGGCTTTACGTGAGTGTTGAGGCGGTAACTCATCAGCTCAAACTCACCGTCTGGGGGAATAAAACTGATGGTCCGGTCGTTTTCAAATCGCGCAAGGCGAACGCATTGGTGAAATTTGATATCCTCCATCTCAACCGCCTTTGTTTTTGTGTAGTTTCTCCCAGAAGCTTTGAACATAAGCTTGTCGTTAAGGCCAAGCTTGAGCTCGGGCATGCCACTCAAAAAGGACTTCATGAGAATTTTCCCTCTGCTCCATCAAGTCGGATTATTCAAGCATTAGTTGACAGTCGCAAATTTATGCCACAAGAGTCGGAAAAAGCATTCGCGCAACGTACTGTATTTCACTGTGAAGGACCTGGCCCGAAGTTGATACCAATAAGCTGAGGGTTTCGATCACATCCAAGAAAATTTCGTTCTTTCGATGCACAATGCCTTCTGATCTCCAAGACACAGCATTCCTGTCCCGATTGCAGCCAGAAAAGAGAATAGGTTAGACATCGCGACCTCACAAAACTTCCCGGCGCCACGACGTGAGGCCCAAGTTGGCAAAAAGAACTTACGTAAGTGCCTTTGAAGGCTGAGGTTGCTTCTCCGCCCTGTACCCGCTCTGAGTGATGAACTCCGCAAGAATCTTCTGTTCAGTAGTCTGTGGGTAGCCAAAGTCCATCGTCTCATCCAACAGCTCGAAGGTGATGATAAAATTGTCGCGGAGGCTCTCTTCGGTGACCTCGCCAAAATATCCCTTCAGCACATCACAAAGCTTGACCATGTACACGAGCACCATGAACGCATTCACATTATCCTTCGTGACGCTGAGCACGTACAAGTTGCCATACTTAAGGCAGATGTACGTCACTCCATTCTCGACGTACACCGGCTTGAAGTCATTCTCATCCTCGTCCTGCAGCTTGGACGCAAACTTCTCGATCGTCGAAATCGGCACATCCCCGCGGTAGTTCCTGCTGATCAGGATCTTGCCCTTCAGGTCCGTAAAGAACAGTGCGCTCGCCATTTTACCCCGTTCCACCGTTCCACCGTTCCACGGTTCACGATCCCACACTGCCTCCCCTACAGTCCTACAGTCCCACAGTCCGCTCTCTCTCACACCCTCAACTTCCCACTAAGCCTCCCACACCTGCTCCAACAGCTAGCTAGCTGCAACGTATCAACGTGTCCGCGTCGAAGACTCTCTCAGTATCTCAGTATAATAATAATAATAATAATGTTCATAATGTTCATGAAAATATCTAGCTTAGAGGCCTTTCCTACGCTGACTACTACCCATCCCCTAGCTGGCAAGCGTGCATACGCCCGGGGCTATGGGTATCTGTACGACGCGTTTATCCACATCGGCTGGATGTTACCCGTAGGTAGCGGTACGGTGACCTTGGTGTTGGAAAACTGTGCTAAGGGTTTTGCGTGGCGGTCGCTTAGCCAGGTTGTTTTTGTTTTGGGCGGCGGGAAAATCCAGCGAAAAACCTTTTCAAAAATTATTTAAAAATTGGTTTTCTAAATGTTTTTTTAATTGTTTTTGCTGGAATTATATTTTACTTCATTCGGGGGTTCCTCTAGGTTCTGTCTGTTCGCTAAGTGATGGGTGGACGTGAGAACTATCGACTGACAGTGATAAACTCTAAGTGACTCGTAAAGCGAAAGGTCTCACTATCAATCTCGAGCTGGTACGAGTACTGAGTACACCAGAACGGCTGGTAATTTTTGAATTTCTTTTGAAAATTGACGCGTTTGACGGGCATAAACTTTCGCACTTTTCAATTGAACCACCCGCTCCGTTCGTTCCTTTCCGTTTCGTTTCGAACCCAATTGCCCGCGACCCTGCAGAACCCAAGAACCCAAGAACCCGAGCATCCTCGGAGTCAAATCCCTCAGCAACCGACGCCAAACTAGCGTACGCTGCCGGCTATCCTTTTCGATAGCCTCCCCCATAGCGTCCCGAGGCTCAGCCGCCCCTCACAACAAGTCATTAAAAGTTCCAGGCCCTGAGGGTAACCGAGCGATAAGGATCGCATAGACGCGCTTACCAGGAGAGTGTAGGGTAGCTGAGATACATCTGATGTATCAGTTGACCTTTGGCCGCAGAAGGTAGTACTATCCTTACGGTTGACAGCCTCAACTAGTGCCTTTGACAGGTCAGGAAAACTTTAAGTGGCAGCCGACGTATCAGTGCGCATCGCATAATTCCGCGGGAGACGAACAACCCAAAAGACGAGTGGAGAGAGAGAGAGAGAGTAGTGAGAGAGCAAGGCGCTGTAACTCTCAAAACTGGTGTGGGTTTTTACTTGCCCGCAGTGCGTGGAGAACAGACAGACAGACATCGTTTGGCGTTTGGAGTTTGGAGAATGCTGGTGAAGGACAGACTGAAGAGCCCGAAAGCTGGCAAGCTGGGCAAGGTGACTTTGTACCCGTCGGCGTTCGCGGGGACTACGGCGGAAGGCATGCAGGTGCTGGAAGGCAGTTTGCCCACTGCGGTGATCGTAGGAAATGGTTTGGTGGACGAGAAGGGACAAGGTTTTCAGTCAGTCACGGAGTTTGTAGAAGCTGCGTGCGTGGAATATTTCATGGCGTTTGAGGCTTCCGAGGACGGGGCCAGGGATGATGAACCGCAGAATGACTTTTAGTCGCTCTGAGATGATTTGGTAAAATGCTTTGTTTGGGCTCGGCGTGGACGGCTTTATACAGATTGTGACTTGGATCACTCAATTTGCGACTATTGTTTTGACATGTGGGTGCCCAGTGCGTGGGATGCTGCAGTTTGCCGTGTTTCTCCTTCGATGAGAAGCAGCGGGCTTGTCTCATACCGGGGTCATGCTCGTGGCCTGGAGTTGACTTGGCGCTTTCACCGATCTCTTTCCGTTCAGTTTTAAAAGTTTCTTTTTGCCTTCTACGTATGCGTGAATGCGAGCGTATGCCTTTTGCAAGTCGGGGATATCATGAGCAAGTAAAGATTGAAAATTAGTTCCCGTTATTTAACATAAAAATGAAGACAAGAGTCCGCCATCGGCGTTCACTTTCTCACCTCATGACTTGATTTGGCGTGCAGGGCGAGAATTACAAGAATTGTCACTTGTGCGGAAAGCAGCATTGATTTCAGCCACAAGGGCAATGAAATGGTCAAGTGATCCGGGTCAAATGTAAACAAGCAACAAAAGAGACCAACCCAAAAAAATTCAACTAATGTATACTTTCTTTTTGCGTGCTTGGACTTTTATCAAGCGTCCCTCGGATAAAACTACTACAACTCATCCTTCTCAGCACTATCGCCATCCTCCTTTGCACCGTCGTCCTTCTTTTCCTCGGCATCACTTGGCTTCTCCTCGGCATCAGCCTTGGTTTCGTTCTCCTTAGAAACATCCTTCTTCTTTGGCGGTTTAGGAGCTTGGGGGAGCGGGCGGCGCAGAGCCTGCTCCAGAACAAGCTGGATGTCCTCCAAGTGGGCTGCAACGTGAGAGGCAGTCAAGACCGGGTCATCCTGCAAGGAAATAGCTTCTTGTTCGCTCTCCTTGCTCAACAGCCAAGTCTCAAAGTCTTTCACCTTTTCCAACACAAATTCGCACTCTGCCTCGGAGATCCATGGACGCTCAGTTGGCCAGACACTGTACACCTGAGAACGGATTGTCTCCATAAGAGTCTTCGCCGCGCGAATTGTAGCTGGGCGCTGATCGAGTTCTTCGAGGCGGTGCATGATCTTGTTGATCCGTTTGTTCAGAGCAACGCGCTTGGCTTTAAACTCCGAAAGGGGAGCGGAGCTGCCTTCGTCGTCCAACCAGTCCTCGAGGTTCATGAGGTCCTCGAAGAGCTGGTCCTTATCTGCCTCGTTCAGCACTTGGTCAATTTCTTCTTCGTTGGTGCGAAGTTTGTCGCGAGAGCCAAAGATGAATGCCTCAAGCTCGTTCTTGGCAGCCTCGTGCATGCGGCGGTCCTCTTCGCGAGTTTCGTAGTCCAATAGCACTTTGCGGGCTGCAGCCCTCATCTCTGCGTTAAGCGGTTTGAGCTTAAGAACGCTATCGGTTCGCTCGACAGTGAGCTCAAACTTGTGAATTTTCTCGGTTGGCTGCTTCTTCTTAGATTTCTTCTTGCTGCTCTTTTCCTTGACGGAGGCAGTGTCAGAGGCAACCTTTTCTTCTCCTTCGGCGGTCTCAGACGAGTTGGTGGAGTCGGAAGTCTCACCACTCTCGGCCTGAGGTTCTTGGCCTTCCTCTTCGGAGCTTGCGCTTGGAGCGGAGTCCTCCTCGCTCTTCTTCTCCGCATCATCTTTAGCGTCGGCATCCGCGCCATCCTCCTTCTCTTCTTCCACCTCGAGCTTTTCGACAAACTGTGCCTCCGCTTTGCCCAGGACAACAGTGTCGTTGTGGGTCAGATGGAAAGAAAGGCTAATTTTAGGCTTGCCATACTCCCCAAACTTTTCGATGGCTTTATCGACGCCAGAGATCTGAAACTCGGCAACTGGATATTTGTCGCCCTCAGCGCCGGACTGACGGTAAAGAGTACACAACAGATCTTTCTCCTGAGCAAAGCTAACGGCTTTTTTGGCATTGAGCGGAGTGGCGTACTTGAAGAGCAGAGTGCTTTTGCGCCAAATCTCGCCGTCGTCACCGGATGGCGTGTCGGTAATCTCGCTGAGCTCAACAGTCACAGGCTGGACCGTGATATCAGACACGCCAATTGGTCGTACACGAAAAGCCTTGCTCATATTAGCACCGATGAACACAGAGCCGAACGCCTTAGCTTCGTCTCCGTTGAGGTGGTTACCGAGCTCTTTGCCACTCAAGTACTCTGACAAGATGTCCTTAATTTTTGGGACGCGAATGCCACCGCCGATGAGCTCAACCGCATGCAACTCCTCGACGGTCGTTCCAGACTCGGCAAGAACCTTCTCGATTGGAGCAACAACGCGTTCCAACAAGGCTTTGCTGCTATCCTCAAACTGACCACGGGTCATGTCCATCTTGAGATCTTTGCCGTGGAATAGGCTCTCGATGGAAATTGGTATCTCCATGTTCGCACTGAGTACAGTTTTCACTTTGTTTGCTTGCGCGCGAATGCGCTCGAGGGCTCGGCGAGAGGAGCGAACAGTGTCGCCTACAACGCTCATGTGCATGTCGTCGAATCCCTTGATGATCATATCAAACATCGTCATGTCGAACGAGTCACCTCCCAGACCCTCATCCCACGCCTTTGCAAGAACCTCAATCTGGGTCGAGAACTTGCCGCCCGGAGCAGGCTTTCCGTAAAAATTGAACAGAGTTACCTTTGTGCTTGCGCTGCCCATGTTGTACAAGAGGATCTTGTGGGTCGAGTTGGGAAACTCGTGGTAGACACCGTGTTGAACAGCTGCAGCAACGTTTTCATCAACGAGGGTGAGAACATTAAGCCCAGCAATCTCAGCAGCGTTCAAGATTGCTTCCCTCTGGATCTGATCAAAGAAGGACGGTACGGTGATGACGCAGTCAGTGACATCCTGCTCAACGTAGTTGCTGGAGATGCGCTTGATGTTGGCAAGAATCATGCCAACAATCTCCTCGGGGCGGAACTTGAGCTCATTGGCGGTGCCGCGGTCAAGCACGACCTTGAAGCCGCCAGTCTCGCTATCTTTCTCGGTGTCGTAGATGATATGCATATCCTTGAGCCGCTGCAGAGTCTCACTCTCCGCGTCGACACCGAGCAAATCCCTTGATCTTTGAAACACATACTTTGGGCTCCTGGCAGCCAAGTTGATCCCATCCGCTCCGTAAAGACGATGACCCTTGTCAAAGCCTAGCACGTTCTCCGTTTTCCTCTTGCTGTTCTCGTTCAGCACAATATCAAACATCTTGCCAGGCTGGACAAACGCCACCTTGATAAAGTTGGTACCAAAGTCGATCCCAACAATCACCGCACCATGGCACGCGCATGCCAGTAGCGACGCTACCACAGCCAGCGCCACTCCCACGCTGAACCTCGCCATCTTCTCAAGCTCTCACGTGCTTGACCTGTTTCCTTGCAATCGTTTGTCGTAACCGCCCGACCGTCCACCACAGACTTCAGACTACAGACTACAGTCTACAGCCTGCGGACCGCACAGCACAGCTGAATTCACTCGCTGCCGAGTGGACCTTCTCTCGATCTCCTCTCCTCCGCGAGCACGCACTCTTCTTCCCGCCTTGCCTCGACTGATGGTGTCGATCTACGTGCTCACCTGGTCAAGCATATGCTCAAGCAGCTCAAGCTCTTTCAATTCTTCCAAGACTTCCAATGCAACTTTCTAGTCAACTAACTCTCCAACAGGTGAACAGGTCATCAAACTTATCAAACTGCTCATCTTTTAGACGTGCTAACGTTTATCGCAGTCATTCGTCTGCAAGTATCTCATGATCTAAGCAGATTGCGCTCGCAGTGTTCAGGACATTCATTCTCAAGAGCAAGTCACAGATTGATAATAAGTTGAGCGATCGCAAGCGGCGCCGACAGGTCTGAGGTGTTGGCGACGATGTTGTCGCTCTTTTATGCCCCAAAAGTTCAACAATGAACATACAGAATACAGAATTCAGAATTTTAGAAAAGATAGAAATGGCATCAGAAATGACCGGAAATTCAGACAAAATTGCCAAGGAATTAGTGCGAATTCCCCGTGATATTCGCGGGTCTACTGTTTGGGCTAGCCACCGATTCACGGTCAGCGCAATAGGACCCTCTGTCGCCTTACCTGTTTGCCTATAGAAACGGGTATCTATGGGGGAAAGTGCCAACCTGTCTCGAGGGAACATATTTCGGTTCATCCAGCCCCGCTCGTGAATGCTCGTGAAGGCACGTGAAGCGGCAGGCGGGATGCCGATCTCAGAGAACCTTCAATTGCTCGTTTTGGCGGTTGGGTGTGTTGAGTGGTTGGCTGGAATTTCCCTGGAATTCTTTCTCATTTTCCTCCTCTTTTCCTCCTCTTTTTTTCTCCTTCACTCATGCACTCTCATCTCAACAATCAATCATCAATCAATCAATCAATCAATCAATCAATGCTCACACGTTCACGCGTTCACACAACACAATACAACTCAACGCAACTCAACGCGAAGCAAATTGCAAAAGGTCAAAAGAGACAGAGAGAGAAAGAGACAGAGAGAGAGAGAGAGCAAGTAAGGGGCAAGTGTGGTGGAGAGTATGTCTGAGGAAATGGATATGAGCGGGTCGCCGGTGGAGCGGGTGGAGATCATGGCGGCAGAAGACGTGGAGGACGAAGAGGCGGCACCCAAATCGGACATGAAGCGAACGACCAAGTACATGACCAAGTACGAGAAGGCGAGAGTGCTGGGCACTCGTGCGCTGCAGATCAGCATGAACGCGCCGGTGATGGTGGAACTCGAAGGCGAGACTGACCCGCTGAGGATAGCGCAGAAAGAGCTGCAGGCGCGCAAAATTCCGATTATTATCAGGCGATACTTGCCTGATGGAAGCCACGAGGATTGGTCGATCGATGAGCTCATTATTGACTAAACCCCTGCGCCGGGTATGCGGGAGGTCTTGTAGTTATATGTCAAGGGATATTTTGGAGGAGGGAAGTGCTCAAGCAATTGCTGCCCTTGTCGGAGAGCGAATGGTCTTCTTGGGTAGCAGTTGTGCTAGCGAGCGAAGGGTGAAGTGCTTGATTGGTTGCGAAGGTTATGCTGAAGCGAGCGCGAGAGGTGGAGTTGGCGCAAGTTATGGGGACCTTAAAAAAATTGGAAGGTGAAGTGAGCGACGCGCTTGCATCGTTGAGGGGAAGAAATTGATCGGAGAAATTTTTCATGACGTGATGCAAACTCGCTCGGCTTCTTTCGGCCAAAACTCTTCGAGTTTAAACGATAAACTCAGAACAGAGTCTTGCCAAATTGATAAAGTTGCAGATTACTAGCAAATCGGAAATAAACGGGGTCTCTTGACCAAAAGTATACATTTTTATCTAATTCTTTCGGTCATTGTGTGATGATCCTCCTTTCCTCTCGAGAAAGGTTCCGCACTATGTGCACATGTCTTTGCTCGCTCAGCGCTCTGGCTTTGGTTGTGCGAATCTGAAGAAAGAAAAGCAGGAATCAAGTTCTATTTACGAAGTTTTGCAGTCTCAGGTGTATTTCATTTTCCATGCCACTTACAGCCTCTCAATTCAATTGACTGGTACAGTGGCTGCATTCAGTCCAAAAATTCAAACTCGTTCACGTCAATGCCAAATTTTGGAGCCAACAACGGCAGCTCGGACTCGATGTTGAACCCTTGTATGCTCGATTGAGCAAAGAGCAAGCGAGTTACGTAGCAGTAGAGGTCTTCTGCCCGAAACCGTTCTCGCAGAAGACTAATGAGCCTGTTGCGTATTTCTTCGGACTCTCGTTCCCCGTCCGCGGTTTCAAGCCAATCACGTATTTGCAATAAATTCCCAAGATCAGAATCTAAAGGAACGTAGTGCTTCCACGGCTTCAGAAGGTTGTAATAGTGCTCCCTGTACGTGACAGGGGAGCGCTGCCAGAGAACCACGCTTCCAAAGAGCAACTTGCTAATGAGCCCCCAGCTAGCAGTGTTTCCATCGACATGAATATGGTAGCGATAATCGCCAAACGCTTCTTTGGAAACAAGATCAGCAAGCCGCACGTTGCGCTCAAAGCCTCGAGCGCGCATCTCGCTGCTCACCCCATCAGTTGTCGTCATGCCAACGTCAAACCCTCGCTCTCTTCCTACGCGCAACCCGAGCGCTGGACGAGGCATCATGTACACAAAGTCTGCGTCAAAGGGGATTCCAGTCGACCCACCACGCCAGAAAATTGTCTTACTCCTTTGAGACCAGGGCGTCCTGGACCTCCCAAGAATCGGCTCTTCTTGCGAATCAGTCCGCAGACTTGTAGTTGCCAATGGTTGGTTCTCTCCAACTCCTCCGTGAAAAGTACCATCATCATCCACCTGCATCGCGTTTATGAAGGGTGGAGTTGGGAGCAGCGCACATGGATGAGCGTCTGTGCCAACCAAACGCATAACCCCAGGCAGCGGGTGGACCCAGCCGTCTGACGTGTACTTTAGCGGACTCTCTGATTGCGGCACTGCATAGTCATTCCCATCAACACCGAACAAGAGGTCGGGAACCTCTACAGCGCACACAATTGCGCGGATTAGATTGGCGACTCTGTAAAATGCGCGCGTCCCGGTCGCCTTGCGCTGGCATTTTATGAACCCCAATTTCCCGTTGCGAATCCACACTAGGAAAGGGAATGCATTGGCCTTGCACAGTCTCAGGAGACCTTTCAGGCCAAGCTTGTCCACGCCTAGCACCGTGAAGGTTTTTTCCAGTTCTGGCTCTCTGGCACTGCACTTTGCAATGCACGTGAACTTGCTGAGACTCATCCTGTCTTTGCTGCACTTACTTTCCGTCGAGCTCTTGAGGAGATCTGACAGGCCCATTGAATTGTCTTGCTCAACTAACCCAGCTACTACACAGTGTTCACGCCATTCTATTCCCACGCCAGCAGCTGCCCATGCTCTGCCTTCAATTGGCCTCGTCTCAGTGGCCTTGATGTATCCCGGCGGCGGCTGCAAGTATCCATCGCCATCTCCCCCTTCCGCTTGCGCCGCAACGGCCACGATGCGAATATGTTCCGGGGCAATCGACACCGACGGGATAGAGACAGGCGCTGGTGACGCGCTTTGATCGCGCTCCAACCGCAGCAGCATGTACCCTTGCGTGATCACCAGCGCACACAGGGCCAGCAGAGCCGCCTTGCGTTTTGTCAACATCATATATATTGATATCAACTCCGAGCCTCCGCCAGCTCCTTCCGCCTGCACCCGCGACTACAGAGCGCGATGCGCTCTCCTATCTGCCAAACGAGGCCCCAGCCTCCGACACCCAGTCAGTCTTCAAGCCCCAGTCTCCAACGTCACACTACCAGTACGTGCCGCCCACGGTCTCCTGAACCAAAACCAACACGTTCTTGCGCCAGTGACTCTGCCAAACTACGCCTCTGCTCCACGCCCCAGTCCCCAGTCCCCAATCCCCAGTCCCTGCGCAGAGCTCAGCGGCCTCGCGAGACTCAGCGAGACTCAGCGAGACTCAGTCTCGCGAGCAGGATAGACTATTCGAGCTTCGCCACTTTCGCCACTTGTGCAAACGCCCAGGTGAAAGTCGTCCAAGTTGGCAGCTAGCTCCGGGCCAGCGCACAGCGCACAGCGCAGCGCAGCGCGAGCACAACGCGGTGTGTGAGGTCGGTTGGCAAGCTCGGAAGGTCAGAGGGTCAGAGGGTCAGAGGGTCAGGAATTCGGAGGTTTTGGAGACGTTGGAGACGTTGGCGAGATGGCGGTCGCACTGGAAGAGCTGGACGAAGACTTGCGCGCAAGGTTGAGATGGTTCAAGCTCGCAGAGACGGGCAAGCTGGGATGCCCGGTGATGCGGAAAGAGTTCGCGGCCGGAAGCAAGGTGGCCGTGATAGCAGAGACTGGGACGGTGCTGCTCCCGGAAGCGGCGCGGGCGATAAGTGCAGTGCGAGGAGAGTGGATTGACCCGGTTTCCAGCAGGGCGTTTAGCGGGCCGCAAGAGATTCTGAGCGTCAAGTTGCCGCAGATGATACCGGTGCTGGAGCACTTGGTCGGCCAAGGCGGGTTTGGTGTGTTGCTGGATGCGAATAGTTCGCAAGGGGAAACCAGAGTTGCTGAAAAGAGCTCCAAAGGAGTTAAACGGCCTAGACAGCCGGAGGCGGATCAAAGCGGGATCCGCATGTCCACGATCGGCAAGAAAATCATGGAACAAGCGAAGAAGGCCGAGGAGAAAAGGCTTGCAGAGCAGAGGTTAGCGGACCAGGCCCAAGGAAAAACAGCAAAGACCGGGGTAACTTCTCGATTCTCCTCGGGCATGTGTGGCGCTTCGCTCACATCGAGTGTCATATCGCCTGTCACCTCCAACCAACTTGCGGAAGCTTCCGCTGAAGAGGCTGATGAGATACGCTGGGAGAGAATTAGAGCGATGAAAAAGAAGGGCTATGTGCAGCTTCAGACAAACAAGGGAAATATCAATATAGAGCTCTTCGCGCATCTCTGCCCGAGAACATGCGAAAATTTTATCGGGCTGGCCAAGAGTGGGAAATACGATCGTACTATCTTCCATCGTTTAATACCAGGTTTCATGGTTCAAGGTGGTGACCCGGAAGGCACCGGAATGGGCGGTGAGTCTATCTGGGGGCGTCCGTTTAAAGACGAAATTCCGACGGACGGAAATCCGCTTCGTAAGCACTCCAAGCGTGGAGTCGTGTCAATGGCAAACAGCGGCCCCAATACAAATGGAAGTCAGTTCTTTATTACATTTGGTCCGTGTAGTCACCTTGACAAGAAGCACACTGTCTTCGGGCATGTTGTGGGCGGCATGGAGACCCTTGACATCATTGAGAAGGTTCCAACCAACAAGCAAGACCGCCCTGATCCAGACTCGGTTCGTCTCGAGCAGGTTCTTGTGTTCGTGGATCCCATTCAGGCCGAGCGCGATGCAAGTGCTGCGGACCCATCTGCAAAGAAGAAGGATGCGCCAAGCGCAGACTCCACCTTTCTCTTGGAACCTTCGCTGCCGCAGTCAACAAGCCTGTCCTCAAGCAAACCGACGCCAAGCTCCTCAAGACCCAAGCCGAAACCCTCTCGCACCGTGTTTCAAAACTTCGACGCTTGGTAGCTACTATAGCCGCTTTCCTTTCTCTCCATTGACCGTTTTGCTTTGCGAAGCTTCCTTAAGCCCTTGGGTCCATCGTTTGTCAAACCTTCTCGTTAAGGTCCCACAGCTGGACGAAGATGAGCTCTCACTGCTTCCCAATTCCAAACCTACTTTCATCGCAGCGCCAAGCCGCAATTCTCAACACATATTCGCTCGCACTTGCGCTTTCAAAGTTCAATCATGTTCAATCTCCAACAAAGCCAGCCTTGCGCAGGCCTAATTGACCTGTTCAATCCATTCAATTCTACCGTTAAATCTACCACTCACCGGCACTTTCTACAATTACCATTCTACCAGCACCCATAGTACACACCAGCCCCGCTCTCTACAGCATCGTTAGTAGTACAATAGTCAACTTCTCTTAAGACGTGATACCATTTTCCTTACGACTCGAAATGCGGGATGAGAGCATTAGTTCGGTCGCTAACCTGGCCTAGCTAGCTAGAGTGTGAGGAACGCCTTGGAAAAGCCGACATGGATAAGGAGTGTAAGGAGGTCAGCGCGTACCCTTCAGCATAGTGAAATAGTTAATTGTGCTTAAGGTATCATACAATCGCGTACGTACGCGTCTTAACGGATTGCGGTACGAACGAAAGCCTTGCTAGTGAGAGCGACCAGAGTGAGCGCGGCTGTAACTTCAACTTAGAGGGCTCGAGTGCGTTTCGGGGCAACAGTAATAAGGGTCGGCGGACAGCAGACAGCAGACAACAGACAGCGGCCAGTGAGTGGGACAAAACACTTAGGTAAAAGGCGCAGTGTGTGGATCGATCGAGATGCAATTCATCGCTGCAATCATTCGGACTCATCAGAATCAGATTTAGTTATTGAGGCATTAATTTGCGTTTTGAGGAGGATCCTCGCAGCAGCTGGCTGGAAGCTGGCGAAACACAAGGCAGACAGACACTGGACGCCTTGATACGGGAACTCGCGCGACGCAGCATGGAGGACGTGGAGTCCGGCCTCCGGCGCAAAGCTGGTCGCACAGCTGGCATCCGCTCTCGCGGCGGCGGCTTGGGATGCGAAGACCCCCTGCTCGGCGATGGGCTTGGTTCATCGGATTCGCGCAAAGGCACTTCTTCCGGACGACGCAGGAGTGGGAGCAAACGGCGCAGACGTAGCCGCGCAAAGAAAGCGCTTGCCGCCGTCGCTGCGCTCATGCTGTGGTCCGCGCTTGTGATTTGGGCTTACAAGGCTCTTGCGGAGACACCCACCCGGGAGGATGGAAGCGACGGGATCGATGGCCAAGCTGATGTAAGGGACGGGGACAGAGCTTGGGAGATGGCAAGGGCTCGCCCGGCGCTGGAACAGGCTGCTGGGTTTGGAAGCATGCTCGAAGATGTGCTCGATGGCAGCCCAATGGATGGGGATGAGCACCTCGAAGCAATTCGAGCGGTTTCGCAGCAAGTAAGGGAGCACCAGGATATCCTTGCGAGGCACGAGAAGCTTACAATGGATGCCATGGGCCATCCGGGGCGCAACAATGCCGGGGCAGATGATCTGACGGATCGGCCTCCTAGTCGATGGGATTGGGTGGATACGACAGTGAAGAAATACATGATCGCGGAGGATCTGGAAGGCTACGGGAGCGAGGGCGGCGACGGCGGACCTCAGGCCGAGCTCTCACCCATTGCTGAAAAGACCGACAAGATGAGCAGTAGCTACAAAAGCCTCGTATCACTGCTACGGATTCTGAAGAGCAAAGTTAATTGGGCGAGCATGGAAGGTAGCAAGTCTCACAAGAAGGCGAAAGAAGCTGTTGTCATTGGGACCACCAGCATCATCAAGAGAGACTTCACAGCTATCTCACAAGCGTACGCGGAACTGGGGCTGCATGTTGAGAAGGCTTCACACTTGAGTGCAGCTGTCGCCCGTGGGCGCATCGACGGGAATTTACGCTCAGTCCGGAACCGCGACTGGGGTGTGATCCTCTGTCTAAGCCTCAACACCGAGAAATGCCTTTCCGACAATGAGTTTGCCAGGCTGGAGGCGGAAAAAGGCTCCTACTCGCGAATCAATCGCTTCGCCGGCCTTCAAGAGGTCCTCTGGTCAAAGGACAAGTACTGCGAAACTGCGCAACGAAGTGGGGTGTGGCTTTCCGCATTTACGTTTCCTTGTTGGATTCTCCCCAAAGATGATGACGCGCTCATGTCCAGAATCAGAGTCCTCTCCAGAGCTCACGAGACGACGTCATGGATAGTGAAACCCTACAAACAAGGAGGAGGAAAAGGTATTTTCGTGTTGGACACTTTAAACGAGGTGGAGACCCTCATTGATCAGAACCGGAAGGTGGTGCTCCAACCTTACTTGCACAACCCGCATCTATTGGACCAAAGAAAGTGGGACCTCAGGACCTATGTGCTCGTGACCAGTGTCACACCCGTCGCGAGGGCCTATTTGTACCATGATGGGCTTGTCCGGCTGGCTACAGAGACATATGACCCCGACGCTAGGCACGGAGGCAATAAGACACAATTTCTCACCAATACCTCGATCAATAAGAAGAAGGTCGCGGATGTATCACAGCTGACGTGGCCGTTTTCGAAGCTGGAAGAGACCATTGGCCCACGAAAGTTTCAACTTTTGTTCTCCAGGATACAACGTGCGCTCGGCATGTTGCTTGTGACCGCTGAAACCGCCTTTGGCAATTTTTTCGCAAGTATTAGCCCTCAGTTCAGGTGCTCGAATTGCTATCATCTACTTGGAGTGGATCTGATTGTAAACGAGGCTTTCGAACCGCGGGTCATCGAAGTCAACGGCGAACCAAGCATGCAACTAAGTGGTGAGGTGCAATCTCATTATGACACTACCAAAAATGCGATGCAGAAAGAAGTGGCTCGCATTGTTTTGAAGCCACTGAATAAGGTCCCAGGTAAGCTCGTTCTCGACATGCAAAAAGCGGGTCTCTCAGCAGAAGAAATTGAGTTTATTGCTAGCGATGAGCAGACAATGCTCTACTTTATGAACCTGAGAAGAGAGTATGCCAACCTCAGGCAGTTTCGACCAGTTTACCCGGACCCGCTTGTATGTACCAGTGAAGGTAGGAAAGGGATGTGGGCAGCTTTTCTGGACTATCTCGCATCGACTTCGCGCTCAAGCGTAGGAGAGACTCTTCAGGATTCCCTATCTGCAAGTGAGTGGCGCATAAAATTTCATCGTATATTAGATCGGCTTGTCTGCGCTATAAAGGACTCCACATCGCCAAGCGCCGAGCCCTAAACACGTGAACGTGTACTACTGAATTGCCACCTTCCCTTCTCCCAACACGAGTTTTGTTTGTATATCGTTCGAAAGACTACATCCACACCGAGTGTATCTTCTCGTATATAAGCCAACTCGGCCAGATATGTTGGAGTTTGGCATACCTGTGAAAAATAAAGTCAAAAGGAAAGGTTCCAGATAGAATATATGGTGTAAACGAGAAAAAATGATCCGTGATATTTGAAAATTCCTGCCAAATCTTCGTCAAAGTCCAGCAAGTCCTGAACATAGAGATGCAAGTAGCAAGGAGGATTGAGAGTGTATGTGTACGCGTGAAGAGATGTGTATGTGTTTGAGTATGTGTTTCGCCATCGGCAAACAAAGCCTTTGCGTTGCTTGATGGGATCAGGCGCTGGTTTGAGGAAGGTTTGGTTGGGGCTGTGGGGTATTGTGGTGTGGTGTGGAAAGAACCTTTATACAGAAAGAAGAAACCCAAAGTCGTGCGCACTTGCCCAAGAGTTTCTCACTTCTCAAGCGCGGCAATTGCCAACGTTCCTTCTTGGCGGCGCATATGCAAGGCATGTTCCGCCTCTGGGTGAAAAGCACACATCTCCTTCCAGATCAACTCTTGAAGCATTGGCTTTGACAAGCTGTCTGTCTCATTCTCAAACTCAAACTTATTCGGGCACTCTGGTTCATCCTCAGGGTTTGCCAATGAGGCCATGTATGGATGGGCGAGAGCTTCCACCACAGAAATTCTCTTGGCTGGGTTGAATACGAGCATCTTCTCCAAAAGATCCACTGCGCTGTGATTTGCACGAGGGTACATGGTCGCAAATGGCAGCCTTGGACGGAACTCGAGTCCACGCATAAACCGTTTTGCCTTCTCGGAAGTGATAAAGCCGAGGTCCTCCTCACTTGGGGTTCCAAGACGCTCATTGATCAAAGTGAGCTGATGAATGAAGTCCTCCCCAGGGAACATTGGCTTTCTTCCCAGAAGCTCGCCCAAAATACATCCCACAGACCAAACGTCGATTGCGTAGGTGTATTCTTTGCATGAGAGCATGATCTCTGGAGCGCGATACCAGCGAGTCACAACGTACTCTGTGAGAGCGACGTCGTCCTCTTCGTTGGTGATCACTCCGCGAGCAAGACCAAAATCGCACACTTTGAGATCGCAATTGGAGTTGAGCAAAAGATTCGACGGCTTGAGATCACGGTGCAGAACTCCAGCGCTGTGCATGTACTTGAGAGATCTCAGTACTTGGTACACGAAGTACTGGACATGATCGTCAGAGAGCTTTTGCTTGGAGTAGATGATGCGGTGAAGGTCAGTCTCCATCAGGTCCGAAATGATGTATACATCCTCAAAGATGTCAAGACTAGGAGGTTTCAGAATATCTTTCAGGGAGATGACGTTCTCGTGGTTAAAGTGCCGGAGCAGTTTAATCTCGCGCAGGATGCGCTTTGCATCAATCAAGTCATCAAAAGCGCGAGGCACTTTCTTGATTGCTACCTTCTCCCCCGTCTTTTGGTCAACCGCCGACCTGAATACCAGACCCAGAGCTCCGTCAGTCCACTGCCAGCGCACCAATTCCACTTCTCCAACCCGCGCAAAACTTACACCACGATCCCATATGCTCCATGCCCGATCGGCTTGATCAGCTTGTACCGTTTGTCCACCTCAAACTTGGTCCCGCTCACGCTGAACACGTGCGTGCCAGAGAGATCGTCCCCCATCTTCCTCCGCTTGTGATTTGGGCTTTCCGTCGTTTTCTATCTCTTTCCCAACTTCGCCCCTGCCTCTGCCTTGTGCTCGCTCCTAACCTCCTTCGCAGATACTGACCCTCTTTCCCTTGCTCGATCGGTTCTGGTTCTCCTCTCTCTCTCTCTCTCTCTGTCTCTGTCGCTGTCTCCCCACTATCTCTGCCTTCGCATTGCACTCTCTGTCTCTGTCTCTACTCTCTCTCTCTCAATCTCTCTCTTCTCTGTCTCTCTCTCTCTCTATGTCTTCCTACCTCTGTGCATAGTCTCCTCTACCCATCTCCGGCCGTTCACTCCGGCACGGCGAATACACTAGGACTAACATATGCCTGACTAGGTTTCCACCCGAAGGCACTGTTAGTAGGAAAGTTACCGGGATGGCGTAGGGCTGCGGCGGGTAGTAGTGAAGTGGGTAAGAGTGGACGAAACGATCTCTGTTTGGCTTTGGCCTGGCGTATGGTAGAAGATATTAGCGATATCGGTGAGAACAGCCGGGCTACGGTTACTAAATATACTATAGATATCGGTAAGAACAGCTGGACTACAGTTTCTGCATAGGTCAATATGTATCAGTAGGGTCAAAATAGACTAGGGCCAGGAGTCTATCGGTGTCTATTCTCACTTAACGTAAATTGTAGGATGGGCTCGAGAGCTCGTCTGGTCCACACTGGGCCAGATATCAAATAATTAATGTAAGTTGAGAGATTGGGGTGATTGGGGCTCTGAACTTACAACTCACTCCCAGTCAATGAACAATCGAAACTAGACCTAGAAACCCTGTAAACGCAGAGTGAGATTGATGCTTAGCATTGTATGATGCGGTCCGTACTGGGTACCGAGCACTGAGTACTGGGTAAGTTGTTGTTTGGCAGGTCTATCTTTCGCCTTTCGTCCAGCCTGGTCCAGATTGGAAGCGAGCGAGTGAGGTAGTATGAAGTACACTACCAAATTGGAATAAGCTTAGTGAGAATTCGAGCGAAGGACTTCCCTGCTTAATACTGATACCGGTAATAGTACTCGGCGCCGGGACTAATGCCGGAGTTATAAGTTTAGATTGTTTAGAGATCACCACTAACCATCTTCAGCTTGCAGTAAGGCCAAGCAATTGAAGGTGTTCAAGGAGGTGAATGCTTATTTGGAGTGGATTTGATTTGTCAACTACCTTGCCAAGACGCCGTAGCACATAGGCTCGATTAAATCGAGAGGATATGAGAGGATAGGGACAGGGGTTGACAACTCTACTCAGTGGCAGAGACTGAGGACCCAGCCCATTGCCGTTTTCAGGCTTCTCGGACGTTGTGTGTGAAAAGTGCGATGGTATTGCATCGCATTTTCGACTTCAGAAGAATCAGAATTCAGATGGATCTGCCGATCCGAAATTTTGGAAACTCCGGCATCCGTGTACACGACTTACTTGAATATGTACCTCATCCTGAGCTGCTCAACAGTGTTATCTAGCTTTGGGGAGCATAGAGCGCTAATTTCGCAGATGCCGTGACATTGGGAAACAGGATCTGCACAAACTACTAGATTCTGCCGATGCAACATGCAACCAGCATCAGTTATTGCCTTGTGTGTTTGCAATTGGCCCTGTCAAAAATTGTTGCTGTCGAAAGGTCTAAACTCTTCTGAGTTCTGAATTATTCATTCAAAGTCAGGCCCGAGTCTCTCATTGCACTAAGCCTCAGCTTTGCAATCTTGCAACGGCCGTCCTCCTGGGACGAACACAACGAACACATAGAATGATTCACATCGATGGCGCCGATATACCAGACTGGGTATCGGAGGTCCGTTACAACACTGCAAGCGGCGACATGAGCGACGGCCGCGCCGCGTTGGGGGCTCAGCTGACAGTGTCAGCTGCGAGTCGGCTCACAGCCTTGGGTTGGGCCGGCCTTCGCTATCGTTCATTCATTCTCGATCAAGAGGATCATGAAAATGGCGCCGGTCTTTGGAGCTTTAATTCGTCTGCTGTTATTTTTTGAAAACTCTTCGCAATTAATTCGATGACAAGTCTTGACGATCGAAACAAATTTCGTACTAGGTACCCGCCAAATTGAAAGGATTGTACGCCCAGTCCTGGACGCTTATTCCCTGCAACAACGGAGGAACGACCTGGCGATGGCGTGTGCAAGGAGTAATTTATGGGAAACTGTGGAAATTTGGAACTTGGCAGTGATTGAAAACAGAACACAAAATTGAACAAATTGCAACTTATCGTTTCGTTTACATGTAACGTGAGTGTACTGCACTGGCACAGTCACATAGCAACAGACACATAACTGGAGGCCGGGAACAAATTCACTTTGAAACCACGCGACGCACTCCTCCGAGCCCTGAGAGCACTGCGTGGTGTCCCACGACGGCATGTGGAATCAGAGCGCGCAAAATTGAAGAAGAGCGAATGGCGGACTCTCAGTTGCTTGACCCCATCGCAGTTTCGAGCTTGCCAAGCCCAAACCCTGTCGCAAAGTGCGGGTTGTCTCCCGGCGCACTGCAGTCTTTGCTGGACCCGATCAGCACTACTGGGTGTCCCGTTGCCCCCGTCTCTGCGGAACAGCGCCCGAAAACCGCGACGTCTGGCACAAAAAAGAATCATGGCAAGAGTCAGACGCGGCCATCGTCTGTGCAAGCATCAAGGAGCCAGTCCAAAGCGGTTCCAGAGGATGCTGACGTAGAACGGGAACTCATCACCTCTGCGTTTCTTCGCAAGCCAACGCCTCAGAAACAATTGCTAGTTCGCGAGAGAGCAACCGAGCTCTATCACCAATACATTGTGAAAGATCGCCGAGTCAAAGTTTTGGAGCAGCAATTGCGAGACTTGCGCACAGGCACCACGCGTAAAATCGAAGCACTTGAGGACAACAGTAGACTGAGCCCATTACCTGGGCAGACTGGGCAGCAGGGGAAGAATCGGGACTTCGAACTGATCCAATCCCGCATTGTCGAGCTTTTAGAGGAATTCAAGAGCTTTCGAGCAAACAATCCACATTCTACCGATGACAACATCAGGAACTTTCAATTAGAGCTGGAGAGGGTGGTGAGGACCACAGCAAAAGCAATCGATCGCGTTAAAAATGAGCATGAAGCTCTCCAGAAGCAACGAAGGGAGGTTCAAAAATTGGGTAAGGATAGTTTCAAATCCTCGAAACGCGCAATTGCGTTGGAAGAGGAAGTGCAACAGCTGCGAATGCAGGTGTCTCAGCTTGAAGTTGAAAGCAAAGGCAAGGATGCAGAGATCCTCAGCCAAGGACGCAGAATTGACTCGCTAATGGCGCAGAATACAAGGCTCAAGGAAGCTCATGTGCAGGTGTCTGAGGTACTTCGGCGTGGCGATCATCCCACCGACTCTCCAAGATCCGAGAAGCGAAAGGAAATTGCGTACAGGCAGGCATACTTCGTCCTAAGCGAAGACAACGTTGAACTACACAGGAGGGTGGGAGAAGCCGAACGGAGGGTGGAGTCTCTCAAAACTAGTCTTAAAGGTGCGGTGCAAGAGCTTCGGCGTTCGGATAGAAGAGCGCGATCAAATCGCCCGACGCAACTCTCATTGCGAGTACTAGAGTTAGAGAGAGCTCTTGCTGGGCAACAAAGTCCCACTGAGCGCGACGAGACTCGTGAAACTCTGAAGGGTAAGAGTGGCTCAGCCGAATCCTTCCGAAGCAAAATATTTCCAGACGATGCGCAGAGCCTGGATCGTTTTGTCGGTCACCGACGTAGTACTCTCGCCGGGGCAGAGCTCATCAAAAATATCGGAAAGGATGGTCAAGTCATCGACATTGGCGCGCTTCCTCTGGCCTCGGATTTTCGTGACGCAAAGAACTTTGACCTGTTACTTCAAGCGAACAAGGAGGAGGAATCACGAATGCGACTGCTGTTGGATTCCGAAGCAGACCAATCTTATAATTCAACTAAGCGCCATTTGGAGCAGATGCGCGGCCTCCTGGAAGCAATGAGTCAGCTGTATGGAAATGCTGATTCGCCTCCTACCAAAGATGGTGAAATATCTTCTTGCCGCTCGGAAGAAGATATTGTAATTTCTGTCTCTAAGCAAGGACTGAGATGCTGCGGGGCGCAGGTTCTCAAGCTTTATTTGTGGGATTCTCGGTTGAATCTTTTGTGGACAAGATGGAGGGGCTCTCGAACAAACATAGATATCGAACTGCATCGTTCTTGGCAAGAAACGGCTCACGGAGATCTCTCCGAGCAGGACTTGGTCATTCAATGTTTTCGTTCTCGGGAGGCGATTCATATCGAGCCATCCGTGATGGACGTGCAAGGACTCACCCAAAACATTTTGCTCGTGCCAGTTCTAGGTCGAGGAGGGCTTGGCCAAGAAGAGGAATTGCTCGGAGTTATCTTTGCAGCTGAAAAAATTGAAGGGAAAGGCAAAAAAAGGTCTGTGAAGGACGCCTCCACTGCTTACTTTACTGAGTTCGACGAATCGATTCTCAAAATCCTCGCTGATCATATTGGAGTTGCAGTTCTTGCTTCCGCTCGAGAGAAGAAGAGCGAGGTGCGGGCAAGATTAGATGCTGCAATTCGTACTATTCCCTCCCTTATCCACTCAAATTTCTCAGATGCTGATGTAGACCTGATGCTCGGGGCAAAGATCGAGTCGGCTTGCAAGAGCCTTATCTTTGGAAGACAGGCGCGCACGTTCTTTTTCGATCTGAAAAACAGAAACAAAATGTGGAGTGTTTCCCGGGGTCGAGATGGAATCTGCGCCAGAAAGTATTTCGATGTGTCCGGCGAGTCAAGTATTGCGGCAGCCTGCATCAGTCGCGGCGAGGCATTTTGCGTCAAAGATGTTTTTAGAAGTGATTATTTCAATGGAAACATTGACATCAAGACAGACTCGTATCGAGGAGGTCCGATGGTATGCGTCCCAATTCTTCTTCCGCATACATGCGACTCATTTGTATCCAAGAGTGGGTCCGACACGCAAGCAGTTCTCGGTTGTGTCCAACTGAGTCTCAACGAAACTGCCCAGAGTAGTTCAGCTCTCGAGAACCAACTTATCGATGCCTCGCATGCCCTGAGCGAGTTCCTGGCCTTAGTCGCTTTGGAAATCGATTCCATGTGGCTCGCCAAATCGATAGGGAGTACCCTCTCTTTTGATTGACACCAGCCAAGTGAAGTTTACCGAGCAGGCACGGCTGAATAAACGGGACGAATGAATCGTAGGCACGAGAATTGTTGTTAGATGCACTACTTTTACGGAAATGTATGGTTCATCTCATGCGTCTGCAGAAGCGTTAATCCGGACCAAGACGGGTTTGAACTCCCCTTGAATTGCACCTTCTCCTCTTGAAAGCCGTCGAGATTTATTCACCATTTCATGTATCCCCACACAGCAATGTACCTCCAAGCAGCAATTATTCTCGAATGCTCGGAAAGATCGATGAAGATGTGATACCCGACCAAGATGGTTTTCGAGATATATGTTCAGAAAGTAAGCGAAGAAAAGAAAGACTTTGTGAGTCCTTCATACTGGAACGGAGATTGGCGTGTTATATGTGGATAACTCTTGATGCATCTCGCGGAAGTGGGCTTGCACTTGACGGAGAATGTCAAAGGGCATTGGAAGGTTGCTGCGATTGATGCTGCCAAATGTCCCGAATGGTTGTATGCGGTTCTGACCGAGCATGAGTTCTGCACTCATAAAGAATCAACAATCAATACCGATGAGTTTAGTTTCAGAGATGAATCGGTCTATTATGGCAAGTAACAATTAATCAACCTTTTTAATTTTAGAATGCTCGAGAAGTCAATGAACACCAAAAGGAGGGTTCCTGAAGATATAACAAGTGAATCATTAAAGCCACGAACCCTGTGCTGCGGGTATTGTATCTTGCCTTCTTAATCAAATGGCCTAAATGTTCAAATCCCCCAGCAAGTCTGGCAAATCCAATTACCGTACTAGTGGACGCTAGAGTACTCAGTAGCAAAATATGTCGGTTAGGTCAACTGTCTGGTTACACATTTCACTAGTAGATCTGCACGTTACCATTTGCTTTCTGCACTGCATTGGAAATGATCGCACACCCAAGATCAAGTTGGAGAAAAAGAAAAAGTCAAAGCGAGTTAGAAGAGGAGAATCTTGAGTCTTCGAGAGTCTTCGAGAGTCTTCGAGACCAGAAGAATTTGGAGTTAGGAAAAGAGATATATTTTCACGACTCAGGGATCGGGATTTACTTCTTTCCTCTCGCAGTAGTTATTATAGGGGTAGGTGATTGTTCTCCAAGGCCGTTTGTGTCCACGTTCATTGTGTTTGACTCGATTTGAAAAAAGCTTCCCGCCCTGAACTGTCTTGCTTTCAGATTTGCCGGTACTCACTGTCAGTACTCAGTACCGGTACTGTCATTGCCCCTCGACCCACGAGTCTCCTCTTGCGGGATGCCAACGACGCTGCTATGGCCAACTAAACTGTCAAGATGAGGTGACGACGACTGTGGAACAAAGCAGGTCAGCCAGTCTTCACTGTTCGACCTGGCCCTATGAGTACCAGACGAGACACCCGCCAAGGCGCCATCAATGACCATCCGGCTTCATCCAGCTCAACAAAAATCGCATCGTGTGCGGTATTGCACAAAACGGTTTCATCCAGTCCAAACACGCTGACTAGAAATAGAAAGTACGCTCTGGGTATTCTTTCATGAAACATGAAAGCTCTTTGGTAAACCACAATTGTGTCCTTCTTTGCAGCAGCTTGACATGTGAGTGAATATAAATCCAAGGCTCATGCATGATCTCTCGGTGAAGGAACGGCACCAAGATAGCTCTGCTTTCGATGAGCTGAAAGTGAATTCTTTTTTTTTCTTTTTGCTTCTGAATTGTGCTGGTTTTTCCTACTGTAGGCGTTGCTCACGGAAACGATGGGAAATAGCCGCTAAATTTCTGCTCTCCAGAGTCCAAGTCGCTTTCACCCACTTCTTCTTCCATGCATTGACGACGATCAAAGCCTTGAGGTTAGGCCACGGAGGACAGCGTTCTACGAGCACTGCGCAGTCACAGCCTTCAATTGACCAAGCGCAGTGAGCAGTGAGCAGTGAGCAGTGAGCAGTGAGCAGTGAGCAGTGTCAGAGGACTGCAAGTACATTCATATGCATGCATGATGAGCAAAACTACTAATACAAGTCACAACACAGTATTGACGTTTGATTGTTGAAGGTCACTCACAGCCCTCTCTCTTACTCTACCTCTCCTGTCTCACCTGTCTCCTCGTGGAAGACCAAGACGAGCAAGAGGGGCAAGAGGGGCAAGAGGGGCAAGGGCAAGACGGGCAACGTTACTCGCACTCCTGTCAGATCCCAGTCAGTACCAGTGAAGGCTCTACTCACTGCTCACTACTCACTACTCACTTCTCCCAAGCAACTTGGCGACTTGGCTACTGCGATTACGTTATCCCGCGCATGGTTGTCTCCTAAGGTTTACCGCTCCTTCGTGCCCGCCGGACAACTCCAACTCGGCAAGCCTCTCCGACATTTACTTCCTTCCTCAAGCCTCAAGCCTCAAGCCTTCGGCCGAGCGCAGGAGCGAGCAGCAGTTGCAGTTGCAGTCGTAGCGAAAGCCGTTGGAGACCGTCGCCGCCTCGAGAGAAGTAGCGCGGAGACCAGCTGGGAAAGCCGGCTGTCTTGCGCGTCGCAGGCAGTACCCGAGGTTGCCGTTGGAGGGTGGAAGGTCACCGTCGGTCACCGTCGAAAACCGTCAGTCACAAGGAGGCTTTAAAGTCACGTTGGCAAGGCCCAAGTGCACATTGGGACGGGAGTGGAAGCCGAAATTGGAGAAGCGGGCATCTTGGCTGTTCGGGGAAGAGGAAGCCAAGTGCGCGAAGAGCGACTCTCCGGCGAGGAGGTTGCGCAGGCAGAGTGGCGCTTTGTTTGGCTGCATGCAAGTGCAACGCTTGTGAGAAGGGCGTGCAAGGGGCCCGAGCGAGTTAGACTCTTCCTTTGCAGCTAACGTGGGTCCGGGGGGCCATGGACGTCCCGCTTAGCAAAGCCGTGATCGGCGGTTTTACAAAGTCAACAAATTTTGAGGATCGCTTGAAGCTGGAGAAGAAAGCGTCCAATTTGTTTTTTAATTCGTCGTCAAAGGAGAGCACGGCCGGCAGCTCGAAAAGCATAGGGGTGCAGTCAATCGCAGAAAAGGATGACGAGGACATTTGGAGGGAGCACAGCTCGCAAAATTTTTCGCAACCCATGTTTCTGAGGAGGATGGGCACTAACAAATCCAAGTCGTCTCTGCGGGGCCAGGGAATGAAGCGACAGTCGACCATGTCCATGCTGAGAAGCGTGTCGAGAAAATACCTGTTTGGAGAAGATGCTCAAAGTCAAGAAGAAGGTGAAGACGAGGATGATACGGAGCGAATGACCGAGATGGACCGCCTTGGCTTGTTCCAGAGGGATGCAAAACTGCCATGGTACATAATTCACCCACAGAATCAGCACAAAATCCGCTGGGACATGTTCATTAGTGGGTTGATCCTATATTCTGTTGTCTTAATCCCTTTTCGTATAGGGTTCGCTCAGGAGGCGACGGGGTTCTCGTTTTATTTTGATTGGCTTGTAGATGGGTTCTTTCTTATGGACTTGCTTCTCTCGTTTTTCACCTCCTTTTGGGCGAACGATGAACTTGTGGACAGCTTATCGCAAATTGTAACATCATACCTACGAACGTGGTTCACTGTGGACTTTGTATCCATCATACCCATTGAGCTGTTTCTAGCTTCGAGTGAGGAAAGCAATGTGGCGCTTTCTTCACTCAAGCTAGTAAAATTTTTCCGTCTCATCCGCCTTATCAAGCTGGTTCGGCTACTAAAGCTCAGAAAAGTCGGGGTGAGCCTGGAGAGCGCTATCAATATAAATCCCGCCCTGCAACGACTTTTAAAGCTGCTTCTGAACATTATTTTTATTGCACACTTGCAGAGCTGCATGTGGTATTTTCTAAGCACACTGGTAGAGTCAAATGACAACTGGGTGTCTGCAGCAGGTCTTTACGATGCGAGTGTCTCCACACAATATTTGAGCTCTCTCTACTGGACGGTGGCCACGATGATGGCGGTAGGGTACGGAGATATTCATGCCGTAAACGACATCGAAAAAGTGTACTCCATTTTGGTGCAAGTGACTGGAGCAACGTCATTTGGCTTTATTATTGCAAACATTGCCGCCTTCTTGGAGACATTCGACCCAAGAGCTTCAGCATACAAAGCTCGAATTGATCGTCTGAAGCAATACATGCGGGACCGTGGACTCCCTAGAAAGTTACAAAGGCGGGTGAAGCGGTATTACGACTACCTACTCTCGAAGGAGTCAATTTTTGATGACTCCACTATCCTCGCTCAACTCCCAAGCCACTTAATGGAGACGATCGTGCTGCATGTGCACGGTGAGAAAGCTAAGCAAATCGACTGGTTATGCAATGAAGACTCTTCGTTCGTCGCCTATATAATGGCAAGGTCAAGAGTGATGCTCGCACTTTCTGGAGAGGTTATTTGCGAGCAGGACTCGGTTGGCTTGGACTTTTATATGATTCTTCACGGTAAAGTAGAAGCAATCACTATTGAGCGGTCTGAACCCGTTGTGCCGTCATTTACCTCTCAAAACTCATATCCGGGTGACTTGGCTGGTGAAGCAGGAAACCCTCGGAAGGTGTCAGTGTCGAGCCCGAAGTCCGGTTCGTTACTTTACCTGAAAAGAGACTCTGCCGCTACTTTAGAAGAAAGCAAAAATCCCGAGAGCAAGCCGCAAGGCAACGGCGAAACTCCATCAAGCCCATCCGCCGGGCCTTCTTCCTCTGGGCTGCGAAGAGGCAGTGTTGGTAGCCTTGGTTCGTCGGTTAGCTTGAGCCAAAATTCCTTTTCTCATGCCGTCGTCTGTGGACTATACAACCAGGGGTCCAATTTTGGAGAGATTGGAGTAATTCGCTCCCAACCACATAGTGTAACTTTCCGCGCAAATCGCACCTGCGATTTAATGTCCATTGCGAAGGAACACATGGACTACGCTATCTATATGTTTCCATCAAGCGCTTTGCGATTTAGAAAGAGGTGCGATACGCATGCAGATCTTCTCGAGCTGAGCATGAAAGCTCCAACAGAATACTTTCCTGACACTGACAGGCGAATTAAGTCCACGGTCACTGTGGACGGGTGCAAGCATCAGCCCGCCAAAGTTGTGGAACCTAAACTCGGCCGAATGATTCTAAGTACGATGATTGCACATGATGGATTGGGCCGTTTCCGGTCTCAAGCGCAAAGAGAGAAGACCAAAACTATGCTCAAGCAGGTTCCCTCAGATGTAACCTTGGTTCGCAGCTCTGTGAAAGTAAGGAGGGCAACCTTGACGGACGAAAAGGCTCTCAAATTGCCGAGTCCAAAGGCGAAGGGGAAAAATTCCACCAAAGTCAACCCTGAGCAAGGCAGGCAGCGCAATAAATTGAAGAGGTCGCAGACCATCAACACCGTCGTTGTCCGTGACGGGATTGAGGTGGAAGAGGTGGAAATGGAAGAAGATGATATACTAAAGTTACTGTGGGTCATTCCTCCTTCCCACCCGCTCAAAGTTCGCTGGGAGATGCTTCTGGGTGTCTTGATTGTGTACTCGGTCCTCATTGTTCCATTCCGCGTGGGCTTCGACCGCCCCTCGGAAGGAGGGTGGGAAATTTTCGACACTTGTGTTGACATCCTTTTCGGATTGGATATTCTCTTAACATTCCGGTCTGGATATGAATCTTCAGACGAAGATATCTGCGTCGTGGCTCCGGTGCTCATCGCAAAGCATTATCTTCGCGGCTGGTTCCTAGTTGACTTTGTTAGTACATTTCCGTTTGACAAGGTGGTTCAAGTGACGTTGAACGTGAGCGATAGCGACGCACTGCAGTCTTTTCGTCTGGTCCGGATTCTTCGCATGGCAAGGCTGCTCAAACTTTTTCGAGTGTTCAAGCTGAAAAAGATCTTTGAGACCCTGGACACTGACATTCTGGAGTTTGCAGGGATCTTCAAGCTGGTGACGCTTTTCCTGCAAATCAGTTTTGTTGCTCACATGTTTGCCTGTTTTTTCTTCTTCTCGGCCTCCAACAGCGAAGATTATCGCAATATGTGGTATATAAAGGCAGGTTTTTCTCCGGATTCAGACCAAGATGTGGCGAGTAAATACATTTCGAGTCTTTACTGGAGTTTTACAAGTATGACCACCGTTGGCTACGGAGACATCTCCCCTACAACGAACGAGGAGAGATTGTATGCTATTTTCATCATGATCATGGGCGCAACCATCTTCGGTTACGTTGTTGGATCCATCGCCTCGTTGATCCAGTCCCTAGATCTTTCGATGGCCCTGTACAAAGGTAAAATGTCTGACCTTGCTTCATTCTTGAGCGAGCAAGGCGTCCCTCGGGCGCTCCGCAAGGAGTGCACAGCATGTTATTCGTACTCGCTTTCTCTGAAGAGCGTGTTCGACGAGCGAGCGTTGTTGGAAGCCCTGTCACCAAGTCTTAGACACGAGACATTGATTTTCATCCATCAGAACGCAGTTGATGCAATTCCCATCTTCAAAGACCAGACGGCAACATTCATCGCAGACCTACTTCAAATTATGACTCCACAGCTCTCTCTTCCCAATACATTTATCGTCCGTGCGGGCGAGATTGGAAGTCTCATGTTTTTCATAGTCAATGGCGATGTAACAGTGTATGAAGGGGACTGGCCAGAGCCGGAGGAGAGCGGATCGATAGTCTTTCAAAAGAGCAAGATCTCAAAGATGAAGACTGGCAATTTTTTTGGGCACGAGTCCGTTCTCACAGGAAGCCGCTCCAATGTGACGGCTATGTCTATTAGAATGTCGCAGCTTTATATTCTCTCGAAGGCGGCAATTGGCAATATTGTGGACTCAAACCCTTCGTTTGCTGTCTTGCTACAAGGGGCGCTTAGGTACGCTGTGAAGAAACAAGACATCCAATTTGGTCGGTACGACGATCCTCGTAACAAGCGCAAGAAGCTATGGAGTGTTGTCCAAGACAGGTTTGGGGATATATTAAACTTGTCGCCTCAGAGAATGAAAAAGCTCTCAGGCGAGGCAACGAGCTCGAAGAAGCTTGAAGAACTTATTAGTACTATTTTAGGACAGAAAATCAGCAGCCCGCTCAGCCCCGGCCAGCCTTCAGGGAAGTTCACGCTTGCGAACACCATTTCCAAATTCGAGTCGAAAAACGCAAAGGAGTCTGGGCATAGCTCGGGCTTTCTTGGCACTGGATTTGGAAAGAAGAAGTCCAGCAAGAATCTCCCCACTGACAAGCCAACTGAACGTCTAAGCATACGTGAGGACCTTCGCGAGAGTCCAAAGGCCGCAGCAGCGCAACATCGTTCCCTATTCGACGATTCGGACTCAATTCTCTCCATCGGTCCAGCCAAAAGCTCAGGCACTTCCTCTCAAGCCTCTGGTTCTACGCACGATGATGCTGCCACCAAAAGTTGAGGCATCATTTTGACGGGGAGATAGATGATCCATCCCATGAGAATCTTGCCGCGAAACTCATCGTATGCGGTGACAACACCATTTTATTAATTGTAAAACAGAGATAAACAGAGCACTGATCAGCTCGCGAGCGAAACAAACGATCTTATTGACCATGTCCTCCTTCTTTTCTCTCCTCTTCCTCGTTCCAGCTTGTCTCTCTCATCTACAACTTCCAAGACTTGGAACAGTATTGACCTCTTCCCATACATAACAGCAAGTTACTCAGCACGAGTACTCACAGTCAGTACCCTCTCTGCTCGAAATCTGCTGTATGCGCAATCGACTTTCGTAACATTCTGACTATGAGGCACTCTATGAGCTCCGGATAGCTAGCTCTAGTGAATAGAGTGTGGATAGGACTATTGATAGTAACAACGGTAGCTCTACAGCTAGTGGTGGTGCGCATTCTTTTTTCTGCTTGTCAATCCATCGATACCATCGATCGATTGATTGCATTGACTGCATTGACAGTGAGTGGATACGTTTTGCATGTTTATGCCACACTGTGTTGGAAGAGTCGTCGGAGAGATCTAAACAGAGCAGAGGGATCCGCGGTGGCGCGAAGAGTAGTCAGATTGCGGGAGTGTGAGGTCTTTCGAAGTCAGTGGAGATTGGTCAGAGTTGCTGGGCAGGAGTCAGAAGAGAAGGGAGGAGATGTTGCAAGTGGTGCTGCAAGTGCTCGGGGTGCTGTGGGCAGTGTCTTTCCTGACGTACCTTTTGCCGCAGCTGTGGCTGAAGGTCCGAGGGGAACAGAACCTCAAGGAAAAGTATGAAGCGAAATGGGCTTTGGTGACCGGCGGATCAAGTGGGATTGGACGTGAGTTTTGGCGGCGTTGACGCTGATGATGCAAATCCAAACGAAATCTGCGTGCTAATAACTCTTTTGACTCTTGCCTGGCTTAGTCGCTGTGGTGAAAAGGCTTGCTGCGCAAGGACTCAACGTTGTGGTCGTCGCATATCCCGATGACCTCCTTGATAAAACCATGGAAGAGCTCGCTGCTCAATTTCCAAAAGTGGAATTTCGAAAAGTACCGGTCAACTTGGCGTCTCGCGACTTTATGGGCGCGATTGTGGAATGCTGCAAAGACATTGATGTCCAAGTTGTTATCAACAACGCTGGTTATGTAAAGACGGGATTCTTTGCTGACGGTCCGTTTGCGGCTCAGTTGGCAAACCATGATGTAAACGCCACAGCAGCTATTGAGATTACCCATCATTTTCTGAAACGAATGAAAGCGAAGAGCCTCAAGGGGTGCATCACCTACACGTCGTCCCCGGCCGGATTCATGCCATGCCCATCTTCGGTTCTCTATGGCGCTACAAAAGCCTACCTCACACTGTTTGCGCAGAGTCTGGCCCCAGAGGTTCGCTCTGACGGCATAGATATTTGCGTTGTGCATCCTTCGCCAGTAGCAACCAGATTCTACGAGAAAGCACACAAACTGAACACGATCATGTTCTTCAAGAGCACAGCGACAGGCCCAGAGTCAATCGCCTCCGCTCTTTTGGCCTCCATCGGGCGAAGCATTACCGTGGATCAAGGCTATTACCCACCATGCGTTAAGACTCTCACCAAAATCGCTGACGTCAACTTCCTTGCTGACATTATCACTTCTATTGCGCACATGATCCCTGACTTTCAGCAGCTGAAGGATTCAAAGTAAGCCGGCCTTCTCCAGCTGCTTGTGCGCACCAGCATAGGAAGCGAATGAGGGCATCAGGCTTCTTGCGACCAACTACCTACCACATACTCAAAGTCAGTACTATTCATATATTACAAATACAATCAAAGCAATTGCAACTCGACACCTCCACAGCAAACGCGCATTCACTCACCATTCATCTCCACAGCCAATCTCTTTCGAAAATGAGCTCTTACCAGAGAAAGTGCACACTCGACAGATTTCCTCTACCGTACTTGGTTTGTTAGGCTAAACAATAGTCTAGGCTAGGCTTTTCTCCGCGGCGAACGGATCTTTTTACTTGTAGATATGAGCGCAGCAATTACATCATTGACACAGAAAGACGAGCGCGTAAGCCTTCGTGGACGAGCAAGCGCGAGGTTTGCTTGGCAACCCACCCCGAAAGCTTGTCGTCTAGACAGGCCAAAAGCAAAAGCTTTGAGCAGCTTTGACGTACCGGGAGTGGCTGGCGGTGTTTCGCTCGCTTCCTCTGGCAGGCCTGCAGGAAAAGAGCGCAACGCAGAGGTGCTTTGGTCGCGCGGAGCAGGCGCCTCGCAACGCGTCAGAGGGGATTCTCCGTCGGACCAGGTGCGATGGATTCCACAAAGGTATACTCGGATCCGCGCGCGGAGCTTGCGGTGAAGAATGCAAAGTATATCAAGCTGTGCCAAGAGCTCTACTTGGCGAACAAGAACATCGAGGAGATTCGAGGGTTCGAAAAATTTGTGAATCTGGAGTGCCTGTGGCTTAACAATAACAACTTGCGGAAAATTAGCGGGCTGGACGCAAATTTCCGCATCAAGCACTTGTACATTCAGAACAATGTTGTTTCAAGTTTGTTAGGCTCCATTAAAAAGTTCAAATTCTTGGAGGGCCTGCATGCGTTTAACAACAAGCTCACGAATCTGGACAAGTGTTTGACTATCCTGTCTCGACTGAATCATCTCAAAGAGCTCAATCTTTTTGACAATCCAATTGCCCAAGAGGAAAATTATCGACTCCGGGTCATTTATGCGATGCCGTCCACTTTGGAAATACTCGATATGCAGAAAATCGGACCGGAGGAGAGAGCCCAAGCCTCGCAATTGTTCGGGAAGAACCTAAGCGCAGAAGCAAGGGAACTAGCACTGGAAAAGTTTAATTCGAGAAGGGAAGTCAAACGCTCGCCAGCTTCGCTTGTTGGGGAGCTGAGCGGCGCGACGCAGATTTTGCTGTCGGAAATCGAAGACATATACAACCGAAGAGACGAGAAAGCAAAACTTGAGGAAGAAAAGCAAAGGGCGGAGGAGATGGCAAGTCTGAGCTACTACAACCAATTTGCGGAGATGAAAAGTATTCCGTACCCGACCTTTCGGCCGAGGATGAATCGATCTGAGCTTGGCACGGCATCCTCTCCTTTGCTAGAGGATCGACAAGCGCAAAAAAACAACAACGAACACGATGTTTCAGGCCCAAGCCTTGCCGAAGAAGGAAGGGACTTGTCCCTAAGGCATGATTGCTTTACCGGAGTTGCATTTTCTAAAAGAGAATTTGCCAGGGACACCAATGATACAGTTCAAGTTCGACCAATGTCGATGAAGAAGTACGCCCTCTTTGGAGACAAAATGAACCGCTTTAAAGATCGCACAGCACACAAGGAGAGCAGGCTGTCTTCTCCAGACACTCGATGCGAGAGGTATACAGTAACATTTTGAGTCTCCTGATCTTCTTGACAAGATAGCCAGCCGTCTACATTTTCAAGGAGGAAGATGAAAATTGTGCAAGCCAGCACTGTGCTAGTGGGATCCTTCATTGTGACAATGATGGTGATTTCGATAATGAATATTACGTACAACAATTCTGCAAATTTAATTTCACGAAAATTTTCACGACAGATATCTGATTTGAACATCTCCATCAATACCTTTAACTCTCGCCTCGCCTCTCTTTTCGTCTCCCACGTTGGTCTTAGTGTCTAGCCCAGAGACGTTCTTGGGAGACGAAGCAGAGTGTTTCCGGTGCGAGTTTGGGTACCTCTGTCTTGAAGGAGACTGATTCGAAGGGGGCGAAGCAACGAGGCCTGAGGCCAATTTGCTTTCTACGCAAGCAATGTCCAGCGTAGCTATTCCGGATCCCGGCAATTTCTGTTCTGGCTCCTCGTGCGATCTGAAAGATTCTTCTTCCGGCTCTGCGCTGAGGCATCGCGCCATAACACTTGTTCGATTGGATGCCTCTTCTTGCTGCTTTTCAATGCGCTGCAGAACGTATATAATGTCAAGATCCAAACCAAGGAGACTCTCTAATGCAGTGGCACTGACCGAGGAAGATGGTCTTGCACCATACTCGATGAGAAGTGCAGCTACGTGGAGCAAGTTTGAACAAAGCGAGTCTTCTTCACTGATCGCGTCCAAATCGTCCAAGGCGTCTTGAAGGACCTGATCTATCAAACTCTCACGGTCAAAATTTTCTGTGAAGCAAAAGACGTTCAATCCTAGAGTCAGTAGCTCTTTGGTGGCCGAGATCCTTCCCATTTGAGCAGCGGAGTGAAGGGCTGACTCCCCTTTCTCATTTTGGCACTTTAAGCAACTTCCGTGTTCGACGAGCTTTTTGATCATGGCCACATCGTCCAGACTCGCTGCGAGTGCGAGAGGAAACTCTCCGCCTTTGCTCAATTTACGAGCATTTAATATGCTTCCACCCGCACGTAGACCCAGCTTTCCCTGTGAGGCTAGATCGTCAATTGCATTTGTGTTTCCATCGCGTACAGCACCAAAGACTTCTTCAACCGTGTCGGCTTCTTCTCCATCCAAGCTCTGCATCCATCCCCCCATGCAGCTCTCCTCGAGGTGCTGTTGATGCTCCTCCGAAGCAGACCCATCTGCTCGCCTAAACTCCGAGAGACAAAAGCACTTCCCCCCTCGACTGTCGCACCCCTCGTCTCTCGCACCATATGCTACCATGCTGCTCAGGCGCACAAGCCGGCGCCCAAGACAGGATTCCCCACCGACTTTGACCTCCGCTTCAATGAATCACCTTCCTGCGTTGTGTCCTGTGCGCTTTGCCTTCACTTGCATCGCATAAAACACACTTTCTCCGATGCACAATAGGAGCTTCTGAGCTCTGCGCTCGCGAACGAGCTTCTTAAACGCAGACTTGCAGCCAAACGCTTTCTGTCTCGATGTCTATCATGTACAGGGTAAGCCCTTTGCCGTGTCTGATGACCGTTACGAAACCCGCTGCGGAACGCGTCGCACACACCCATTACTACCCCTTATCCTTATATAGTGTTAGTTAAAATATTTTCATTCTAGCGACGGCCAAGTTACAGAGGTCGGCGACATAGCGAAGGGCTGGGGATCTGTGCGATGAAAGTCGGCGTTGGGAGTGCGTTGGTGCGCGCGTTTCGCAGGACGTCCCCGGTTGGAAAAGGACGTTCCTAGCGGAGATGCGCGGCACGTTTTCCCACAGCGAGGGCCATGGGGTGAGCAGGAACGGGAGCAGCCGAGCCATTTCCAACGCCCGCAACCATGTGAGCGGTAAACCGCTCGGAGCGCAGTCGCCTCTGCGAGCTTTGCAGCACGGTGAAGATGCCAGAGTGTTAGCTGATGAGCAAGCGGAGCTTGGCCAAAATAAGAGTAGCTGGGCAGGAATCTCTCAAGACAGCAGTACGGAAGAGCGGACGAATAATGCTGTTCAAAGAGGTGCTACAATGAAAGATGCAAAAGATGACGAAGCCACAAGAAACTCCAAGAGATTACATGACGATCTCCTCGCGGGACTAGAAGAGTTGCTGGACCTGCACAACCCAGACGAACTTCGCGCGCTTGCAGCAGCATTGGGGCTCAGCGGGAGCGCAGGAAAGCAAGCAAATGTCCAGGAAATTTTGTCTCTAGCAAAGTCTGGCCAAGGCGGCAAGGACAAACAGCATACTGCTGCAAATGGTGCAGAAGTAGATGTGGCCGCTGTAGAGGCGGGGTGTCGTAGAATACTCAAAGCAGTGTGGGACGGGATCGTAATAGAGTATTTAAGGCAGTGCGGCAAGAATTTGTTAAAGTGTAGGTCCAATCTGAGGGGAGCAGTACTATCCCACTGGAAGCGCAACACAGTGGCAATTGCAGCATCTTCAAAGAAGCCCGAGGATTCTATGGAATCCCTCGCAGTTTTCATGCGTGAACGCTGCGGTTGGACAAGAGCTAAGCCCACCTCCGAGAAGGATGTTGCAGTCACAAACTTCTTGACTGAGCTTCACGGCGTCGAAACAGAGCTTAAAGCGGTTGAGAGAGGGCTTCGATTGAGCCCGGACTTTGCAACAGTGACGGCATTCCTTGCAAAGATCCATCGCGTCAGGGAAATAGAAGGCGAATTCAGAGGAAAGGTGCTCTCGACGCTTCAAGAGCTTCTAGGCGAGAGGGATCGGGTATTAGAAAGCGAGCGTGATGCCGTGGCTCGTGCGAAACGAAGTGAGGCGGCCTTAGATACCATGGCCAAGAGAGAAACCTCGGTGAACTTCTTTCGTGGTTTGGAAGATATTATGCACCGTGACCGAATGCTTGACACTATTCGAGCAAACGTTCAGTTGTGTCATCGAGAGAACGATGTGGAATCGCTTCTCCGAAACATAGACGACTTAAAGCACAAACACATGGTCCGGGAGGGCGAGTTATTAATGCACATAAAAGCGCTTGAAGAAACTATTGCTGAGCGCAACGAGGCTGTTGCTCTGACCCAAGAAAACTTAAGCCAACGCACACACGAGGCTAAGGACTACAAGAGGCGCTTTTTGGAGACAAGTAGACTATTCGAGCTCTATAGGCACGACGCACAGGCATGGGTGGACAGTCAAGTGTCGAAATCGGCCAGCACTGAAGCTGAGCTAGAACTCACCCAAACGATCGCTGCCGCTGCCTCAGCAAGGGTAACGGAGTTGCTGGGAGAGCTTGAAGAAGAGCGGAATCGCTCGCAGTCGATTCTAGCCGAGAAAGAACAGTGGAACATGGCTATGGAGGACTTGCTCAGCAAGCTTTCGGACCCATCGAACCGACCAAAGTCCGGCAAGTCCACTTCAAGAACAGGCAGATCGAGCAAGCCCGGAAGCAGTGGCTCAAAGTCTCGACCCAAATCGGCGAAAAAGAGCTCTTCTCCAAAGGGTAAAGGTGGGGCGAAAAAGAAATCCAAGTCGAGCAAAAGCGTTTCATCCAAGAAGAAGGACGGTGGGAAGTCTACGTCTCGCTCTCGGTCGCCTTCACCGGCTTCTTCCACGCGAAGTGTGGGATCCTCGGTGACCGCCAAATCAAAGTCATCCGTTGCGAGTTCGTCTTCGGGTTCCAGCGGAGGGAAGAAGAAGAAGAAGAAGAAAGTTGTCAAGGGAAGCTTGAAAAAGCTGAAAACGGTCGATCATCTCAAAGAAGACCTACTTTCATGACTCAGAAATTGCGAAACTGATAAATAATATTTTTGCTGTAAGATTTTGGCAATAAATTAACCCCACTAGAATGAACGTTGTTATTGCGCTGTTGCTACTGTTGACACACTGTTCGCAAAAAAACGTTTTCTTTGACCTTCGCCAGAATTCGTGCGTAAATGGTCTTGTTTTTTCCAATTACTCCTCCGGTACAGCTGCGATGACTTTAATTTCAACTAAAATATCCTTGCGCGCCATTTTGCTTTCTACACATGCACGGACTCCCTTGAAATCAGGATGAACCCAAGCGTTCCAAACCTCATTCATCTGCGCAAAGTGCGCGTCGATGTCTTTAAGCCATATTTGCGTGCTCAAAATATTTTCCTTGCTAGTGCCAGCTCGCATCAGGAGCTCATCAACCTTCGCTAGCGTCTCCTTCGTTTGCTGCTTGATATCAGTAGAGCTAAGTGTGTCAATGTTCGCCACTTGCCCGCTCAAATACACCGTTCCTTTGTGGCGCAGGGCAGCGCAAGCCCTTGCCTCGTTGCCCCACCGCTGGATGTTCGTCGCGCGGCTGCCCACAAACTTGACCGTTCGCCTCGGCCAGACCAAAGCCGCCACTCCAGCTGCCGCGAACGCCGTCGCCACTCCGAGGGTAAAAGGATGCAGCGCCACATCCGCCAGCGACTTGGACGGTGAACCTCGCTCCATCTCGCTCCTTTGCACGCTGCTTCTTGCTTTCTCTGCACAACTCTGCACAACTCTGCACCCTGATTACCTGATCACCTCGTTCTCTGCTTCCCAGTTGCCCAATGTTTGCCCAATGTTGTTGCCCAGTGGAGATAGTGGAGATGGAGATCTTGTTTTATTGTCGTGGATCGCAAAACCTGACAGTAAACTTCAGTAACTCACTGTCAGTACCAGGTACTGACAGTGAGTACAGCTAACAACATGCCCATCATGATGATCATGGTGACAACAGAGCCAACAGTAAACTAGCTCACTAGCTCCGGCTTATGTTCGTACAGAAATGGATTGGTTACGTTCAAGCATACCGGTACCTAGCCGCTAGACACTACTCGGATACTTAATGATGATACCAAGCACTTCTACCTGTCCATTCCTCGGAAGTCCTGTTCTCTTCTTATCTGTTATCCGTATTGAATAAGGCTAATTATTGATTTATGGTATCTGGGTATAGTGCTACCAGTGCTTTAGCGAGTTTCAATGACTCTTTCAGTAGTCACCGATTAGTCCTCCTCTAACGACGATTCACTCACTGTTCATCACTGTTCATCACTGTTCATCAGCACCAAATAGTAAATTTGTTGACTACCTAAGAACGCGTCTAGCGTGCCAATTATCAGAATCAGAATTCAGCTTATCTGTTCTGGCTACTACAACTACTTTAGCTTTCAGCTACTATATAGACATTATAGTAAGCAGTAATTTTTTTGTAGCATGTAATACTGAGAGTTTGAGTATGTCACGGATTGAGAGTAGCCAACAGTAAGTTTATCAAGAGTAATAACTTGGAGTGAAAAGTGTGAAAAGATGTGAAAAGGGCGGACTTGTGGGGTGCAAACTTGAAGCTTGCGTACAGACTGTGAGTGCACACGTACACGTACGCACGTAAGTACCGTTAATGATAGTGAGTACGTACGCAGGTGGTGCCTTGCAGCGAAGGAGCAGCGAGGCGAGCAGTGTGGGTGAGCTGAGAGTGAGCATGGTGCGGTCCAGGCTGGAGGCAATCGTTGTCGGCGCGGGGTTGAGTGGGTTGTTGCAAGGCTTGAAGCTGCAGCGGATTGGAATATCAGATTTTGTAATCTTGGAGAAGGAGTCCAAATTGGGCGGCACTTGGCACAAAAATGACTATCCGGGCTGCTGCTGCGATGTGAGGGCGTATGCATATCTTCCGCTCCACCACTTGCCGGGCTTTGTGCCACAGAGACTATATTCGACGCAAGCTGAAATTCAAGGGTTTCTAGAGGCTCTGGCGGAGCATCACAACTTGAAGAGCCTTTGTCGCTTCAATACATCTGTTGCAAAAGCGTTTTTTGACCAGGATGTCAGCGAGTGGGTCGTCATTACTTCTGATGGAGCCGAGTACCAAGCGAGATATCTCGTCTTTGCGTGCGGGCCGCTCTCCCGTCCTTCAAAGCAAACAATTCCAGGAGTCGAGTCCTTCGACCAGTCGGTCTGGCACACGGCGGAATGGAATTATTCGTTTGACTATACCGACAAAGTCGTAGGTGTGGTGGGGACAGGGGCAAGCGCCATTCAAGTGATACCTCAGATTGCGAAGACCGCAAAGAAACTTTACGTATTTCAGCGATCTCCGGCTTACTGTTTCCCGAGAAACGACAAGCCTTTAGTCGACGAGAAGGACATCCATCGCGGCATCGAAGAAGGCTCTATGGACCATCTCCTTCGATTACGAGCAGAAGTAAACGAGTTCATGGACCGCCGCGTCTACCCTCTTCAAAACGTGGAAGAATACAACAGAGCCTCGCAGAAGATACATGAGAAATTGGTTCACAAACTTGTGAAGAGCAAAGTCACCGCCAAAGCTTTGGTGCCAACTTATCCGCAGGGATGCAAGCGGCCGCTCCTTTCTGACAATTATTTTCAAACCTTCAATCAGAGCAATGTTGTATTGATTCCTTCAGCCGTAACTCGTATCAGCGGCAACCTCATTCAAACCGAGCGGCATGGTGTGGTGGACGACCTCGACGCACTTGTACTTGCAACTGGGTTCAGAACCGGAGTCATCGACGACATCGAGATCAGAGGGGCGGACGGAATTACACTTCTTGAAAGTTATAGCCGAAAAGGTGGAACCCATACGATGTTTGGCCTCATGAGTTCCGGCTTTCCAAACATGTTTATGCTTCTTGGCCCTCAAAGCTGGTCGCCGCACGGAAACACAAGTGAGGCAATCGACATTCAAACAGATTGGCTCGCCCACGTCATCAGCAAAATGGAGAGAAACAGTGCCACGCAAATAGAGCCTCTGGAGGAAGCGGAATCATACTGGTCCACAATGATCAAAGAGAAATCTCGCAATGCCGTCCAATCAAAGTGCTTGTCCTGGTACACAGATGCCTCAGGGAAACCGGTCATGTGGAGCGGCCGGTGGTATGACTTTGTTGACCAGCTATTGCAAGAGACCACTATCTCTTTCTCACTGCGGAACGCAAAGAATCAGACCCTTGATGCAAGCGAAATCCTTCGGGGATTTAACGTCTCCACGCACTCGTTGCCCCTGGCGGAACGAACCCCATCTCGACTCTAGGAGTGCACACTCTTACACGAGCTTGAACAGGATCTGTGTTGACATGTGAATCATTTTTATCAATCAATCAAAAAATATCCGTTTCCAATGTCGACTACTAGTAAAGTACTTCAGTTTGTGCTACGTGTACTAATTATTAGCTGGACTAGGCTAGACATAGCTACGAGAGTTGACAGAGTCTGTACTGTGCAATAGTCCCGCAACGTAAAAATGGACAGTGGTGGTTTTTTAGATTAGTTGGAATGGCGGAGCTCCAGAAGAGATGAAGCTTTGAGACACGTGGATTCCTGCGCACAAATACAAAATGCGGAGAAGATCGCGACTTCTACGCTTCCTCGGGGTTGTCGCACGTGCGGAGTTTGATATGCCGGCCGACAAGTAACACTGCCTTCGAATGGTTTGGAGCCACCTTTCAACGAATTATGTGGCCGAGCAACTTAAGCTCTGCCACCCGTCATGGATGCTAAACTAGCTGTAGGCATTTGGCGAGCAGAACAGCTTTCATTCCGAGCTCGGAGTTGCTTTTAAATGTTTATTTATGTCAGTATACCCTGAGATGGCAGATGAATGAATGAATGAATGAATGAATGAGACATCCAAGTGCCGGCCGTCTTTCTCCAGACTTTAGCCACCAGAGATCACCAGAGCTCGGCAGCTCGGGCGACTTTCTGACCGTGAACGACCGACTAGTATTCGCTGTTGATTTCAACACGACAAGCTTTGCGTTGAACAAGCAACTCTCAGAGCTTCCTCTCACTTTCGGACACCTGCGACTAGCGATCATGTTTTTATCGCTTAGCAAGCAGCTAAGCTCGCTCGCTGTTTTTTGGCCAAATTTTGTTTTACTTAACTGTCTCGCTACTGCTCGCGGTAAGCTTAGTAGGTTGGGGAGGAAGGCGGTGGGGAGAGAGAGAGGAAAGAAAGAAAAAATGCGCGAGATTGATGATTGGCCGAACGAATAAGGGTTTCTCAGGAGAAACGGTAGGCAGAACGTGAAATGAGCGAGCAAAAATACTAACTGCGATAACGAACGAATCATTTTTTAGTCGATGAAAAAGCTCGTTCAATGAATCCAGTTTTCATTTTTTACCGCTTTCTAGTTGATAGGTTACTCATCACTTTCCCCATATTCCCGCTTGCAGTTCAACTATTTTTTATTCTTTTTTTTTTCTCAATTCTCAATTCTAGAGCGTTCTATCCTGAAACTCTGAAATAAATGTCTGTCTCCCTGCGCAGTATTATGAAAAGAAGGAGAGCGAGAAACTCTTCCTGCCTTTCTACCTCGCTCTCCTCAGACTCCGTGACTACTGCTCACTCCAACTCCTCTATCTGTGTCGGTGCGTCGCACACAAGACAGAGGCTCGGATGCAAGGGCAGGAAGAGAAGAAGGAAAGGAAAAGTGAACGGGTCTGCGAAAGGTGTGGGTGGAGTGGCAGCGTTGGGTCGGGTGCGCGCCACGTGCGGAAGCACCGCGATCATCAGCGCGGACTGCGGGTTGATTAAAGGGAGCTCGCGAGATTGTAGGTCGCAAAAATGGACGTGGAACGAGCCATAAGGTTGGTGGACTCACTGAAAAGCTCCGTGGACGAAGACGGCAAGGACAGCAGAGTGTCCTCCAAACGCATAGCTGCTGATATGGAGACGCTGAAAGACCTGAGGAATTTTATACAGAAACATCCATCAAGCGTGGACCTTTTTTCGAAGCAAGGTCTCATCACTGTTCTGGTGGGCAAGCTGCAATCCGCGCCGGATGCCAACCAAGTATACTTGCTTCAAATTCTTGCGGCGCTGGCATACCTGATTCAAAAAAGTGATGAGCGGCTCCAGATCGCAGCCGGGTGCGGTATATTTGACGCAATTGTTTCCAAAATGGACAACCCAAACACCAGCGAGGGGGCACTGCTTCTGATTGTTCAGGTGATTTCATTTCTCGTGGACGACTCCGAGACATACATGAGACAATTTGCTCAAGCTGGCGGCACCAATGCATGCATTCGCGTTCTTGCGAGGGGTTGCGTGAGGTCTAGTATGCTGAATGCCAAGGTGGCCACCCTATTAGCAAGCATCTGCGACACTTTCCCGCGCAATGCAAATCCTGTGTGCAGCAAGCTTGTGGAGAGGATACAGCACTGCTCTGAGCAGATCTGCGCGTTGGACGCTCAGTATGGGGCTGACCCAGCGAAGTCCTTGCCGCAAGCTGCCCGCCCTTACGAGAATAGTTGTATCACCCTCACACAAGCGCTTGGTCTCCTGCTTGAAAGTAAGCCGCGTAGAGCCAAAGCCGTTTTTAGCGAGCCTTTCGTGGAGGCGTTTTTGCGCGTATTTGATTTGCGTTCTACTCTCTCAAGCCAGGTGCTGGAAACGATTTGCTTCACTTTGACTTATGCAATTGGTGGAAGCTTGGAACGTGCGACAACCTTGATGAAACTGAACGCAGCTGCCAGAGTCAGCAAAATGATTTATTTCGCTGAGCGCTTGCCAGAGTCAACAATCCAAGCTTACGCCACCTTGGTGTCTCACATGCTGGACACTCGTCTTGCAAGCAACGACCCCGCTTCCAGATCGGACGCAGACAAAATTGCTGCCCCACTGCTTACGGCCATTCAGGCAATACGCAAGAGCGAACAAGTTCTAAGTAACTGCGATTCTTCGCTGCCTAACTCTTCGTCACCGTTCGGTGCCTTTTTGACCACCCAAGCGGGTTCTTTGTCTCCGAATTTGTCGTCGAGGAGCGATGGCGCTTGTCCCTTGCCAAAGAACATAGAGCGCTCAGATATCAGCCAAATGCTCGCATTTCATACCACAAGCAACGCCCTTCGCGCAGTGAGAAAGCTCACGAAAATTGGCGGCCAGCCTTTTGAGTATTTGCGATCTTCCGGTTCGTTTTCTGTCTACATATCGCTTCTTCAAAATAGCAATGAGTTGGACGACATCGCGAAGGCCGAGTTTCTTCAAGAAGTCGGGCTTCTTGTGGAGCATTCCCCGCAAACGGGGCTGTTTCTCGCAGAACATGGAGCGTGTAGAGAACTGAAGCGGATTATCAGCTCTTGCTCCCACTCAACAGAGCTGTGCAACGCTACGCGCGCGATGGCCTGCTTTGTAGAGCATAGTACCTTGCTTGGCTTCCAAATCACAGATATTGCACTGAAGGACGAGTGCGATCTTAGTCTGATCGAGATCTTGCATCGTGCAGAGACATCAGGAGCGATTCCGCACGAAGTTCTTTTAAACACTGTTGGTGCATTGGGCTACATGGTCAAGCGTCAGACCGTCCAGCAGCGCGAATCGTCCACATATGCTGTCAAGACAGAGGAGCAGCCTGAGCTGGTCAAATACGAGAGAGCAAGTACGTCCCTCTGTCACTTGCTCCAGAACAAGACGATTGGAGAAAGTTTGACATGGAACTCGTTGTGGGCATTGATCTACCTCATGAATGGTCTCAATAAAGAGTCGTGCATACGTGCTGTTCGCAAAGCAGGTGGTGTGGACATTTTCTCTAAAATTGTGACTGAGAACCCGCAAAACCAGCCATTGATATGCTCCGCTTCAAAGGCACTGTGGCAGCTTGCCTCCAGCGGAGAGGGGAACGTTCTCCAACATGCACCTCTCGCTGTGAGACTGAAGGTCCTAACTTGTGCGGCAAGGTCACAGACGGCCTCAGGAAGAGCCGAAGAGGCCAACACGTTTGGCACTTTGGAGCTTTCCATCGACCCATCTCACATTCTGGACACCTCGCTCTGCGTTCTCGAAAAATTTACGGGAGAGCAGCTTCGCGGCAATGCTTTAAAGATTCAGTACAGCAGCAAGGAAATTGAGCAAATTGGGGTGGACGCTGGGGGCGTCCGCAGAGACTGGCTCTCGCGCCTGAGCGAGGAGCTGTTTGATCCCAAATTCAACCTCTTCATTGCCGGTTTTCATCCTAACGACAGCGTTCAAATTAGCCCTTCCCCAGCATTTGGGGGTTTCACGGACGAGCAGCAGCGAACCTGGTACAGACTCGTTGGGAAAATTCTGGCTCTCTCGATTCTCTACGAAGATCCTCTTGGCGTTGCGTTGGTTCCTAGTTTGTCCAAGCTGATCCTCGAGGAGCAGCCAGTCTTTGAGGACGTCAAGCACGTCTCGAATGAATATTACAGGACCTTTTCTGTTCTTCAAAATCTGCGTAGCACGGATTACCCTGCGTTTGAAAACGCACTTCGCGATTTGACGTTCACAGTTAACAGCAGAGAGTGTATGATGGCTGAAGCATTTGAACGTCACGGCCATGGGCAACCTGAGGAGGCGCTTCCACAACCCACTTCTGGAATTATTCGTTGTGCGAGCCAAGATCTGGGCCAAGGCGCAGAAAGTCTGTCGCATCGAATTGATTCCGTCAAGGAGGAAGATGAGGACGTAGAAAGCGAAACCTCAGAACCCGGGATGAGGGTGGAGATAGACGATGGTGATGAGTGGGGTTCTGGTGAAGAGGCTCTTTCGCCACTCCCGCCTCGGCCAACAGTGAACACAACCGCCCCATCGATGTTGTCAAGGAACATATCACTGGATTCTTCGGAAGCCGTGCCCCCATCACCAGCAATGACTTTGGAAAGACAGAAGCAGATTGACGATGTTGTGAAAAAGTGCAATTCGATTCGGGAATGCGCAAAGCAATTAAATCTGGCTCGCAGCAAAGGGGACCGTGCATTGATTCGCAGGCTGTTGGTGCTGCAGAACGACCTACTCTTAAATAAACAGGACACTGACGAAACCGAACCCGACGACGAAAGTGTCACTATGCCCGGAGTTGCCCACGCAGCAAATCGAAAGCGACGTTTGAGCTCGACCAGTCAGAGCAGTGAACAAGAGAAGGCAGCTAAGCGTATGCAGACCGGCGCTGCAAAAATGAAGAGGATGATGAGTGACTTGATGGACGGTGGTCAGCTGGAGCGTATTCATCCGGGAAACTTTGATCAATATTTGGAAATGGTGACCTTCAAGCTACTTGTTGAGAATGTTGCGACTCAGGTAGCCATGGTGAAACAGGGTTTTCACGATCTCATCCCGCGAGAGATCATTCTTGCACTTTTGAAACCCGAGGAGTTTGGGCAGCTGATTGAAGGAGACCGCTCAATTAACATCGAGAAGTGGAGAGAAAATACGGTGACGAAAGGCGGCACGGACCAGGACACTCCCCAGCTGAGATGGTTTTGGGAGTACGCGTCAAGTCTGTGCACGCCTGAGAGACGAAAATTGCTACTTTGGGCCACTGGTTGGCGATCGATTGGCAATGGAGGGTTTGCTAATCGGTCTTTTACAATCGAGCTCACCAATGTAACTACCCCTGCAGAGGACGAACGACTTCCGAGTGTTGCAACGTGCGGCTTCCACATGTGGCTGCCTAAATATTCAAGCAAGGAGCAGCTCGAGAAGAAGTTCAGATTAGCTATGTCAGAGACTGGCTTTGGAATTTGTTAAATACGCAGCTACCCATCGCAAAGGCTTCTTTTTGATTGGTTCATCAAGATATTTGTTCTGGATGGCTTCGGCGCGTTATTTTCTGGTTGGAAATTAAGGGTGAAATTATTTCCTTTTTAAATAATTGATGTCAACTTGAAAAGTAATTGTGGATCTGACATTACCATTACTGCTTTTTCGCTGCACAATGCCTGCCTGTGAGTTCTGTTTCACCTTGCTCCACTCTGCTTTTCAGGACACTTGTTCCCTCTTAATTTCCTTGCTCATGGCTGAATGTGCAAAGTTGGGCACTTTTGGCATGGTTGGTTGCCAAAACTAAACCTACACCAAACTCTGGGAACACACACAGTAAAGCAAAAAACATCATTTTTTTCCATTGGGATGGGGGTTCGCACTTAGTCCCTCGATCGACAAAAAGACACGCTGCGTGCTATATGCGACGCGGACCACAGGCATCTATTACGTAAGGTTCGTCTATGCTTTGGCGTGTACTTGCGCCATTTCCGTCTCAAGAAAGCTTGCCTCTTCTCCTTCATCTACATCACCACTTTCTTCTACACGGAAACGAGGTTGATCCACACCAATTTTCGCGTGAAGCTTCTCCACAGACTCTTCCCAGGTCACTGGCGTTGAGAATGGTGGAATGACTCGCAAGAAGAAAAAACTGATGCCCGCATAATTGTCCATCGTCACCAACATTGCCCCTGCAACGAGAAGCGCAAACGCTCCATAAAGTGGGCTCTCGGCGACACCGCCTCCCTGTCCTTTGGACTTTCCGGACCCTGCTGCGTTTGCGTGCTCTTCGGCAGGAGGGTGAAGAATCTTAAATGCGTTCAGAAAAACCTGGGCGGATGCAAGGTTCGTTACGTGCCCGTAGCGGAACCCATCTTGAGTATCAGATGACCGACCAGCGGTCATTTGGGCGAGATCTAGAGTAAAACCGCATTGTTCTGCCAGCTTGGAGCCCATCATGCCTTTTCTGGCGAGCGCAGCGGAGGCGCTAGATATTGCCGAAGAGGTTGAAGTTGCGGCCAAATCGTCTACCACTACAGGAGGCAGAACCACCATGCACGGGGTCTCACCAAGGCTTTCAGCCACCTTGTCCCAAGCAGAAACAAGTTGCTTCAAATTTATATCACCTCCATGCGACCAGGCGCCGAGTACAACAAGATCTGACGATTTGGACGACTTCAAAACGGATGCGATTTCTACCGGGCCTGTGGCGTCTTCTATCGTCAACACTCCATACGCAGAGTCACTGTCGTCTGAAGCTGGGTCGAGAAAAACTTTGTACCCTTGACGTTTCCCGTTCACAGAATCCTCCTTGATTTTGTGTCCAATCGTCGGGTCCAGGATGTGATGCGCGGCCACTCCGAGGTCGTACATCGTTTCGTCACCTACAAACAAGACCTCACGCCCTGCAAAGACTGCGCGAGCCTCCGCGCTGGGCAGTGCAGTGAAATGACATGACTTGACGGCAAGCAAGTTGGACCATCCCCACGATTCGGTGACACATGCGTTGCTTGCGCTATCAGATTTACAAAAGCTCTTTGAACCTCCGGTTCGCCACGTGCCCAAATTAAGGTTTTCCAAACAAGTCTTGGTCGCAAATTTTTGGCTCCTGGGACGAAGCGGGCCAGCATTAATTGGCGCGCCAACCTGTATTATGTATGGAAGCCCAAAATTTGCAAATGTTGCTGCAACAAATCCAACGAGCAACAGGGACATAGGCCCTTTCTTCAATGCCGAACCTTCAGCGCCCGAAGAAGGGCGCGAGACAGCATCTTCAACGAATCCTCTGCTGACAAGGAGAAACGCGAGCGCGCCGCAGAGCGTAGTTGCAATCAAGACGAGAAACCAACCCGCTTGAAGTACCTGGAGAAGCCAAGCTAGTGCACCTGTCAAACCAAGAACCGCGCAAAAACCGCCCAAATTCTTCAAGACGAGTTCAAACTCGTCAGGCACAAGCATAGCGCGAGTCGCCATCGTTACGCGATAGAGGCGGCGAGCAACGGTAAAGTAAAGAGCAGTCACTACCACGAGGTTGATCTTAGGGTAGTTTGGCACAAGTACCAGCACGGTCTTTGCATTTGAGGTGAGCCAAATGTGATGCTGCATGAGATAGGTCTCCAATGTATACTTTCCGATTGTTGCCAAAACACCCAGATGCACTTGACGTAGCCATGGAGTTGAGTTGCGGAAGTACAGATAGCTCAAAAGTGGGATGAAGAAGGTGTATGGATTGACGGTGTTGAAGACGAGCTTTGGCAAAGGGAGGATCTCAGTTGCCCACCAGGCAGTGAGCGCAAAGAGCGCAATACCAACCGAAGTCTTCACCATAAAGTTCTGGGTGTTGGGTAATTTTTCAACCTTGGCTATCCACGCACTTGCTTGTGGAAAGTTGAGCGCAAAGATCATTCCAAAGAAGGTCGAGTAATGATCCAGGCCACTGCGAAAGTGCCATTCGTACTTGATCCCGTACGCACCAACGGCAGCTCCAGGGTGAGGGTCATTTGGAATTAAACCGAAAACAATGTCAAAGATGAAGCCGAATTCCCATACAAGAAAGATGATGAGTCCCACCACAGCAAGCTTGACTCTGATTGCATATTTGCTGTGATTGATTCCACTGTATACGCGCATAGTGGCGTACACCACAAGAAAGTAGAAGGTGTGGAGAGGACAGATGTAGTACAGCATGTACATGTTGTTGAGCGTGAAGCAAAGGAACAGGACACTGAAGTTAAGCCTCCACATCATTTGAGCAAAGCGGACAAAGCCAAAGTCTTGCTTGATGTAGAAAAAGCTAAAGTTCCCAAAACCAGTCATCCACACGTAGCACGAGATCATCACTCGAACAGAGTTGTAGACTTCCTCTGCGTGAAAGTAATGGTACAAGAGAAACACAGTCTGCATCCAGCCTTTCCATTCTTCTGTCTGATCGCGATTCACCAAATCGTTGCATTTGGGGTCGTGCTTGATGGATCCGAAAGCGAACATGAGCACCATGAGGCAGATAAACCAGAAGAAGTCTGGTATGTGTTCCTTTTGCTGGTGGGGGAAGACAGGATAGTTCTCACACATCCACGCAAAACCCATGATAGCACCCAACAGCACAAACTCCTTGCTCAGAGCAAGCACCGAGTGCGGATCATTTAGCTTCATGCCAGGGATCTTCTTCGCGTCTCCAGCCGGAGCGTGGGTGCCCCAAAGCTTGGCGCTCAACACCACGAACACCACCAAATTTGCGCCAAATCCCACTCCCATCGCCAGCGTGGACATGGGAATGTCCTTCGCTGCGTACGACACGCCCTCCATTTTGGCTTATCTTCGCTCGACGTCTGCGAGCTCAGCCACCTTTTGCGCTCTCCGGCTCCACGCTGCGATTTTCGTTTTCGCTGGGGCAGAGCCCGCAGCTGAATCTTTCGAAAAACGCGGCGGCTCCAAGGTTTCCGCTCTGTCGCCGAGAGGATTGGGCCAGCGACCAATCTCCAATGGGCCGTGCGCGGTCTTGCAGTCTCCCGTTCTTTTGTGAGACTCAGAAACGATCGATCGCCCAGATCGCCCAATCGAACCTGTGGCATCTGCCCGCCTCTGTGCTTCTATGCCTATTTATATCTATCTCTTTATGCCACTGCCACCACTGCTAGGTGCTTGCGCTGTCTCTTCGTGATCACATCGAACTGTCTCCCTTCTCACTGCCCATCACTGCCCTGCTACTAAGCTTACTCTGTCTCTCTTTCTTTGCACTAATTGCACTAGACTTGGACTGGTTGGTTGGAAAGAAAATCCTGAAGAGGAAAAGGACTTTCAGTTCTTTCAGTCGGAGGATTCTTGTGAAAAGATCCTCCCACTCGGGTACTGAGTACCGTACGCGGGTAAAACAGTCCGTCCATTCTGGACCTTCTGAAATAAGTAATTCTGAAATCTGCAGTCTCACAAGAGCAAGTTGCACATCCTCGACTCCGCCCAAGATCGGCAGGGAAGCGAGAGGAGCAGAGAAAAGGGGCACGCGTGAACGCAACTCGCGCAAGATGTGTGATGAGTTCTCAGAGTACTGACTGTGAGTACCGACCGGTGTGTGTACACAATCACCGCGGAATATCACAGTCAGTGCATCAACGAGAGAAGAACTCGAACTTGAAGGCCCAACCGCTGCGCAAAGGTCTGTCTCCTAATCGCGCGATGAGATCCTCCTCCCTCCTCCTCATCCTCATCCTCATTCTCCTTGCGTTGCATTTGCATTTGCATTTGCATTTGCATTCGCATTTGCATTCGCATTCGCATTCGCATTCGCATTCGCATTTGCATTTGTATTCGCATTCGCAAGCCGCATCTCGCATGTGGCATGTCTGTCATATGTCCGTCCACAGAAGATCCGATCAGGCTGGTTAGGCCGATTGGTTGTCCAAGTTGGCCGTCCTAAGGAGCGTTCGCGAGCAACGAACCATTCCGCCAGCTTGCCATGGCGTTCCCATTCTCTGTTCGCGAACAGAAGAACGCTCTTCGGGTCCCGATCTTGTTGATCGCAACCCTTGCAGCGCGCGTTGTGGCGGCTGTCGTCTTGGTTCCTTCCTTCCTTCATTCGTTCCCCTGGCACTCGGTTACGGGCCGGCCTAGGCCCGCTCCTCGCCGCCTTCGTTCCTCCCCCTTCCTTGCGCGCATTCCTTCCTTCCTTCCTCCCATCCATCCGTCCTTCCTTCCTTCCTTCCTTCCGTCCTTCGTCGCCTACGTCCTCGCTGCTGCTGCCGCTACTGCTGCTGCTGGCCGCCGTTTCACGCTGCGCACCCTCGCGATCAGCCGCCGCATCGCGCGAGGTTTTGGTGCGGGGAGAGGGGTAGAGAGAGGCAGAAGAGAGGCAGAGAGAGAGAGAGAGAGAGGAGGGAGGGAAGGGTAAGAGGAGTGGAGGAGGGAGAGAGAAGAAAGAGAGAGAGAGAAGAGAGAAAGAAGAAGAGAGAGAGAGAGAGAGAGAGGAGAGGAGG
>BLSF01000057.1:135666-284295 GCA_012862575.1 Parietichytrium sp. I65-24A
AGAGAGAGAGAGAGAGAGAGAGAGAGAGAGAGAGAGAGAGAGAGAGAGAGAGAGAGAGAGAGAGAGAGAGAGAGAGAGAGAGAGAGAGAGAGAGAGAGAGAGAGAGAGGGCGGAGCAGCGGTCTCTCTGGGGGGGAGAAAGGGAGAAAGAGAGGAGTGAGGGAGGGTGAGAGAGCCCTGCGCTGGAGGGCCATGGCGGAGTTCCCGCGAGACCGGGTGCACGGGTGCCGGGCGGTGCTGCGCAAGGTGTTACAGGATTTCCCGATGGCGCTGGCGTTTTGCAAGCCGATCGACACGACGAAGAATGAAGAGTATCTGAAGGTTGTGGACGAGCCCATGGACTTGAGCACGGTGGATCGGAAGCTGTGTGCCACGGCGCAAACGCTGGGAGTGGAGGTGGAGTGCTCGTTCTCCAAGGCTGGCCTAGGGAATGTCGCCGTGTACAAGTGCTTGTACGACTACAAGAAAGATGTGGAGCTGGTGTTTCAGAATTGCATCAAATTCAACGGGGCGGAGAGCCCAATGGGCCAAGTGGCTGGGAAAGTGGGCGAACTCTTTCGGGAGCTGTACAATAAGTGGCTGCTTGACAGCGTGATGGCCGGGACAAAGCCTTGGGAGAAGGAGGAGCTTCCCGTAGCACCGTGGGACCAGAGCGGCCCTGTGGCGAGAAGAAATTCTATTACCGGCAAGCCGAGTGGCGTTGCGGCGGCAATGGCTGGAAAGGCTAAGAGAGACAGCGCTGCGTCCTCGAATTCCGAGGGCGAATCTAGCGACGACGAAAAGTCGTCTAGCAGCAGTAGTAGTAGTGGGGACGACGACGATGATGATGATGAGGGTGATGATAATGATAACGACGACGACGACGACGACTCGGAGTCCAGTGGTAGCGGCGACGATGATGAAGATGAGAGCGATAGTGAGGATGACGACGATGATGAGGGGGACGACAGAAGCTCCAGAGCAAACGGAACCCCCACAAGGAATGAGTCCCGTCGAAAGTCAGAGCCTGCTCCATCTAGCAAAAGAGTTGCACAGGGCGCAAAGGGTTCTTCCTCAACTCGGAAGTCTTCTCGGCCCCGCAAGCGCCCTGCAAGAGATCTGAAAGGCATGGCAGTAATCTTAGTTTGCGGCATCCACCAGCTGGCGGAAGAGATGAGGGAAAACACCCTGGACGAACTGGCTCCCCACTTTGAAAAGTTGCACTCCATTCTGGACTGGCTGCAGAAAGCTCAACCAGACAAGGAAGAGATCATATCGTCGTGGAAGATAGAAATCATTCGGCGTCTGGTGGGTGCTACTAAAGGGAGCCTTGACTCGTATTTTTTGACGCCCGAATTCAAAAGGCTTCGTCAAAAGAAAGACGTTTGTGCCTTTCTTGGAATCCAGGGAGAGGATGAGTGGAACAATGAGTCCGCATTTCGCGCCGCGAACCAAGACATGGCCAAATTTTTTGTGGACCCGTCCTCTGGGATGCCTTCCGAGGCGGAAGCTTCCCCGGTGCCGGAGGATTTCGGAAACCTCAAGGTGGGTCCTCGCCGTCGACTGGACAAGCCCATCAATTGCGGGAATGTAGTTATTCTTGATCTTGGCCGGGTTGTGGATGCTCCCGGTTTCCTGACCAAGAAGCATGTGTTCCCCCTTGGATTCACCTCGGAATGCGAGTTTTTCTCCTCTCGGCTGCCTGGAAAAATGACCAAATACAGAAACGAGGTGCTCTTGTCCGAGGATAAAACCGAGCCTCTATTTCGAGTGACAGACGTCCATCACAAAAATTTTGTGGAAGGTTCTTCACCAACTGAAGCTTGGACTTTAATGATTGTCGACATTCTCATCGGCATGCACAAGTATTGGGAGAATCTTGCTCTGGGTGTGAAAGTGTCTGACGAAGTGTGCGCTTTGAACGTCCTTCCATCAAATGCATCCCGAGCCTTGGCAAAGACCGAAGACGAAGACAAGAAGATGGAGCTTATTCAGAAGGAGGTTGACAAGGTACTCCAGCATCTCTTAAAGAAAGTTGAGGCCAACGTGTTGCGAGATCTCTTGGTTAGCAAAACCCAAGGCGCAGGTGGGAACGGAGAGCCGAGCGAGCAGCTTTCTTCTGTTGTTGACGATGAGAGCTCAGGGTCGTTAGTCCCTGCTACTGCTTCCGTTGCTCCGGTTGCAAAAGCAGTGGAAGAGGAGAAACCGCGGAGCATAGTTGACTCGACCGCATCTCCTGCCGAGAACGGTCAGAAAAAGCGCAAAGCTGTAACGCTGAAGGACCTGGTTCGTGTTGGGCGAATCTCTCCGGATGGGCCGGGCATTGAGGTGGAGTACCAGGGACACAAATTCCGTGCAACAATCAACTCTGACGGTCAAATCGTTCATGAAGGTGTCCGTTTTGATACCCCTTCCGCGTTCAGTATTACCGTGAAGAGAAAGGTAAACCCGTCTAAAATGGCCGATGATGGGTGGAAATCTTGTACCTACAATGGCGATAATCTGCATGTCGTGAAACGCAGCCTCACCGAGGAGGACCTAGAGCGGATAGAGGAATTCAAGAAGGAGATGGCAGAGAGCTCGCTCTCATTGAAAAGAGAAAATGCGCTGTTAGATTTGGACTCCTCGCTCAATGGGAAGGGGATAGGGGACAAGAATTTTCTTGCTGGAGCTCCAAATCTTCACCTCCTACCCCAACCGCATCAGATCCAGTGGTGGCAAGTGGACCTCACACCGATGCTCAACGAGCAACTTGGCAAGTATTTGTTTGGTCTGGATCAACCCATCGTGCTTGACGTTGTGGAAGCGTTGCCAATGATGGACAAAGTAGGTATTTATCGGTTCCGCGTTCAACGTGGTACCGAAGACAAGGACAACTTGCGTATACAAAAGCGGAACGGGATGCTGTATACTCGAATCACCAAGGCTGTGCAGCGGATTGTCAAGCATCAAGATGCGGTTGATCGGCGTGTGGAAGCTGCCGCCAGGCGCCAGATGCGTATTGAGGATCGCTTCGCTCGAAACTGGCGAATTCACATGAAGAAGGTCGATCGCGAGGCCGCCGCTGCAACTCGTAAAGAAGACAGAGAGATGCGCTTGAAGGAAAAACAGTCGATTCTTGAGGCTCTCGTCAACTTACGGGAGGAAATGAAGATGATAAGCTCCCCTTCTAAAGGTGAAAACAAGGCGGAGCAGCTCGCCAAGGTTCAGAAAGACATTGAGCGCGAGCGCAAGTCCGAGGCGTCTCTTTTGAAGGATTTGGAGGGCTATAAAGCGGCTGGACGCTCGTCAGACGTTAAAAGAGCGGAAGAACGTCTTCAGTCTCAACGCGCTCGAATCGGTGTGATGCAGCTTACTTTTAGAAAGCTGTCCCAATCCGAGAACGAGCGTATTGAGAGAGAGACTCAGGAATCCAGCGCGAGGCGAGAGCTTGACAACCTGATTCAAAGCATGAATCGGGGCGACGAGGCGGCGGAGAAGGAGGTCTTGCCTGACGACATGGACGTAATTGACTCCTCGCCAGCTCTTGCCGTTGAAGCAATGCAGGAACTGATGCCCTCTCCGGAAGCGGACAGTGTTCTCGAGATTTGGGACTTTTTGTCCAAATTCGCTCCAGACTTGGGTCTCTGCGAGAAGCCGGAGGTGGAGGATGGGCTGTACAACCCCGAAAAGGATGATATCTTCGTTGGCGATTTAGATGCTGACGAGGGCGAGGGAGGGAACGATGACGATGATGACGAGAAGGAGGTCGACATGGAAGACGATGATGATGATGATTACGAGGAGATGGACGAAGAAGAGGAGGAGGAAAATGAAGACGATGAAGATGAGGAGGCCGATGGCGACGATGGCGACATGGACCTGGATTCCAAGCCCGAGCGGTCAAGTAAGAAGAGCAAGTCGAAAAAGAAGCAGCCCAAGGTGTCGAATGGAGTGCTGGTATTGCCAAATTCACAGCTCACGCAGCTTGGGCTTTTCAGCTCCAAAAAGAAGAATAAAAGCCGCTCGAGACCAGTCATGACGGAGTCGCCCGAGAAGTCGCCAGTAATGCTGTTTCCAGAAATCAGACGAGCATTGGAAGATTGCGACATGAAATTGCTCGGTCCCGTCCATGTGTTAATGCTCGAATTTCTTTTTCTTGGAGAAACGGCGGTTGACCTCACAGAGGCTGCAAAGGAAAGAAGCCTTTCGGCTCGCCGCTACGTGCCTATCAACGAGTCCACTTGGCAAGAGGTGATGCGGTACTACCTTATGTTCTTGGTCAAGCAACTGCAATCAGGGAGAGAGAACCCAACTATCAAGGAAACTTTGCACCGGCTCGATCTCTCTGTGAGCTGCATCATGAGTAAGGCAATCGATTTGCAAATACGCGACGATGACGCAGAGGATGAAGATGGCGAGGAGATTAGCCAAAATGCGCGTCGTAACGCCCGCCGCGCAGCGAAGGCTAAACTCATCACATCTCGTGACGCTGCTCTTGGGTCTATAATTCAGCGGGTCAAAGCGTTGGCGCAAGTGGAGTTCAGCGGAAGCGGAAGTGCAGAGTTGCTTTTGCTGTATCCTACCCCTGCCATGATCAAGACGCCTTACGCACCTCCGCCAACTCTGGCCAAGCTCAAGCCGATTATTCCGATTTTGCCAACGTTGAAGCCAAAGTCGAAGCCAAAGTCCAAACCTATCGCGAAGTCCAAGGCTGCGAAAAGTTTGCCATCAAATCTCCTTCCTCAGGTGATGTCTAAGGTTTCGCACGCAACAATTGCAGAGATGCCGCCTTGGGCTCAGAAGCTCATTGAAATCAGGGAAATGCCAACGAATCGCGGCTCGCGAATTCGGGCCTGCGTTCAGGAAACTATCGGTATCATCGGCTCCGCCACTGGACTGGACGACGTTCTCAATGTCTTAACAGCGCTCATCAAACCAGGAGTGTTCAAGTCCAACGCAGCTGGTCCTTGCAAACGCGCTTGCTTGACCTTAATCGCAGAGAAATTTACTGATAAATTCCCAGACCTGGTGGAGGCACGGCAGGTGGCACAAGCGGCACAGGCTGCAACTTCAAACTCTGTTTCTGGGGAGCCTGAAGTAGGTGGCGACGTGGACATGGAAGACGACCAAGCGCTGGAGGAGGAAGAGGAAGAAGCTCCGCCAACCAAAAAATCGTCCGCAAGCGCGAAGAAAAAGAAAAAGTCTTCGAAACGCCAATCCAATGGCGCAAGCGCCTCTGCGGCGCGCGTCGCAGAGCCTGCCCCTCTGCCAGCAGTGTCAATGTCTGCTCCAAAACCTTTCAAGGAGGAAGCCTTGCCAATGACTGACGACATGACGCAGAGATGCCGCGCGATCATTCGAACAATTGCGCAAGACACCCGAGCGGAGCTCTTCCGAGAGCCAGTAGACACGAGCATTTTTAGCGATTACTTGGACTATGTTCAAGAGCCCATGGACCTGCGCACCATTGACCGCAACCTTGCAAAGCATAAATACGAAGTCGTTGGTGACTTTGTTAAGCATGTTTACCTAATCTGGGATAATTGCGTAAAGTACAACACCGCCGTAGCAGAGATCTCTCACATCGCCAAACTCCTTCGATCAGACAGCGAGACCCTGATTCGAGCCTGGATCCGAAAGGAGTCCAGGTCCGTCAAAGCAAACCCTTTCAACTTTGAGAAGAAGCTACCGCCCGCACCTTGGGAGGAGGAGGCTCCAGTCGCCTCTGGAACTCCTGGAGCGGAGTCCTCCGCAACTGGAGGCAAGTCAAGCAAAAAGAGGAAGAGGCAGAAGGTGACGGCGAGTTCTTTCGAAATCTCCTCTGCGCTAACGGTTAAAGGCTTTAGTAGCGATGGTCCGCATGTCGGAGTGCGAATCGCCCGGCGACAGGACGATGGTAGTTTTGAGCGTGGAACCATCGTTGCTTACCACGATGGTAGTGGCGGTCAGTGGCACATCAAATTTGACGATGATGGCGAAGAAGTCACTTTTAACGAAAAACAAATCAAGGAAGGCTTTGAAGTGTACGGGGAGTACAGCTCAGCAAAGAAGAAGAGTAGGAAGGACAAGAAGGAGAAAAAGAAGAAGGACAAGAAGAAGAAGAGTAAAAAGAAGAAGGGTACGAATGTGAGCGAGGAAGAGAACGAGGACGGCGAGGAAGAAGATGCTCCGGCCACTCCGCCCTCGAAGCCAAGCAAAGCTCCTGAAGAGCCGCTGGCATCTGAAAAGAAGAAGAGCAAGAAGAAAAAGTCCAAGAAGAAGGGCGAGCTCGAGGACGACGAGGATGAGGATGGGGAGGTCCCCTCCAAGCCGCACGCAAGCTCTGCTTCAAAGAGCAAGAAAAGAAAGTCCAGTGATGCAGACTTGGAGCCCGGTCTGTCAGATGCCGAGGAAAAAGACGGTGACAAAGTCGACTTTGATCCCGCAAATCCAGAAGGAAAAATTCTCCTGCGTCTCGACACGTTCCCAGACTATGCGTTTCTCGGAGGAATAATCACAAAGTGGTTTGAAGATCTTGGCTGCATTGAGGGAGTTGTAACTCTCTACGACGAAGATACTGAGGTGTTCACAATCGAATTCCCAGAGACTGAAATCGTTTTGAAGGTCAAGCGTGCAGAGCTTGAGTCCCTCGAGAAGGACTCAGCGTTGCTACGAATTGGCAGCGACCGCAATGGGGTGGAGGACGAGCAAGTTGAGCTTGATCGAATCGAAGCTTTCGACCCAGAGCGGCAACGCTGTTATCGCCGCGTGAAGCCAAGCGATCCTCTTAAAGAGGAAGAGGAGGACGATGACGATGACGATGTACGGCCCATGCAACCCATTGTTAACAGCACCGAGGTCATTGGTGATGCTCTTGCGCCACCGGTGGTAGATCGTCGAAAAGAAATTGTTGCTCTACGAAAGCTGGTAGTGGAGTTGGGTACCAAGAAGTATGAAGAGTTGAGCTTTGAGCTCAGGACAACACTTCTTCGCGTTCTTTGTGAGCAAGTCGCTGAGAGCGGGACTCTTCGCGAGATTGTGGAACGTCGAATGCTAATAGCCATTAAAACGCGTCAGATGTGGAGAGATCATCCCCCGGTGGTGAAAAAGGACCCGAAATACTACCTTCCCGTCTCCACAGGCCCAGATCTTCTTATCGGTGACAACCCCTCGGAGCAAAGCGCATTAGAGCGTCGCCTCCAGAAATTCAAGGAGAGTTCTGCCCCGAAAAATTTGATGCGAGCGATAGAGCGCGTGGAAAAGGATTTGGAAAAGCAGAAGAAAAAGAAGCAATTTAAAGATGAGGCGAGGCGATGGAAGACCGAGCTGGAGTTCAAGCTGCAAACGGTGGCCACAAGACCGAGGATAATTGGAATGGACCGCTTCTTTAACCGCTATATTTGTTTTCCTGGTGATAGTGGCAAAGCCTTTGTGTGCCTCAGCGACGAGACATTCAAATCAAACCCGTCGCTACGCGGCCGCGATAACTGTTGGCGAGTTCTTCAGGGGCGCGAGAATATCAATCGTTTTTTAGCAAGCCTGAACCCCAAGGGTGCTCGTGAGGCGGCTCTGTTGGGCGCATTTCAAGCTCGCGCGAGTTTGTTTTTGCGCTGCCAACGCTCTCTCACTCTATGGCAAGAGGCAGAGGGCCGCATCGGGTCTACCTCGCAAACCTCAGCGATCAAGAAGGAGGTTGATGGTGACACTCTTATGGACAGTGATCGTAAACCATCAGTCAAGCAAGAATCTGGTGTCGCCGAACCTGAGGGTGCCGATGTCCCAGTAAAATCGGAAGCAGTTAAGGTCGAGAAGGACGGAGAAAGCTCCGCCGAGGAGGAAGAGCGCCTTGCGCAGCAGTCTCTTGTGGGTAAGCAACTCGCTCTCGCGGAAATGAACAAGGGTATGATCGGAGAATTCCCTCGCCGTTTCTACAATAGTTCGCAAGCCGGAATTGTCCTCGGTGAGGAAGTTGTTTTGCGCCATACCCGAGCTTGCGAGGACGCATCGCCAGCAATACTTCGCGAAGGAACGTACACTGATCGAACACTGTTGGATGTCAAGGTCTTCTTGCTAAACATCGAGTACTGTGTATTCCTCACTCGTCTGGATGAGCCTGCTGCAAGCTGGCTTTACGGACTGAGAAAAGGATGGATTCGCCTCGTCACCTCTGCAACGGAGTGGCGCGATCTTCGCCAAGCCTGCTGTATGCTTGAAGTGGCATTGATTGGAGCTTCGGTACCCACAGAAAACTGGTATCCAAACCTATACGGCGATGCAGGTTACGCTCTTCGCACGCGAACTTGTTCAAGCCTTGCCTCACGAGTGAGTGCTCTGGACTACGCAATTAATCACGAGGATCTGTCACGACAGGCTGTGCAGCGTGCCAAATCTAAGGCGCGTAACAAGAAGAAGCGCAAACGTTAAGTAGTTTTCGAACTCCGCCTATACCTGTTGCTCTTTTGAACTCCAGGCAACTTGTTCCTGTGTAACAGAAGGTAACATCATCAGTTCAGCTCGTTTGTTGTGTTATGGGCGACAATTGGCTCTTTGTTTTGACATGTGGGTAATTTTCATTGTGGAAGGTCAAAACTGGCCCAGTTCCCCGAATTCTTTATTTTTTTCTTCTAATTTTTTAATTTTTAAAATAATTATCTAGTAAGGGGTACCCACATCGTCGATGTGCCAATGTGTCAGCGAGGGTCAGCGAGGGCCGATCAATAATTGATTATGGGAGTGCCGGCCGATCGGGATCGCCTTGGCGTTCTTATCTCACATTCTCACATTTTCTCACATTCTCAACCGTCGAGAAAACACTTATGCAATCGGCCACATGCACTCGTTCCGCAGAAATGCGCATTCAACCGAGAGGCACGTGCCCGTCGCTTGTCCACCGAAATAACGCAAAAACTCTGGTGTACATCACGGCGCTCACTGCGAGTACACGTACTTTGGTATTCTCCAGATAGTTGGGGATGTTACGTTAAACCTTGATCGATGGTACACACTTTACTTTTGGAGGTACGCGTGTATGTCTTCTCACACTGAACCATGCTGAACATCAGCAAATACAATCTGAACTATGCTAGACAAGCTGACTATAATTAGCATAGCAAGATTTGAAGTCACTTGTCTCTACTGTTTTGGAAGATTTCTGAAGACTGTGTCTGTGTAAAATTCTCAGTCGTACTCCAACTCGAGCGGACACGAGTGAGAGGAAACTCAGCAATAAGATTGAACCGCATAACAAATTCCGGGGCTCTGCGAGATGAGCAATTGGACGAAGTGGATCGGCCCGATGCGAGACACGATGGCGCGAAAATAGAAGAGCTCACATCCCAAACCCCAGACCCCAAATCCAAACCAACAAGCATTTCAACAAGAGAAACAAGGAAGCAATACCAAAGAGCACAGCAAGACAGAGCACCAAACACTCGTTACAACTCTTTACAGGCATCCGCGCGTCAAAGTCGATCGCTAGAAGAATTCGTGCGGAACAATGGTTAAAATATCCAAGGTTGTCCTACTAGCTGTCATCGCGACCAGCTGTCTTCTTTCAACAGAGGGAGACCGAACTCTACTGGCTCAACGCGAAATTCACGCAAATGGCATACAGCTTCCTACTGCGGAGCTGGACGAGATGTCCACTGAAGGGAGAGACCTGCTTTTCAAAAAGTTTGCCAAGAGTGTGAAGAAAACTGTTTCCAAAGCTGGAAGCGCAATTAAGAAAGGTGTGTCGACGGTCGGCAAAACAGTCAAGACAGGAGCTTCAACTGTCAATAAGCAAGTCTCCAAAGTCGGGACCACAGTCTCCAAAGGCATCTCAAACGTCGGGAAAGGTGTGAAAAAGGCGGTCGATGATGCCAAAGACTTCGTGCAGGACGACGTCAAGGATTTCTTCAAGGATGATGTCAAGGACTTTTTCACTGATGATGTCAAAGACTTTTTCAAAGAGGACGTGAAGGAATTCTTTGAGGAGGACGTGAAAGATTTTGTCGAGGACGTTGGCGACTTCTTGGAGGAAAACATCAAAGACATTTCTAGAGAGCTGAAGCGCGCAGTGGCTCGGCCATTCGTGAAGCGAACGAAAGAGCTCTTCAAGAAGATCAAGAACGGAGCTAAGGACGGATGGGAGGACTTGGTTGCTGGCTTTGACGACATTGGCGACTACTTCAAGAAGCAGTTTGTTCAGGATCTCAAATGGTTTGGCGAGATGATAAAGGACGGCATCGAGCTTGTGTAAGTTCCCCTCTCCTCTGAGTTTGCCAGAGATTTGTTGGCTCTGAATTTAGATTACTGACCCCTTCCGTCATTCTCGCAACAGGTGCGAAAAAGCCAAGCTGGACATTGCCATTGCGACTACGTGCTCATTCACACTTGAGGCTGTGACCTGCGTGGCCATCGGAGGATCCGCACCATTTTGTGGAGGGCCACTAACAAAGTCAGCGTTCAAAGAGGTTCTGGATAAGCTGTCGAACGAGGTGATCAAGAAGCTGCCGCAATTCTTGGCCAAGGAAATTGTAAGTCTCATTTCGGAAACCACTAGGGACTGAATCAGAACGAGCACAAACACTGACGCCATAATTCTGTCCACAGGCTGGAAACGCGGTTGAAACTGTTGTCTCATGCGCGGCCTACAACGCCCTGGATGTCATTCCTGGCGTTTGTGATGGGATTGTCATGAGCGCCTCGCAGCTTTTATCTAGCGCGCTTCTCCTCGACCCATTTGGTGGGGTCTGCGGGGCTCTCACTGACTGCATCTGTGGGGACTGCCCATTCCAGTGCAGTACCCCAGTTCCCAGCATTTGCAAAGGCGACACGCTAAACCTTCTCACCAACGCTCTTGGAGATGCCGTCCAGGACGTTTTGTTCTAAACTAAAACCTCTACATGTACAAAGTCGGGTAAACCTTCACCAACAGCTTCCTTTTTCACTTCATCTATCTTCATCTGCAACATTTGCACAGAGTGCACATGAGTGCACAGACTCCAATCTCAACAGCCCATACTTCTAAAGAAGACATGGAATGTATTAGGTATTAGAACCATTTACGAGAGAGGATTGGGGCCATCGCTACCGTAATGGATAGATAGCGGTAGAGGGGGAAATTTTTTCAAAACCAAAACTTGTGCATGAGGACATTCGAACATACGCACACTCTGCCCTTCGCTCTTGTTTCGTAGAAAGATAAAGGCCAGTGAAAGAAAGTATCGTACCCGCAGCACGATCGGAGGCTCAAAACTTTCTATCCGCGGAAGAAGACGCGCATGATACGGAGAAACAAAATCACCTTGTGCTTTGGGGAAGCAAGGTCGCCGGGAAAGGAATCTGGAGGAAAGTAAATTTGACGTGCTGGGCACAGGTGACCGTGGAAGGCCGGATAGGAAAGCTGAAAAGATGGGCCGGTCTTTGCTACAGATGTGGGGCATAAAGGAGAAGGGAAAAGTGCCAGCGAAGGAGGAGGCAGAGCAAAAGTGCGAGCTGGATGGCAAGTCCAGCACCAAGGCGGAGGATGTTGGGGAACAGGAAGCGGGCAGAAAAGTTGAGAAAGAATCCAAAACGAGGCATGCTGTTGCAACGGGTGGAGTGCCTTTGACGTGCGTGCTTGGGAAGCAAGGGTCAAGAAAGTGGAGCAAGTGGAGCGGCGTTGAAGCGCAAAATTCGAAAGAGTCCTCTTTTTCCGCGTACGCTCCCGTGGATAGACGAGCGGCGGCAACGCCAACGCGAGTTTACGGGAAGCGGAAAGCCGCGGAAGTTTTAACACACATATCGCCTGGTCGTGGGCAGACAAAGGTAGCCAAAGTGGCGTCGCAGCAGATCTTTCTCGACTTTGGCCAAAAGAACTTCGAAACCATTCAGTGCAAAAAGTGCGGGATGATGTATGCCCCTGGAGTAGTCGAGGACGAGGCACAACACAAGGCGTTCTGCTCTTCATCAGCTTTTCGGCTGGGCTCCTCATTCAAAAAACATGTGACAGAAGACATTCTCGTCCAGAAGACTGAAACTTTCGTTCTGGTGTGTTTTACCGCTGAGCAAGCTACGGACCGCAAGATTGGAGCTATGATTTCACAAATAATGGGAGCGAAGCGCTCTGTGGACGAAGAGATGGGCTTTATCGGGCACGGAAGCATATTGCAGCCAGGCCAGTCTCTTTTCGCCCACGTCTCTATTTCTGGGAAACCTCTGCTGGAAGGCTTCGTCGTTGCCGAACAAATCAACTCCAATCACTCTCTCTTCAGGGCGCGGCAGACATCTGGCGGATCAATCAAGCTCAAGACTCCTGAAGAGGCGGACAGAAAGCGTCCATTTTTGGGTGTTTTGCAGGTTTGGGTACACCCCGACTCACGCAGACAAGGAGTTGCCAGCAGGCTGTTAGACGCAGCAAGGTGTCACGCCACGTACGGGTATGTTTATTCCCGCAAGCAGGTAGTTTTCTCACAGCCAACGTCAGATGGCATCCATCTTTGCCGTGCGTTTACAGGAGATCAAAAATATTTCAACGTCTATGCTCTGGCATGAGCAGATCGGCAGGAGTATTCTGATCGTATTGCGTTCTCTCGCGGAAATGTAGAAAAAAAAAGCGATGATACGCAGGTTAGTTAAATATCACCGGTACTTGAGTACCGAACAACTTTTTAAATGAATTCCGACAATAAGTTTTGATTATTTCCAACATTTCAACAAATTGGCATGCGATGCATGTCATTTTTCTTAAATCGAATAGGTTCATGAGCAGCGAATGGTGAAGTCGTCAACGACAACATTTAAGCTCCAGTTTTCTGGTCTGGGTAAAGCCAGACCATGGAAGCCATCCAAGCAACGAACAGGATGGCAGCGGCTACGGTACTATACATCGCGCTGCCTGACGACGGATTCTTGACGTCTTGAGCCGATGGGCTGCATCTCTCAGCGCTGGAAGTGGATTGCCCCGTCGCAGCATCCCCTTTACCGGCCGCAGCCTGTGACTCTTGCAACTTTCTCCTCTCTTTGTACAACTCAACATAATGCGGGAACAGTGTGCAAAATTCCTTGTTGCGGACGTTCTCTTCCAGTGAGCGAGCAGCAAGGATTCTCCGCTGCGCACTGGTCATCTCGATAGATCCCATCGTCGAAGAGTTGTCCAGCATGAAAGACAGTAGCCCGGACAGAATTGAGCTCACTGACCACATGGGATTCCACGTCTCGGGGTGAAAGTCAGACATGCTCAAACACAGCCTGGTATTAGTTTTGAACCTTCCGTTCCTCGTAAGCATTAGAATCGATGGTGGTTTGTACGGGTAGTCTGACGGGAATCTCAGGATCCCATGATAAACGCCGCCTTCGTAACTGTTCGAGCGGAACGCAACACAAAACAATTCAGCTCCGAACACCCAAGACCTCACAGTCGCGAAAAAGTTTCCCTCTACAACACCCGCGCACCAAACTTACACGCTGTCCTTCGGCCCTTCAATCACGTAATGCCACTCGAGAATATTCGTCTCGTGCGGCGTGGCTGTGATGTGCTCTACCGGATTTTTCTTCAGCTTCACCAGCTCCTTCTGCAGTCTCTTACGGCACACATTCGCCATTTCCCCACCTTCGCTTTTCCCCTCTCTCTCTCTCACTCACTCACTCACTCACTCCACCCTCCGCGTACGTTGTCTCCCTCCGCACCCAGCACCCCCCTTCCTCCTCCTTCCTCCTCCTTCCTTCCTCCTTCCTTCCTCCTCCCTAAGGTCCTCTTACACCTGTGGTAGTGTCGTACTGCGGGAACTGCGGGGTGTGGGCACACCCTCGCGGCACTTGGCGACGCAAACAGAGGGCTATGGTTTTGAGTGGGAGGGTGTTAACGGATGAGTGCTGAAACGCTACGAGAAACAACGGGCCTACGGGTGCCTACGGGCCGAGGGGACGCGCGAGTAGCGACGCCTAGCAATACGAGAGACGGCGCGGGTCAGCGAGTAACGAGAGGGTCAGTGTGACGAGAAACGGAATGCTTCGGACGAGGCCACGTCATCGAAGACATTGAAGACATTCGAGGACTTCGAGATACCTTGAGGACATGATTATTCGATTGGCTATGTTGACTGTGAGTCGGACGAGTCGGACGTCAGGGACCATGCGAGACAGATGAATAAGTTATCTGTTTATTTTTTGAGTTCGCTAGTACCGCACGTGTACAAACGAGTAAAAGTGCGCCTCTTCTTCCAAGGCCGAGTCGTTTGCTGTATTCTTCTTCCCTTTGTATGATTTTGAAGTTACTCGTATTACTCGTAGTCAATCACCTATGAAGTGGCTCATGCTCGCTGTCGAACAGAACATGAAGGCTAAAGGCAAGAGTCTCGAAACTCTCGTGACGTAAAAACACTGTCAGAGTCAGAAGTTTCCATTTTCTTCCCGAATTCTTCATTCAACTTATGCATAATGAGTATCGGCACTAGCTAGCAACTTGTATTCCACTGCGCCGACATCCAGCACTCTAAAATAAAATTACTTTCCACCTTATGCCCGAGCACCAGTCGTCCACTTTCCGATACTTTCCGCTTCCCTGTGTATTCCCGGGCTCTGTCCGTGGTCCGTGGGATCCGTGGGCATGCATAATGCATATGTTGACAGAGATGGGGAGTGGAGAAAGTGGAGATCATCATCATCATCATCATCATCAACATCCCAGTATGTGACCTACACTGTAACCGCGGGTGCACTGTCCACTAACAGCTAGCTAGCTAGCTGGTACAGTGCATGAGGAGAGTGGTGGGGTACGCGGTACTGAGTACTGCCCGCACTTCTGGTGCAAACTCCGAACCTCTTTTGACAGACTCGAGGCACGGGAAGCACGGGAAGAATTTGTTCGATTTTGTTGTTTGTCTGAGACTGGAGAATTGAAGGTGCAGGTCGAGGAGGAAAAGACAAAAGACGCCACTTGCTGTTTATTCTGTTCTGTTCTGTTCTGTTCGTTCACGAGTGTGCTCGAGGCTTGACGCTCGCTCCAAGGCGTATTGTTTGGCGATCCCAGCGTAAGAGTTGAGGATTGAGAACTACTGACTCTGTGGCCATGGACGGCGCTGCAGGTCGCGGGCGTAGGGAAACTGGCGGGCAGCGGAACGGCGACCAAGGTCTTCGCCTCGGTGTCCAAGGAGTTGGGCGGCGGCCTTCCCAAGACTCCAGCGGCGACAACGGCGCAACGGCAGCTAGTGCAGGAGGGGCTAATAGAACGAATTCTGCGCGAGAACTTGGGGAGCGACCTCGGAGAAATCGACCAAAAAGAAATACGTCGTCCGCCAGAGAGAGGGTGTACGGGAACTCGTTCGGATCGGGATCCGACTCAGGGAATGGCGACGCAGCCGCTCAGAGCTTTGTTCAAAGCAATCGTTTTGATGGATTTGAGCGCGGAACGAGCATGGCGCAAGATACTTACTCGGACTTGAATCGACTGATGGAGCAGTCTTTTGGGAACCCGGCATTTCTGGACCAAGGCTTTGGAAGCCGTGAAGGTCGAAATGCTGCTGTTTCGGAGTCTGTTGACCACGGGGATCTTTGGGGCGTCGATGACGAGACAGACTTGACAATGCAAAGACTTTTAGAGCAATCTTACTCACAATCGAGACCTGGGGGCGATGATGCCCTGCTCCAGCAAGCTATTCGCGCATCTTTGCAGAGCGCTCCATCTCAAAATACCCATTTCGCAACTGGTGGCACAGATCATTACAAGGAAGATGAAGCGCTTGTGAAGGCTATTGAAAATTCTGCCGCATTTTCGGATGCCATGGATGACGATCTTATCGCAATTCAAATCGAATCCCTGTTTGCTTCGCATCCAGATGAAGTCGCACTGCAGGCCATCTCAATATTCCAGGAAAGGCGCGACGCTTTCGAGAAGGCCGGATCGGGCTTGCAAAAGCCGCCCACGGTCGATGACGCTGTTCAGGAGGCATTGAAACAACTGAGGAATCGCGAGAAGCAAGAGATCGAAAGGCAGGCACTGGATTTGGAATGGAAGGAGATCGAAGATGGAGGGGTGGATCCAACAGTACTCGCGGAAGCAAAAGGAATCTACGAAAACCTTTGTAAAGAAATGCGCGAAAGTGGTGGCGCGTCCCCGACTCTCGATTATGCTTTAAGTTTAGCAAACGACCGTGCGAAAGCAAGGGTCCGACAGAGAGAAGAGCAAGAAGCCATGGAGCGGGCCGCAAAAGAGCGCGAGAAGGCGGAAGTTGCGAGGCAACAAGAAGCCGAACAGGCAGAGATTCTCGCCGCGCGCCAGAGGGAATCACGCCAGGAGCGCGCAAAACGACTCGCTGCTGCCATGGAGAAGAAAATGCAATCCAGTATGGAGCAGAACTGATGAATAATGTGCCGAAGCCCGCGAGCGCTCTTCAAGCCAATCGAGTTGTATTTGCGGCGGTGCTGTCTCTTCTTCTCTGAGTCCTGAATTGTGCCGCTTTGATTATGGGCAAACAAAAACCTTCACTAGCTTAAGCTTGGCTCGCGAGCTTTTTTGTAGAATTGTACATGGGAAAAAGCGATGTGACACATTTTTTTAAACATCTTAATTTATCCGGGCGCTCTACATACTATGCCGTCTGCTCTGGCGGGCTCTTTCGCAGCTTGGCGCTACTGGCTCCTCGCCCGCACACGAATTGTCATGATTTGGAAGCTCTGGCTCTTCGTTTTCGGTGTCGAATTGGTTCATGAACGGCACCTCGCGAAAAGTCAGGAAATAGGTGGGGCGGTTGGCAAAGGTAGATTCATACTCACTGTCCAAGGTGACATACAGGAACACCTTTGCCTCCGACAGCGACTGATTTACGGTGTGCAAGAATGGCTCGATCGCATTATGCACTTTGACTCGAGTTTTTCCAGGGCCTCTCGGCAGTAATCCGGAAGTGGCTTTCTTGAACAACCGTTTACTCTCAAGTGCAATGTTTTCCAATGCGGAATCGCCAATTTGAGACCGGGTGGACTGGCTGACGAAAGACCTGTGAAAGATGCTATACTTTGAGAGAACAATCTTCTCAGCTTTCAGAGACTCGTCACGCCGCCCCTTGCCTGTCCAGCTGAGATGGGTTTCGCTGCGAGCGCTCCGGGAACTAAAGCTTTGCGTGGAATCGGAATCTGCCATGGCGCCCCTTGGTCGTCTTCTATCCCCCGAAAGCATCTTAAACGAGCTGGTTGCTGAAAACAGCGTTGGCCCCATTGCAAATCGATGCTATCACTTGTGTTCCTCGCGGTTTGTTGCAGCGACCCTCTCTGCCAGAGTCAACGATGCACTGTCCAAGCAAACGCGGAGGTGGTCGGGGCACGCGGGCGAAAAAGCGCTTGCAACTGATCGAACGAACTAACACTCAAACAAAAGATAACGAGTGGTCAAACACCTTGCAACCCTGCTGTTTCAAGTTTGCTGTCTCGGAATGAATGCCTCGAATGGCAAGTCGCTCTCTAGTTTCAAATTGGGGACTGCTCCACTAAGCTAGAGTAGCACTACTTCTCAACGCGCGCCCACTGATCCTCAATAGACACCTCTAAGCCGCCCCGCCCTGTCCAACGCATCTTGTCAAACACCTGTGACCTGTGTGCCACAATCGCTGGCTTCTTTCTTCTCTTCTTTGCACGAGATGTGTCGCTAGCGACCGGTGGTAGGATCGAGGCATGGCGGCGCTCATTCCTTTTAGTTAAGCCTGGCGCATCATTGTTCACTGGTTTCGGAAGGATTTCCGAATCGCTCACTGCACTGACGACGTGCAATGTGCTTTAGAGCAGTTCGAAAGGATGGAAATCCGGAAAGGACCTGAAAGGTTGGAGAAAGCGAATCTGAATATTGGTGAGCTCACTGCCGATTCCTGCGTGACACATTGCGAGTTGGCAGTGAAATGATGCCTTCCGCTTCGAGGGAGAAATTCCAGAGCTCTCGCTGTCAGTTAGCTCTGTTGACTCCTTGTCTCGTGGCTTTGAGGTTGGAGACACAAGCTACCTCGTCGGGTAGCGAGATTCAGATTAGTGAATTCACTGCCAAATCTTTCAGAAGAGTCTGACACAGTCTGACGTATCAGTACTAGTAGTACCGGTACCACCACTAGCTCTTGGGAACGAACGTGCTCGAGACGTTCGGGCACTCCTTTACTGGAGCACCAGCGCCACCAATTGCGCCAGCTCTCAGAATTCAGATTAAAACATCCACGAAGCCAAGCCCAGTCGACACAGCCCAAGTTCTGTTGGAAACAGCACATTCTAAACTTTGAAACTTTTCTATAAACATTCAGACAGCCCAGAAGACAGACAAACGAGGATGGAAGAAGGTTGTGCAATCCGAGTCACTTGGAGAATTCTTCTGAATTCTGCATCCTGTACTAGTACAGTACCAGCCGAATAGTAAGCGCAGTAAGAGGTGCGAGCGTGTGCATGTGTCCTTTTACTGGCTCCGTTAATTTAAAATCAAGAAGCGTTAAAAAAACACTTTCGGAAAGAGGGATTCCGGTACAGTACTAGTAGATAGTCACAGTACCAGTACACATGGACTGTAGAGAGACGCGGCAACCTGTCTATGTGCAGAAAACAAAGGTAATTCACTGAGGAATTGGTGCTTACTCTTCGGATTTAACTTAGATACGTCTGGGTCGCTTTCGGTGAGCGACGTGGATTTATTGTGCGACTGGACAGACGGTCCGCTGAATGCCTCGTGATTTCTTAGACTCGCAAGCAATGGTATTCTCGGAACCATCAATTCACAGCAGTGGCCGAGGCTGTGGAAGCTCGCCCCTTCCACGACGGAAGACGGTTACATTGGACAAGACCGTGACCGTGGCCGTGAATAGTTCGGCCGATCCCTCATTGACACCGATGCCGCGTCCACATGGGAAGCGGTCGAAGAAGAAGCAGAGCGAACCAACCGCGATCGTGCTTGTCACGGAGGCGCCACGTCACGCACTGCGCAATCGAACTTTGGTCCGAAGGCAGACTTCCATGGCCAAGCTGTCTTTTAACCTTCGGTATGGATCAGCAAGCATCTGAAATGAGCGCTGTAATTTGTCGTTGTCGTATTCGGTTTCCACCAATGCGTTACCAAAGCAAGGCCCTCTTGTCGTAGAAACCGTCTGTCAGCCGATCAATTACCCTCTGTTCGCCAGCTTCAACTCGGGCTTTTAGAATTTAGAACTCGAAGATTCAACCAAGACAAAATACTGCATTGCTTCTTTTGGAAGCCGCGCGGCGTTCTATCTCGTACTCTGAGGAATTCGATGGAGTAAATGAAAGGCATGATTTTCATGCAACAATAGAGGATCACGAAATGAATTGAAGCCGCCCAAGCTCCCAGGCGCCAAACAATGCACCCCAGAGGAGCAAAGCTAAACGAAGCAGAGGGAAAAAAAAGTCTCGACAGCTTCCGCAAGCCATTTTCTGGGCACGCGCTTCCTTGTCACTTGCCACTTGCCACTTTGCACTTATATTGTCGGAGTCCAATTTTCAGCCAACGGATCAATTCAACCATAGGCAGTTGATTGATGGCATCGTAGTGGTGACCACCTCATAGTCTCTCTAGTGAAATGTGCACTATTTGTTAACGGAAATACTAGCACTGAAACAATTCTCGCGTCTTCTTCAGAGTTGAACTTGATTTTGAATACTTTTTGAACGACTAGAAGTGTAACTGGCAGTCTGCAACGCAACCAGAAAGTCCAAAAAGAAGCGAAAAGGGAAATTGGGAAAAAAGGAGACCAGAGAGCTTCCAAACTGAAATCGAATGCGAAAAAGAAACGCAGAGTTAGTAGCTCGGACGTACTCTCAGTACACCAACAATCATTACCGGTACTGTCGCTCGAAACTTGAATTGACTGTGAATTGGTCGTGGAAGAAGGTGCGGCAGAGTAAAGTGAGAAGACAACAGCGACTGGCCATCCGCGTCGGCGTTTTGGGTAGCAGGAGATAGTTTTGTGAAGGCCTGTATTGTACAAGAGACTGTGTTTGTTATTGCCGCTGTGGAACAAGGCAGACTGAGGCTTTGTGTTCTCTTGTAGTAAGTTAGTTGCTTGGACTCTCATTGGCTAGAGCACGGTGCCGATACTGTAGAGTACCCGGAGACTGGCGGCGAGCGGTGAGCACGAGAGAGTGCAGTCAGACTCGGTGCGTTTGAGCGTATTGGACGGAGTCGCAACGCGTGCGGTGATAGTTTGCTCGGGGATAGCGAGAGCAGGTGGAGCCGGGTCGTAAAGACACAGGGGTAGTCGTGCAGTGGGAAAGTCGAAGAAAACGGGGCCTCAGATAGATGTCGAGTTTGGAGTAGGCGGCGGCCTCAATAAGATGGATGAGCGGAGCATTGCAAGCTCGCGCAGCTCAGAATCTGCAGCCCCATCGCGGCCAAAGTTGAGCTCGACGAAGCTCCGTTCCAAGAGGCGAACGAAATCCCCCATCATCTTGAACGCAGCACTGTGCAAGTATGAGGCGGTGCGAATTGCAGTGGACAATCTGGAGTGGGTGCTGGATGAAGAGGAGGACGAGTTTGACTCGGTCGAAGCTGCCTCTGCGGCATCTGAAGACCGGGAATTGTGGAATGTTCTCTGGACCGACAATAGCGTGAGCCCGCAAAGAGCCATGCGGCTCAAGCGGTTCCAAAAAATAAACCACTTTCCTGGTATGTACAATCTTGCCCGGAAAGGGGGCCTCGGTAAGCACCTCACGAGATTGGCAAAGTTATTTCCGCTTGACTTTAGCTTCTTTCCCCAAACCTGGGTGCTGCCTGCCCAATGGACCGAGTTCAAAGAGAACGTTGACTCTGGAAAGGGCAACAGAACGTACATTATCAAGCCCGACGCCTCGTGCCAGGGTAAAGGCATTTTCCTTACTCGCTCATACGAAGGCATAAGCACCTCGGAAAGCCTCGTGGCACAGCGTTACCTCCACAAACCACTGCTCATCGACGACTACAAATTCGACATGCGCATCTATGTTGTGGTGACCAATGTGAATCCGCTACGAATGTTTCTGTTTGACGAGGGCCTGATTCGAATTTGCACTGAAAAGTACCTCGAGCCAAAAGGAACAAACCTGGGCAAAACGTGCATGCACTTGACCAACTATGCGGTGAACAAAGGCAACGGAAAATTCGTCTTCAACAACGACTCGAAAGATGACGGGAAAGGTAACAAACGAAGCTTGGCGTGGTTTTGGAGGTGGCTGGCGGATTCACATGGCCCGGAGGCTGTCAACACTTTGAAAAGTGACATGAAAGATATGCTCATAAAGACGTTGATATCTGTGCAACCCCTGCTCGCGCATACCTACAAAACGTGCGTTCCGCACTCAGCAAAGTCCGCCCTGGATCGCAATGTCCATGGCGGAAACAAGGATTTGACCGAAGATGCTTTTCGCACTTCGCTTTCTAATTGCTTCGAGATTCTCGGCTTTGACGTCTTGGTGGACCGAAAGTTCAAGCCGTGGCTGATTGAGGTAAACCACTCGCCGAGTTTTGGGATCGACACCCCGCTGGACAAGTCAATTAAAACTCGTTTGATCGAGAGAACTTTACGCCTGGTGAATATTTCTGCGACGGACAAGAGCAAAGCCAAGCTTGTGGCAAAGCAGCACGCGCAGTCGCGACTGTACTCCAACTCGAAATCCACGGACAATGCAAAGGTGAAAGACCCTATCGTTGGTGAGATTTTAAAACAGCTGAAACGCGAAGCATCGCAGATGAGCGATGGAACCTTTGAGCGAATCTATCCTCCAGCGTCACAGGAAATGTTCGAATACTTTGAGCCGTATTTTAGAGCGTCTGAAAAACTTTTTACAGAGCATGCTAATGGTACTGCAAGAAAGACTTCTGCCTCATCAAGCAAACCAGCTTCGAGCGGCAAGGCTCAACCTTCGGCGACTTCGATCGTGCCAGCACATAAAACAAAATTGAAGGCTCCTCCTGCTCGCAAAGAGCGCGAAGCCGCCTCCAATCGAAGCGGTTCATCAAGGTCGCTAAACTTCGGTCTCCCAAACCCTTCGGCTACGCAGGCGAAAAGTCTAGTACCAAGGCGCAAGGAGAGCGCCCCGGGAAGGAGCGTTCAAGTATTAAAGTCGACCACTCGCATAGATCTGGAGGCTTTTAAAGCAAAAGGCGTGCAACGTCGCTCTGTCTTTGATACATACTTGAAGAAAATGCATTCGCATCAGCAAACCTATTAATTAAATTTTCTCAACCATGTGATTTTACAGTCCGTTCATCCCTCTTTCTTTTCGACCGGCATAGAACAAGCGCGTTGAGAAAATCCTCATGATGGTGAAATGAAAATCTTAATAAAAAACTGTCCTTCATTGCTTCTCAGTACTATGCACAAAAGGTTTGAAAAAGGGTGGCATTTTGCAGCTCGCTGCACTGGAACAAGTTCTCGACTGTTGCACGCGTATAAATTAGACAAACAAATTGCGGGCTCTACAACTTCTTCGCAGTCCGCCTTTCGTGAATAATAGACTTTGGGTACTGCACTCCGTCCAGTTCCTCGACATAGTGGCAGTCGCGAGCAGTCTTCCACAGTGCTTTGTGGATAGGGGCTGGGTCGTACTTGTAGTGCGATTTAAGTACAGGGATGAGTGCTTTCGTAGCCTCCTGAGCGTGGTAATGAGGAAGCTCATGAAAGATGTGGTGGCAAACGTGGGTACTTCCGATGTGATGGTGCAGCTCATCAATGATCCAAGGATATGGACGATCGATGGTGTTCACTGCACCACGCAGCCAGGACCATTCGTCCTCTCCGAAATGTGGCACGCTAGCATCGCTGTGCTGAAGCCATGTGTAGCCCACGAGCCAAGCGTTGACAATCAAATATGGTCCGCCGTACATGAGCGCAACGGTTTTTACGCCGTATATTGTTGACGCGTATGCGAGGATGGCGAGCATCCCGAAGATTCCAGCGCTGGAGAGGAAAACCTTGAAGCGGAGATGCTCTGGGAAGAGCTCGTTGCTTGCAAATGGGCTAAAATGGTTTGGCTTCTTGGAGTACCTCTGCTTGGTGACTGGGCTCCTGCGAGATCCGGTAGCGTGCCAGAACAAGTACATGAGCCATCCAAAGCCGAGGTGCAGGATAATCTGCAGAAGGACAAATGCATCTTCACCAACGGCGTCGAGAACCTTGGTGTACAGTTTGTGCACTTTGCGCTTCAGATCAGGAACGTGACTCTCACCATCCAGCAAATGATTGCATTTGGCGTGGTGAACCTTGTGGGTTCTCTGCCAGGAAAAGTAAGGAACCAAGAGCGCAGAGTGAGTGAAGAAGCCGACAAAGTCATTGATGAAATTGCTCGAAGAGTATGCATAGTGCCCGCACTCGTGACCAACCACCCAAAGGCTGGTCATGATGGTTCCCTGGCACACGGCATAGACCCCCCACAGGAAAAGGTTCACCAAAGTCAAGTCCATGGAGAGTGTGTTGTAGGCCAGGTAGCCGAACGCTGCAACAAAGGCTGCATCGCGCAGCAGAAAGAATGTGCTTTTCAAGGCTGAGCGCTCGAAGCAGTGTTTAGGAACGGCATCGCGAAGTTCTTTGACGGAAGGAAGCTTCTCTTCCAACTGAGGTGCGAGGGGGGCCTCGCCGGACTGCCCGACTCCCCTGTGTTTCACTTCGCTCTGACACATCTTGCCAGCGGCGCGAGAGATGTACCTCAGAAACCCTCACTCGAAACAAGTCCACTGGACGTCTTTTGGGGACTGCCAACCCGACCAAATCCCGGAGAATCACACGCCTGTGAGGTGAAGATGGCCAAAGAGGAGAACTGATGAGGAACATTGTAAACTTGTGTTTGTTCTGCCAACTTGTAGGTGAATCTTACTTGCACTCGTGAGACAGCGAGTCCGTCATCGGCCAATGCCGTAGCTCTGCCCCAGCCTTCAACGTGGCCAAACTATGTCAAACCGCTCCTCAGCTTGCATAGTTCGTACCAAGCTTCGCATGACCAAGCAGAAGACGCAAGCCACACCAACGTTTCTGCTAGGGATGCTGGGAATGACTTTGTTTCTTTTTTTCTTTTTTTGCTGGCGCTGACTGGGGGTGTCTGTGCAGTAAGAATCACAGAGATCGAGCACCCAAAGCGCACGATCCTTTTGGCAAAGGTTGAGCAAACAACACAACACTCAGCTCTTGCAGACACAGACAGACAGACACATCTGGACTCTCCGGACTCACTCCATCATGATCGCCACACTCCAAACGCTCCGCAACTTTGCAACTACCAACTGCTCTTCGAGATCTTTGGCTTCTTTGGCAGAGAAATAAACCAAACTAAATGGGAAGCCGCTCGCATGGTTCGCATGGAGTTGCTGATTGACTGATTATATTCAATCTCAATGCCTACTTTCGTCTGGTTCCGATGCAATTCGAACCAATTACCGCCGACGGTAGTCTCCGCTGGTCCCCACATCCGTCTTACAGTCAGATAAGTCAGCCCGTTCACGCTACCGGTACTCACTGTCGGAAGTAGACTCTGTGGTAAAAGTTGGGCGGGGAGCTAGGTGTTGTCTGTTGATCGCGCAATAGGTAAGGGTGGTAGGCGCGAGGGAGATGCGCTACTACGTAGTGCGAAGACATGTGCAGAACTCGTGTTGACAGTGAAAGGTTTGAATGAACGAACAACTCCATCATTCACAGTCGATGATCGATGATCGATGATCGATGATCGGTGGTCAATGGGATTAATGGGAATGCAGAATGCAGATTGTCAGTGGATGTGCTCCTCCAAGCTCTTTGAATATAATTGGCAAGGTTTCTTCGTTTCTTCACGGTCAATAGTCGGTCAGTCGAGCTTCACGAGCTTTATTGTCAAACGTTTCTTTTCGATTCGTTCCACCAAGTTGAGATCATGCCTCTGTTTCCTGTTTTCTGTTTTCTGTTTCCTGTTTTCTGTTTGATCGGAGTAAAAATTTCCAAATCTAATCGTTAAGGAGGTTGAGCTGGTTGGGAGGGTTGAGCTGGCGATTTGGTGCGGTTGAAAATGATGACGAGCGACGGAGTGTGATGAATGAAGCAAATGCATCGAGATTTTGAAATGAAATTGGTTTCACACTTCAACATCTTGCCAGCAGTCCGCCTCTTTGGATTCACAAGACGGGTACGACTCGATCCGCTTGCGCTGATATGCGCTGATAATCGGAGGTAGCTTCTGTGGCCAGCTCCTCCTGCCTGGCAGCCTTCTTACTCTGACAACTCCGAGACTTTACACCGCGCTCAGCTCGCGCGTCATTTCGGACGCCCCAATTGCTGGCTAGTCCCATTGGTCTCATTCCTTTGCGCACGCGGTTCCCAATTTCTTTCCTCTCCGTCAGCTCTTGAAGTTCTTGGCTGCCTGAGGTTCGCCATAGCCTCCACGACCTCCCCTCTCGACGCATCGCGGCATATCGCGAATATCGCGGCAGGATCGGAAGCCCGCGTAAGCAAACATCAGGAATCCGAGCAATCGAGTAGCTTGCGAACGCTTCGGAGACTCATTGACAGAATTGACAGTGAATAAAAAGTTTCGTGTCGAACGAACGTTCGTTGAATCGACGATGGCAATTGATTTATGCCTGCACACAGTCTTTCAATCCATCAATCAAATCAATCTAACTAAAAAGTTTGGCCGAAGAAGCTCTGCTCCTTTCTTGACTTGCTTGAATTTTGATTGACATCGAGTTGCAACGAGCTGGAACCACTATTGAAAAATATGTGCCGGTAGGCCCCTCCTTAGGATGGGATGGCGTCAGGTCCTGACGCGAGGTTGCGGAACGCAATTCGATTCAAGGAAATATTTTCAGATACGTTAATTATTGCTCGTCGTACGATCCGTAATCTCAGATGTGTAACTATTGACAACTACTGAATGTTCATGCTCAGATATGCTCAGATGCTCCTGGTACTACTGTGAGTACTCCTGGTTGACATGAGAAATCCAAAATGTCGATGCGACGCTGACGTGAGTACTCAGAGTACCGGTACTCACAGTCAGTACATGACATCGGCACACGTACACTTGCTCCACGGTTCGCGCACAGTCAGTCCGAGTCACGGCCAGTCCGAGCGAAACGTGAGGTCAACTTTTGAAATCCGTGGGATCGGAATTACTCGCTCTCAGTCACGGGTATTGATTACCTTCAGGGGTACTCACTCACTCACTCACTCACTCACTCACTCAGAGTCAGTCTTGATGATCTCGATGAGGTCTAGGGGCTCTTAACGGCAGCCGCTACGAGTTATCCACGACAGAGGTCGAAATCCTGCGGGAGCGAGATAGAGCGCGGACTTGCAGGTGCCGAGTTGTTCAGACCAGAGCGATTTGTGGGCAAAACTGTGTACATTCTCGACGAATTGCCCTGCAGAGACTGAAGTGCAGTGGAAAGAGACAATGGTGTTGCGCGGCGTCTATCACGCCCTGGCGGGCGTGTTCGAGAGGGAGATGGCGAAACGAAGTGGGTATGCGCGAGTGCAAGCGCTGAGCAAGCTGGGAGTGTCCAAGCCGCACATTTGGAGGGGGCGAAACTCATTCTTGGATATTGACTTAAATATGCACATGAACAACGCGAGCTTTGTTTATCTTTCTGAATTGGCTCGATGGAGAATGTCTGCGGTGAATGGATTGCTTGGTCTGGCAGTCAAGAACAAGCTACAATTCATCGTGGGCAGCCAGGCGTTCCGGTATCGATATGCCATCCCGCCGTTCGCAAAGTTTGAGATTCACACGTCAGTTGTAGCAATAGACGACCGTTGGATCTACATGGCGCATACGTTCACTGAGCCGCCGCGAAAAGACGGCAAGGATGCCAAAGTCTTTGCCGAAGCAACCGTTCGCGCTATCATCATGCCTTCCAAGAAAGGCGAAAAACTGTCACCAGATGATCTGCTCGACCAATTAGGGGTCCCTGAGGCGTCCAGAATGCTGCTCAAAGACCCATATGCTGTAGATAGGGTCAAGACATTTTTGGCATGGGATCTGGCCACTGAGGCGTCAATGAAAACATTTGGGAAGAAAGTTCCAGACCCAGAGCTGTGAATATGACGACGACGACAACGAGTATATTTGCTTTATATTTTTTTACAAATGGTCGATCAGCAGGAGACACCTTCAACTCCCAATGTTAGAAATTGCACTTGAGGAAATGTGAGTAGTATAACTTTGCGCCGCAAAAACGAGTACCACGACGAATTCGTTCGAGAGACACGGTCTTTTCTCGCCGACTAAGCATACGCTTAAGATAAGCAATGAAAAGAATTTTCGACGGCGCAAACGTACTTCATTCAGGGCACAACCTCTTCTTCGAGTGGAGTCCACCTTCTCATCACGCTATATGCTACCTGCCGTGGGATCCCCCACAACAATACCAGCACTCCCTTCCGCTTCAGAAGAAGGAGGAGTTGACTCCATTACCTTCTTATCTTGCTCCAACTTGACAATGTTCGCCAAACACTCACCAATGATAACTTTGAAGGATCTCATCTCCAGTCCCAAGTCTTTACCCCACTGTAAGACTGTTTCTGTTTTTATTGGCGCGGTGGGCTGTGCGACCAATATTTGTTGAGCAGCTGCCAGCAAAACAATAAGCCCGGCTCTTTGACCGATGTCGTCGTGCACTAAGCTGGGAACAGGGAGCTTTGCGAGAACCTGCAAGGCCTTCATCACATTGGCCGTAGTCATCACGTACAAGGGATGTTCCGCGTACGCCACGCCACTCAGAGGCACCAACTCTTTCTCGGAGTCATAGTACGCCGGGCTGTCCGGTCTCAAGATGTTCAAAACAGACTTTAGTCCAAAGGTCGACAATGCTCCAAGTTGCGCAAGCGTGGGTTGTGAAGAAAACGCAAGCGTGTCAGTGACCTTTATCATGCTCGCGTCTGGCGCAGGAGGAAACGTTGGGCTTGGGCATGGCCGCATGGCCAGGTCAATGAGTTTGTTGCGCAATACATTATACCCTCCTTTGCAGGTCATGTCCAGCCCAATGAACGCCGTGGCGTCCCCGATGTACTCTTCATTGAAAAACACATGCGGCACTGTGAACGTTCCAGTCGTGCGAATACAGAATGCGGCATACGCGCCCTCTTTGGCGCAGTTTACCCTCTTAATCTCAATATTCGGCGCCTCCCCGTGCTCGTTAACTTTCCCATCCAATTCCTGCAGCACGCAGTCTTTGAACTTTTCCAGAATCCCATGCACCTTGCGGCAGTACGAGCAATTATCCTTCTCAAATATCGTCACCAGCCCCATCTTGCTGCTACTTGTCAACTACTTTGGCACTCCCGCCCGCACTCCCCACACTCCCGGAAGGGACACCTGCAACCTGCACACCTACGCAGTGCCCTCTCGCTCTCAGACAGCAGCGCAACAGGCTCCGTGGCTAGCAAATGCGACCAACGCCAATGGCCAATGGCAAAACAGCGGCCCAGCACACGTGCGTACCGGTACAGTACCACTCTGCGTCTCTGCTCGGAAGTGTGCTGCTGCTGCTGCTGCTGCTGCTGTTGTTGTTGTCTACACTAACTTACTGAACATGGCATGGCCCTCTCTCTCTCTTCTGTTGCACACTTGCCAACTCACATGAAAGGTCACTGGTACTCTATACATGAGTGGTACTCTAGAGAATTTAGAATTTATGTATTCTATGAGAAATGCTTAGAGTGCCGGACCACGATCGGGGGAATCGGGGGAAAGGATGGCCGAGTACCACTCGCCTTTATCTACGTGAACTGCGCCGAATAATACTTTCTCGCTCGGGTCCGAGAATGCCCGGTTCCTCGGTTCCGTGCCTTCCAACTCTGTCGCAGAGCTTTGTTTCATCTCTAATCTAAAGCTCAGCGAAAAGCTTGTCCAGCTTGCAATGCAGACTCTCCTTTTGCGCACGAGACCTTCTCGAAACGTTACATCCGCACGAGCACCGGCAAGCTCATTCTTTCTTTTCTCTTTGTCTTTCCTTCCCCTCATTCTCCTGCGTCTTGTTGATACCAATTGCCACATGCCACATGCCACGCATACCAGAAGCCAAATCCCAAAAAGTTGAATTTTGAAGATTACATTAACCCTCGAGCCTCGGACTACCCTTTCGCCTAACTGGACGCCCTGGCGAGATGAAACCGACATTAACAGTAAGTAGAACTTAAAAGAAATATGTGGTTCGTTCATTCGTTCATCCATTGTTTTCATTGCTCGAGTTGAGTTGTTTGTGCGAGTAAGTTATTGCGAGACCTGCGACGAAGAGACACACACACATACAGACATAGAGACAGACAGACACACACACAGAGAGAGAGAGAGAGAGCTGCAGCGACTGGCTTGGTGCGAGGTCGTGCGTGCTACTGGAGCAAAGTTGTGGGAACGAGCCGAGGTGGCGAATGACAAGTGACACTGGGAGGAGATAAGGGCTCTGCACGACGCGGTAAAGTCGGCAAGTTGGGAGCAAAGAAACCAACCAAGCTGAAAGGTACGGCGAGGAACCGCAGCGAAGGGGGAAAGGGAGAAAGGGGGAAAGCGCGCCTCTCAAAGGCGGGGAAAATGGCGACGTTCGATCCGTTGGAGATTCTGAGGCGAGTGCGGGGAGAGGTGCAAGTCGTGCATGTGAATAGGAGCGGATCGAAGGCAGACATGCTCACGAGACGTGAGGAGGATGAAGATGGTGACGATGGAGGTAAAATGCGGAGCTCGAAAGGCGAGGCGCAAGTGAATAGATTCACCGCGAGGCTCCAGGAGATACCAAAGGATTTGATACAGAAGCCAGTCGGCCCTGCCACACTGGAGTCAATCGCCCAGTTGCAATATGATCTTGCGATTGCGCATTCACGCTTAGCGACGCAAGAGCTAGAAATTGCGGAACTCACCGAAACACGACGCTTGCTAGAGGAAAGATGCGAGTCGCATAAAGCGGAAAAGTCCAGGTGGCGACTGGAGAAATATGCGTTAGAGCAGGACTTGGAAACAACACGAAGAGGGCTCAGGGATGCGCTCAGCAAATTAAGCTCCACCGAAGAGGTGCTTGACCGTTTCAAATCTGAGCGGCAATCCCTTTCGCGGATTTCAATGTCAGGGTATGGTAACGGGTCCGACGTAGCGAGTGAAAGTAGCTTTAATCACAGCACAACGGACCACCACGCGGTATTCATACCGCGCAGCAATTTCCGTTCTCCCGCAGAGACGGCCTATCACCACTCGCCCGGTAAAAGCAGCGAGATGATGGTTTCGCCAGTGTCTAATTCACCACCTCCACCGCCCCCACCAATACTCGGCTCGCATCTCGAACTTCAGATTCATCCCATGGTGGGAGAGAGGAATATGCGCTCCCCTTCTACCGCAAGCCTTTCAAAGGAAACAGAGTCACTACATTCGGACTTTGGCTTTGGGGGGAGAGGTCCGCGGAGTGTGAGATCTGACACGAATAGCAAGCGGTCTCCATCGTCCAAGCGACCACCGTTTATTGGGACCAGTCGCCAGGGATCCTTGTTCGAGGACTCCGTATTTAATGTAGAGAATAAAATTGCGCGCGACCAAAAAAAGTCAGCGGAGGACTTTCGCAGACAAGCCAAGTCGAACTCGGCGGAAATCAGTTCGAGATTGGGGGACTTGCAGGATATCGACGAGGCGAGTAGCGCCTTTGGAGGGAACAAAAGCCAGCCTTCTCTCCGCGATCGACGGATGAACTCTCTTTCTTCGTTTGCTTCGGCTAGCGCTTTAATAAGGCAGAACGATAAGAGCCAAGGCGACAGAAGAGCATACGAAAACCGTCTCCGCATCCCGCCGTCGGTTCGGGAGACCAGCCGACAGAAACCAATTTCGTCAAAGCCACACGTCAGCCTTGACCTGGATTAGGTGCTCTTTTGCGTAGGGAGTAAAGGAGACTGTTCTCTTCGAGAGATTTCGATTGTGTATTACAGTTAGTTTTCAAATATAAAGTAGATAGCGGTGTTTTGTTTTTCTTGACTATAAAATTCTTAACTCTTTCAATCCAAGAGGTATTTTTTTAGTAACTGTTGTATAAATGATTAATTAATAGCCCGCCAAGAAATGCATCCGGTTTTCTCTCGCACCAAGCTAAATAATAATTTATGATCTAGGGACATGGCCAAATTATCAGTTCAGAGAGGGCAGATTAGCAAGACCAAGGGTCGGATAAGTTCACTACGAGGGTGCATCAGTTGTGTCAGAAAAAAATTAGCAGAGGGGAAGGGGGGGGGGAGGCGAGGGAGAGTGCGCAAAAACGTTCACTTTCCATTCGCGCGAAGCGCTTTGAGACGTTCCTCCAGCCTGCGACGTTGGTCATCCTCGGCCTGTTTACGGGCGTCCACCACAGACATCTTCTTGCCCGATGAGCCTTTGCCTTTGTTGTTCACCATTGCGATCGGGGTCACTAACTTGCTTGGCGTGGAAGAGTTATTCTTTTCGGAAGTTGGGGTGGTGTTCTTGTCAAGAACGCCCTCCTTGGTCCTCATTTGAATATTTTTGATCTCCTCCAGCTCTAGCTCTCTCTCAAGCTTTTCTTCCTGTCTCTCCTTCTCCTCCTCATCTTCCTCGCTCTCCGCAAGCTCTTCGGCAGGATCAACCTCGCTGTCTCCATCCTCCGACAGAAGCTCGTCTTCGCCTTCAGCCGCGGCAGGATCAGACACAAACTTGGCAATCTGAGCGGCGGTGCCGCGGAGTGGCGAGGTAGCCCTTCGGGAGGGCGACGATGGCGTGGCAGATGCCACAGGGCTCTGCAAAGGCGAATGGGCCTTCACCTCCTCCACTGCCTTTGCGAGTGGTGTCGACAATGCTGGCGCCCGGTTCGGGAAGTTCGAAAAGTGCAAACCCGACCCGAGAGCAAGGATGATCGCAAAAACGACAATCTCCAGTTGCGCGCTGGCGAAAGCCACTCCGACCTGCACTGCAGAGAGCGGGATCAGCTTTGGCGTGGTGACGGCCAAGAACCCCACCGCAACGACTCCCCTCAGGAGCGCAGGGACGTCATCCAGGTCGCCATCATCGCCGGCGCCGGCCCACACCAACGCTGCTGGGTTCACTGCATTCAGCGCCGCGAAAGACGCCACCGCCACCATTGCGGCTGGAACGGACGTTTTCAACGCTGCCATTTCTTATTTCTTATTTCTTCACGCCGCACTGCACAAACCTCCCCCGAAATTGACCTTCCGGGACCACCCACGATGTTCCACGATCCCAGCAATCCCAGCAATCCAAGCAATCACAGCAATCACAGCCTCGACTGCACTCAACTACGTTGTGTTGCGTTGTGTTGCGTTAAGTGGTCCGACGAAAGGCGTTTGAATGCGCTTCTTTCTTTTTGCTCACCGCCCACAGTGGTCGCCTTCGCGTTCTTGTCTCTCTCTCTTTGTTCGTGTCTCCGAAGACTCTAAAGCACTTCCAAGGTAGTTTGATTTTATGTCTGGTTGTTTTCAATTGATTAGTTTGATTAGTTTGATTGACTGTGAGATGATCCACTCATGCATTTTCTTTCGTTCATTCAAATTGCACTTGAATACATTCTTTTCTTACTCTGCTTCCTATGCTTTTCCCTACCCATCCACTTTCTTCCCGTCACGGTTCTTCCAGACCTTCACTTACCTAGCCTTTTTAGTAAGCATTACTATGCGACCACTTCCAGGGATCCTCCGGGTCTCGAAGTAGGAGGCCTTAGGTGCCACATAGCGTGGGGACTTGAAGAAGGTTCTAATTGGCATGGTGGTAGTGCCTCGGTAGCGGAGATTAGGAAGGAGGGTTTCGGATCGGAAGGTTAGTGAAACTCTGGCGTGGGGCAGCGAAGAGGATGAGGCGATTGGGATGAGAAGGCTTCTCGGAAGAAGTCTTATCCTGAGCATGCAGTAAACACTAAAGAGGGGAGAGTGGCGATTGGCCGGGAGCCAGGAAGGGCGAGTCGGGCGATTGGACGACCAGGTGTGGGGAATGCAGACGTTCGGTCCACGAAGCACAGAGTCCTGTTCAATTAATGAGGTGCTGGGTGCAAGGTGGAAAGAAAGATAAAAACAGAACAGAAATAAACAGCAACTGCAAACAGTTGCAAAGCGCAAAACAGTACCCGGAAAACTTTTTACTGTTAATAAAAATGAATGATTTTCTTTTTTTAATAAAATTTTGGACTTTTTGTTTACGAGAGAAGGAGGAAGGAAGGAAGGAAGGAGGAGCCAATAACGAACATACCTCTTCTGTGGGAGCGCGCAACAGGCGTTGCGGGTTCCCTGCAAGCCAGCCTCCTCCTCCTCGCGAACGTTTGCAGAAGAATATTAGAACAGTAATTCAGAATTCAGAATGCAGTTGGTCTCGACAACGAGTTGGTACTGACTGTGAGTACTCACTCACTCGCATGTCAGTACAGGCTCCCGATCCCACCATGTTCGTTCTCTGCGAGCACCTTCGTTCACTGAGGCAACTGCCTACTGAGTACTGAGTAAACAGTCGGAACCGAAAACGGGGGATGTGGTGTCTTCACCAGCTTTGCACTTGTCTCATTCATTTCGAACTCATTGTTTTACTCTGATGGAAACGTTTAGCCGGCGAGGGCTGAAGTGTCAAGAGACCTCGGGTTTGTAATCTTAGCAAAGTGCCTGGCTTTCTCCGGTTGATGAGAGAGGAAAAAGCTTAGCTGTGAAATTCACAGTGAGCATGAGTAGCGCAAGCTTTCCAACCCCACAAAAAAGGCTTCAGGAAGATGGTTGGAATAGAATCGGAGCCTGGTGCGCGGAACATAGCAGTCGCCCACACCTGGGTAGCTTCTGTTTTTCCTTCATTTTCTTTCTGTGTCGCGTCGACACGCTTTCTTGCAGCGAATATTTTTAGCGATGGGAAAGAAATGACAATCTCCTGGGTCAAGCACGCATGTATGCCAACTGTGAATAGCTGTGTGAAACTGTGATTATTTGGAGATATATCCTCTTTCGTTCCTAGCAAACAGACAGGTTCACAGCTCCTCCTCCTCCTCTTCCCCTTCCTCCGCGTCATCTTTATCGGCCTGATGTTCGCCCATTGGAGCCTCGCCCTCTGGCCATTTGCCGTCTCCAAAATCAAATTCGGCGACTTCTGAGCGAGGACAGCAGCGCACCTTGAGGTCAGAAGAATCGGCCGCCCTCTCCACTGCTTCAAACCAGTTGGCAGAATGGGGATCAGGGTCCGTCGCCATTACAAGAAACCGCATGCGTGCAGAGTTTTCCATCTCAACGCCATCAATCTTTGCGAAGCTAGGCCCCTCTGCGTTGTCTTCAGCACCTCCCCTGACGAAGCGGTATGGCCAACCCAATTCTCTCATCATCCCTGCGATGACTTGCTCGTGTTCGCTAGGTGGCTTCCCGGAGCCGGATCGGTCCATGGAAATCACCCCGGCCAAAGCTCCTTTGAACAGATCCTCACAAATGGTCGCCACGCGAGCCACTTCGCCGTCTTCCTTCGCAGAACACTCGGGTACTGTGCAGACCACTACATCACCTTTCGCGCCATACGCCAAGCCGCTAGGACCGGTGACTTTGCGAACCTCTTCGGCCGCAGAGTCCAGGGCCGAAATATCCTTGCCGACCATGACGACATTGTAATTTCGCCCCCGCAAAGCCTTGGCCACCTGCGCGCCGCCCTCTAAATCTGCACCGAAAATCACCACGGCCTTGGAGGCGGTAAAGTCCACCTCCTCCGCAGCAACTCTTCCACCGGCAGTTCGAGGGTTGCGCGTGGGAACATTGCGCGAGAGTGCAAAGTCCCAGCTTCGCGACGTGGAGTAATCCTGGAGAATGCGAACCACCTGATTGATCGTGAGCTCTCTGCGAACGTCCATCCGGCCTCGGCTGCGCAGAAATCCTTCCAGGGGCAAACGCGCCGACCGCACGCCCACGCTCGCAGCCCTATTCTTGGTCGTATTCTTCGGGTCTGCGCGAGACACAATCCCGCCAACCACGTACACCTCGTCCTGCACGACCTCCTGCAGCTCCTCGTCTGCGTCCGCGGAGAGATACACCACCGCGCTCTTTCCCCCCGCGCCACCATCGCCTTCCGCATGCGCCAGCTCCTCTGCCTGCGCCCAGTAGCACCGCCCATCGCGCATGGTCGATTCGTCCGCGGCCACAAACTCCACCAGCGCGGTGTCCGCCCACTTGTCCGCAGCGAGCCCCTTGTTCACGTCCTCGCGCAGCTTGTCGCCCGCGCCGCAGAACCTGATCGTCGCGGGTCTCGCCGCGGACAGGTTGCCGGCGTACACGGCCTGCATCTGCCGCGCCAGGGACGGCACTCTGCGCGCGTCCTCCTGGTCCGCGAACGCCAGGTCCACCACCACGCGCGTGCGAATCTTACCAGCCGCGGCCGCCGCGCACGTCCTCGCGCGGGTCCTCGCGCGCCCGCCGTCCTTGCGCCGCCGCTTCCTGCGCTCGCGAGGCGGCCGCCGGCGCAGGCTGCTGCGCACGAGCATGCGCACCCGCTTCTTCGCCGCGCACGAAGAATCCAGACCGGCTAGCTCAGCGCCGTGCGCGGCGAGGATGCGCGCGCGAGCGGCCTCGTGCTCTTCCCGCAGCACGGACGCGTCGGCTCCGGCGGAGGACATTTCGCGTTTGGAGGTATGGAGGGATGGAGGGATTTGACACGGACGACTGAGCGCGAGGCGGGAAACGCAACGCCGCGCTGGGACCGGAACCTGCTCTGCGACGTCGGTTCTCCACGGTTCTCCACGGGTCTCCACGGGTCTCCACGGGCGACGAGAGGATGAGAGAGAATGAGAGAAAGGCTGCGGCGCAGCGTCGATTGGTCTGTGCGCTCTCTTGTCCAGAATTCAGAATAATTAATTCAGATGAACATGTGTGTGATGATGTGTGATGACAGTGGTAGCAATTTGTGGATGGCAAGCACAGTCATTTAGAGTACTCACTGTCAGTACCGGGTATGTATGGAGATGGACTTGGGGGTCTTGGGGAATAAGGAGGCAAATGCGCAAGAGGTGGTCGAGCTCGTGCAGAGACCCGGAATCACAATGAGTGATCGAATAATCGATTGAATGATTGATTTCAGTGTCACTTGATTGACTGAATGATTTCAATTGATTGACTGATTGATCGTGAGGACTTTTGGGATGGGAAAGGGGGTGGACAAACAGTGATCGACTATGGCTCTTGGACAAAGAGAAGCCAAAGACAATGCGTTCTCGTGACTTTCGCGATCCTTGTGCCAATTTTCGATTTATGCCTTGTTGACGTTTGACTCGGGATTGACGCAATGGCCCTGACATGCAGCTTCGGAATATCTGAGTTCCGGTGTTCAAGTTTTAAATCAAAAGATCATTTTATTTTTTGGATGAAGAGACTGATGAGAGGACATGGAATTCGAAGGAGGAGGACCGGGCCAAAGTGATCTTAGTTGGCCGGAACTGAAGTTGTCTGCTCAGAAATCGATGTAGTGAGTGAAGTTTTGGATGACTGCTGGCTTGAGGGAAAGAGCCCACGGACTTTGCCAAGTGCCCACGAGAGTCCTGCGCCAAAGACAGCTACCAACGTGACGAGAGCAGTTCGCAGCATTGCAAGCTTTGGAACGCGTGGCGAGTTGACTGGTTTGGGCTGATACGGGCACCCTTTGCAGATGAGGTAGACAGCTTGAAGATGAATTCCGAGAACGACCCAAAGAGTCATCATGGGTTGACGTAGCAAAACAAGCCAATTGTTCGAGATGCTTTCCCGGCGAAGGTGCACACTTGCGATGAACGTTTGCGGATCTCGAGAGTCGCTTTCCGCGGCGGGTAAAGTGTCTGCTGCTCCGGAAGAGTGCTCCCAGCCAGGCATCATTTTGCCCTTGACACTTGCGCCAGGTTCTGGCTCGCGACGAGTGCTAATGGCTTTCAGGTGCAGCTCCTCTGCAGGAACGCTCAAAATCCATTGATAGTCGTGATACACGTCGAAGAAGGGACTCACGTGAAAGTCCTTCTTCCACTTGGAGCTCTTGTACATCCGGCCACGGGCAGCGTTCCCACTGTCATCGGTCTCTGCTTCGTGGCTGAAGAAGTCAAGCACATAAATCCTTCGCTCTTCCCAAGGCGTGTTGCTTACCTCCAGAACCACTGCTTCCAGGCGTGTCCTATCCGGGGTCAAGCAGTAAAACACACTGACTGGGTTAAATACCAGCCCAAAACATCGCAGGTTGGTCAGCAGTACGATGGGACCTGTTGGACGCCGCTTGCACTGCTTCTCGACAAGAAAGCGCACCTTCTCCCGCAGCGACCATTGCCCTCCTGAGGAGTCTTTCACGGCTTGAAGATAGTCTTTCTCACTCCAGGAAAAGAGATTCCAGCGATTTACACTGACCAAATGGCTGCGGGAGAATGCCCTTCCCTCCTCGGCCTCCTGAAGGTCAACCAAAGCCATCCACACAGAGTAGCTAAAAGCGTGCTGAGCAGGAGACGCATCACGGACCTTTTCACGGCGATGGTGAACCGAGCCTCGGTATAGAAAAGAGTCTGGAGAGATTTCGACACGAGAAAATTGAGAAAAAAAAAAGTGAAAAAGAAAACAATCAAGTTAGTAGGAGAGATCTCTCTTTCACAGATCGAAAAAAGATCCCGATGCCTCAAATCACACAAGTCTTTCAATTTACGTACTCGGTGCTGCAGTAGCTTGTGTCCCCGACCCCATTGAATTGATCAACTCCGTGCGGGTCCGCGCTTGGGACAGCAATTGGTCAGTGTTCAGCCGATTCTCGTACTCCTCTTTGAACTGGAAGAGCGTTTGAATCAAAATTGCAGTCTCCCGCAACGCGATTGCGCAAATTGGTAACAAAACTGGCCAGGGGGCGCGGAGAATCACTGGGCTCAAGAGGATTGGCACTGGCACCCAACGGACCAAAAGCATCGTCACGATATCCGCAACCCAAAGATAGCTGTACTTTGCGTTGGAGAGGTTGTAACCCCGGAAGAAAAGCAAGGTCCGCAGATGACGGATGCACGCATGGGCTTCACTCACACCGTGAATAATTGTTAGCCCGAGCGCCGTCGTCGCTGTTTTCGTGTCTGCAGAGAGGGAATGAAAGACTAATGCCAGCAGTGCTGCTGCATGCATACCATTGAGAATGGACTTGCGAACGAGGAACCTCGAGAGAGATGCCCATGCAAGAACGCTAGCAACAAAGTGCATGGGTGACTTTATGTAATATTTCCCATTGCCAGTCCCTGACGAGGACGAGAAGGCGAGCGCTTGTGGTGAAGAGGCCTCACCCACCTGACAAGCTCCTTCTTCGCTACCCCACGGACAAAAGTGGATCTCGCCATCCAATTCCATCTGGGAAGAGTTGCTCTCCAAGCTGGAAGCAACTGCGGATGTTGTATCTACTTGCCAAGGTGTGGCGTTCGCCAAGCGGGTGGTGTACAGCACGTCGTGAAAGGCAATCAAGCCCGCTACAACGAGGCAGACAAATGCGGAAACGCAAAATTGGACAAAGATGAGCTCGGAACGGCGACGAAGGCGCTTTGCAATTGCTGACGTAGAAGCATCCAGGCTTGGAAGGTAGGTTGCCACAAAAGTAGAAAAGATTACTGCCCCACAGCAAATTGTGCAGAACGATCTGATCATCGGATCCAACGTCAGGGAGAGAACTGCAATCCAGGACATGACTGCCACCAAAGCGGGAAGCGCGACCTGTTCGTAATTCTCGAGCAGAGTAGTAGCGACTGGATGAGACCCTTCGTCGTCCGTGCTCTCATTCAGATTATTGATGAATGTGAGCTGATAATTGCGGATGTACTTTTGTTTAAACGCCGCTTCGCAGTACGCAAAGTACATTTCAAAAACGCGAAGCCACGACTCAGGGTAGCCCAAAGTTTTAATCTGCGCCTTGTTCGCCACGAAGTTTTCTCTCCACACTCTCAACGTGATGGCATAATCTGGGCCCATGTCAAACGCCTCTTGCAAGTCGAGGGCAGTGTGCTTTGTTGCCCACTTTACCGCGCCCAACGATGGAAGGTGGCCTCCCGGAAAGATACATTCCCTAATAAAGTCGGAAGTGGAGCAATATTTGTCGTACTTTTCATCTGGCATGGAAATGACCTGGATCACTGCCTTTCCACCTTTCTTAAGCGCCCTCTCCACCGAATCAAAGTATTCCGGAAGATGCTTGTGGCCCACGGCTTCTAGCATTTCGATGGAGACCACCTTATCAAAGGTTCCTGGAGCAAAGTTATTCTCATAGCCCGGTTCACCCTTCTCGGTAGGTCCTTGCTGAAGCCCGATCTTTCGATAATCGCAAATAATCAAATCTACTTTGTCCTCCAGCCCAGCAGCCTTCACACGGGCTTGTGCTTCCTTAAGCTGCTCAGTGGATATTGTGATTCCAGTTACCCGGCACCCGACGGTAGAGGCCGCACGAATGGCAAAAGAACCCCAGCCACAGCCAATCTCCAAAACGTGATCAGTAGGCTGCAGATCTGCCCGCCGAATGATCTCGTCCAGTTTCATCAATTGTGCTTCGTGGAGGCTAAGCTCTGTCTGTCCGTCGGCTACTGTCGCCCCAAACTCACGTGTGTGTATGCCCGAGGAATAAGTCATGGACTGGTCCAGAAACAACTTGTACATCTCGTTTCCCAGGTCGTAGTGCTCCTCAATATTTTTTCGGGATCCCGCTACCGTATTGTCCCTGGCGAGATGCCTCACGCTTTCAATTACGCTTCCAAAAGAGTAAGCAACGGAGGCAATGAGCCCAAACAAAGCGGAGTCCTTAGAAATCCCCAAAGGGTTTAGGGCATCCCTCAGCTGCTGACTGTTCAGGATCAAAATGTCAAATAAACCGACGAGGTTGTCCACGTCAAACATTTTGCGCCTGTAGGCCCTGCCAATGCCTATGTCGGACTCTTTCACACACATCCAAAGAAACTGGAGGTCGTACACTCGCATGTTGACGACAGGCTCGGATGCAAGACGAGCGTCTTCTGCAGTGGCTCGGCCGAACTTCAACTCGTTCCCATCCGGAAGAATCATGCGAAAGAACCCGCGCTGAAGGCCACGTGATGCCAGGGCCTTGAACACCCTCAAGCCAACTTTGACCTTCCATGTCTTGTCCGGCGAAGGGCCGCGGACCAAGTTGATACCTGGCTTCTCTGGGGCCCCGGCTTTGATCGCCCACGCTGGTGGGGTCCGACCATCCGCGGAGAGAGCAGTGCTGACTGCCACGGCGGCGCGAATGCCATCTTCATGAAACCCTGAGCCAAGCCATGCCCCGCAGAACCACAAGCGGCGACCAGATTTGGCGGCGTTTGGGTCAGCCTGAAGCTCGTTCAGAGCCCTTTGTGCTCGCATCGCTTTGGTGTCGAAGACGGGGTGGTCAAGTACAACCTTGTGGACTACCTTTGCTGGGTCAATTTCTCCAAGCGGGTTTAATGTGCAGAGTAAAAGAGGAGCGTCCTCCGGAAGATTCTGCAGGTGATTGAGCCAGTAGGTCACACAAACCCTTGAATCGCCTGTGCTGGTGGACCGGTCCAGGACATTCCAAGAAGCCCAAGCTTTTTTGCACAGAGGCATTTGGCTTTCGTCTGAGTGCAGGTAAACGTCATTGGCTTGATAGCGAATATCGCTCACGAGAGAGCGGTCACTTTCGGCGGCGTCGCCTTTCAGCACTTTAGCACATGTATCGGAATGGCAGGCCATCACGACATGGTCAAATGCTGATTTTTGGCCACTCTCCGTTGCGACTTGAACACCATTGCTTTCCACGGTGACTTCGACTACAGGGTCGCCGAGCAGAAAGCGGGCATTCATATTTACAAGGGCCTTGTGCACAGCGTCCACGTATTTTTCACTTCTCCCTGTCACAACTCTCCATCTCGGCCGATGGCCAAGAGGATTCAGCAAGTGATGATTGTGCATGAACGCAATGAGCGGCAAAATGGGAAAGTCCAGCATCTGATTATTTGGAACGCTCCAAACAGCAGCTGTCGTGGGCAACAAGTACTCTTTGCGAAATCGATCAGAATAATTATTTTGATCGAGATACTCTCCAAGGGTCACAGCATCGTAACGTTCCTTGTCGTCGAGCACCAGGACACTCTCCTTTCCGAATCGAACAACCTCCCGCATCATGCGTAAGAAGGAGGGCGACACGGCATTCTTCCTCTGGGCAAAGATGGTTCCCAAGTTGTGCGACGCCCATTCCACCTGCCCATCGTCCACCGACAACGCAAAACTCATGTCACTAGGCTCATGGTCCACGCCCAACTCTTCGAAGAATTGAGTCAAATATGGGTAAGTGGTGAGGTTGAACACCTGGAATCCCAAGTCAACAGGCGGGCGCTTGCCATCCCCTGGAAAAGTCAGGGAATGGCCACCAAGCCGCTCTTCTTCGCCGTACACAGTCACCTCAAATCCTTGCTTGGCCAAAGACCATGCCGCCGACAATCCCGAGATGCCAGTTCCGACGACTGCGACACGCTTCCCGTGCCCGGGTGTTGCTGTGGGTGTCATTTTCATCAACGTCAACACGGCCTCACCTGGTATGTTTCGGGACTGATCGAATTGCAAAGTTAAATCCCTTAAAAGACAGCCCAGGGCCAGCTGCAGAGATTTCTAACACACGAGTATCGACTGTGAACTCTGGTCTACATGCGACAGAGCGGTGAACATCAAGTACAGGTACATCCACGTGGGTACATCAAGAGAGTGATACTAACTTACTTACTCGATAAGCTTCGATCTTGGCAAGTTCAAAGAAGACCGACCCCTCGTCTAGCTGGAAGCTGACACAGCGAGGAGAAGGTCCGCTGCCACACCTGTGACACCCTGCGACACCTGTGACTCGATCGAGAGGCTACTCCAACATCTTTGTTCACCAGGTGAGGACAGGTGATGTTCACCTCACATTCGTTGGCAGTGCATGTTGCAAACCTTTCACACGCCCGTGCCGAACGACAAAGCCCTCGTTTCACTTCACTGTTCTCGCTCATTGCCATCATTTGCCATCATTTGCCATCATTTGCCATCAGCGCGACGTCATTGCGCTTGGCAACACTCTGATGTCGATATGCTCGCATTTACTGTTAACTTTTTCAATCAATCAGTCTCTCACTCAAATAAAAATCTTCACCATCTGTATGAGCCTCCAATAGACGCGACGTGGAACAATGATGGGATCAGATCTGGATATTTTCGTTCTCACATGCACTACTATTAGGGCAGTAATCCTCATTAGCCGTGCCCATCTATGCGCTACTTAGGACCAGGAGAATAGCTTGGTTTTTCTCCCACTGTGGAGTTGGGGGAGATGGTCCTTCTACTCAAATTATTCGATCAAATAGCGAATAAAGTGACTCGCTCCTTTTTCCTTTCTTGTGAGGTACCCCAGTACTATACTATCTGTAATCATAATCAATAGTCAGTAATAAAATGCTTTAGTGGATCACGTGTAGTGGATCAATAATTTTTGGTGATGCTGGGGTACTACTAGTCAGTAGGAATAGGAAGTAGTACAAGTCGAGAACCGATCCGCCATAAGAAAGAGACTGAAGAGATCTTTTCCCCTCTGCCTTCCCAATCTTCTCTTGTGTGAAGTGCGTTTGCGCTATTTCTTTGGTGGCGTTCATTCCTGTCTATGGTTGTCAACGTGTGAAAGCCAATTACAGCAACGCATTTGCGCTGCTTTTGACTTTTAATCAGAATCATCAAGAGTTAGAAATCAAGAATTAGGGTCTTTCTTGAATTGATTCGCAGTGAGAGAGAATCAGCGGAGCACAGCAGCACCCGCGGGTTTACAGATGTTTATAGTCAATCGCATCGCTTGTAAAGCAGGACAAAATCTTTTCTTCCTGCTGGAGTCCGTGCTGCTCTTAAGGATTTTACTATACAGAAGGATATGGGGCCACGAGCGCGCGTTTTTTTTCCACCTCCTTATTGATTACGGTAATTTGATTGTGCGATCAATCTGCACTACACCCACCTCTGTGAGTCCCGGGTCTCGCGAATCATTTGAAATATCATTGTGAGTCGAATCTCAGCTGCTTGTGTTGATGGAAACTTACACTTCTTTTCAGATTCACAGCATTGTTGATGTCAAGTTGATTGACTGATGAAGGTCCTTGGAGGGCTGACAGGCACTGAGCAAACAGAGCTACCAGAGATACCAGAGCACAGTTTGTCCTCTGTCACCGAGCATTGTTCAAGTGAGAGAGTGTGTGAGTGAGCCTCGAAAGTGCTCTGAGTAGTAGCGTTCCCACCCACGAGTCAGCGCTTGCATCAATCAAACTGTGAGCAAGCGTTGCCTTACGATGCTCACGAATCATGAATTCTCCAAACCAGAACATACCAAACACTTGCCGTCCACGCGCTCTCTTGGCTCCAAGTGTGCCCAGTGTGCCCCAAGTTTAGTGCCTTCTAAGAGACATCGATCATCGAACACGCGCGCGAATTCGCGTATCGGCTGCTGTCGGAAGAAAAAGCGACTCCCTTCATTGTATACTTAAGCCATGCTTTGTTTAGGCTATTTGAGAGCCCGATCGCTGACAAAGCATGACAACGCGGAAGAGCCAACAACCAATGTTCGATGATCCCCAGGATCGACGCACCTGGCACAAACCATCGCGCCCATGGCTTCCAAGTCGAATAAATGTCAACGACTTTCTTGACACACCGCGCTCTCGCGCCTCCTGCGTGCGAGCTTTGGGCTGTGTTCGACTGTGAAGAAGATTTGGACGAAACTATTTCAGAGCGTCTGAGCTACAGTATTCACGATCAACTCGTCACAGCAGTCTGTTCGTTTTAGCGAAAGCCTCTGGAGCCTCTGGTATCCTCTGGCCAACTTTGCAATTTGACGAGGTATCCTACAAAGAAGATACTAAAGTTCTCGAGAGCAAAGTTTTGGATATTCTGAGCAGGCAAGCAAGCAAGCAGACGCGGGAGGTGCAGAGAAACTTGACATTGCAGACGTCCGAGAAGCGCGGTGTCAAAGCTAAGCCCCGTGAGAACGTATCAAGCAAGAAGACCTGGGGAGGGACGAGCGAGGGTGGAAAAAAAGGGCAAGATGGCAGCTGAGACCGACGCTCAACAGATGCGCGAGGAGGGGAGGAAGAAGATGAGCTTGGTGGACAAGCTCGTGAACAGGGTGCAGCCAGCAGTGATGCCAGTGATGGAACGCGGGTACGTACCCGACCGACTGACTCGGTTTGGCATTCGCAAGTTGCTCAACTCGATGCTCACCGTTGTCAACTTTGAGGGCGACGCTGAGAAACAGCACGAATACCTTGAGTCGTTCATTGCAGACCTCAAGACGAGGTCGATCGCGGAGCAAACCAATGCGGCAAATGAGCAGCACTACGAAGTCCCTGCTGAGTTTTATCAGTCGATGCTTGGTCCGTACTTGAAGTACTCCTCCGGATACTGGCCGAGTGACGATTGCACCCTGGAGGAGTCTGAAGAAGCCATGTTGAAGATGTTCTGTGAACGCGCGGGGCTCCAAGATCTAAAAAAAGGTTCCAAGGTACTTGACCTCGGCTGTGGGTGGGGCTCGCTTACCCTCTACGCTGCTCAGCATTTTCCAGATCTTGATTTCACCTGCATCTCCAATTCCAACTCGCAGAGAACTTTCATTGAGGAGCGGTGCCAGGAGCTGCATCTCTCGAACGTGCAAGCCAAAACGAGCGACATTAATGTCATGTCGTTTCAGAAAAAGCAGTTCGACCGTGTCATGAGTGTCGAAATGTTTGAACACATGAAGGTAAGTAGTCGCACATCGTTTCTTCCGGTATGCCACTGGCCCTTGTCTAACTTTCACCGTACATCTTCGAATCTCGTAGAACTACGAGAAGCTATTCGCAAAAGTCGCAGAGTGGCTTAAAGATGACGGCAAACTCATGGTGCACATCTTCTGCCACCACCAATTCACTTACCACTTCCAGGATGGCTGGATGGCGGAGCGGTTCTTTTCGGGGGGCACAATGCCAAGCAAGGATCTCTTCCTTCGCTTCAATCAAGACCTCTGCGTCGACCGGCAGTGGGTCGTGAATGGCACGCACTATTCGAAAACACTGGAGGCGTGGCTCAATAGGCTGGATGAGCCCACCAATCGCGCAAAAATCCTCAAACAGTTGGCCCAGGTCTATGGCGATGGCCAAGAGCATAAGCAGCTTAACGATTGGAGAGTGTTCTGCATGGCTTGTAGCGAATTGTTTGCTTACAATGGCGGAAATGAGTGGTATGTTTGCCACTATTTGTTCTCCAAAATTGCAAAGTAGGCTAGTGTTGCCACGAACAGATCTCTAGCTGCAATTGACGAATGTATGAGTGAAGGCCTTCCGGCCCGCACCAGTGCCTTGCTTGCAACTTTATTGGGAATCTTGTGCCTGGAGGTTGTGGTCATCACTACCTTCGAGAAATCTCTGCCGTGCCCTGTCAAAATAATCTCCTTGGCAATATTAGTCATCAGAGCTAATGCTCAAAAACGATGAAAATAGACAAGTTCTCATAAATATTTAAAAAGACATATAACATTTACAACTGTTCTGTGCCTTGTAATTGGTCCTTGCTTTGAAGTGGAGATTGTTTGACGCTCACCTTTCCCTCGTCGACAAACAAAGCCAATAAGGCTGCGACCAGAAACGAAATTCCGCCCAAGACCAGAACCCAGGGAACTCCTTCCTTCTCTCCCATGTTCGTGCGAATATTGGAGACCACAATGGTAGCGACGAACTGTGCTACCACAATGAAGATATTGAGTATGCCAAATTGGAGACCAACATCATCCCTATCCGATTCATGGCTGTAGTTCGCAGTGTATGCGAAGGGAAATGAGGTGATCACCGACACCGGGACTCCGTAAAGCACAACCAATGCTCGAACTGTCACGATTGAATTGGGAAGGCACTTTGCTAGGATGCACATAACGCCCCCGACACCAAGCCCAAAGGAGTAGAGAGGGCGAGTTCGTTGAGGCCGGTAGAAGACTGCCCAAAGAGTAGCGCAGAGCGAGAATGAGACTTGTACAACGAAGGACGATACGCGGAGATCCTCGTACAGTTGCTCACCCTCCTCGTACCTCAATACACCATCCATCGTGCAGTTTTTCAATCCCGCAACGAGGCACCCGTCATAAACGCATGTTGAGATGTACGAGGGCAGGACTGGCCAGTACGAGAAGAGCCCGATCCAGGAAAGAAACTGAACAATACCAAGCCTCCAATTTCTCCACTTGAGTTGACGCACGCCATCCCAAACTTGGAAGATGCACCTGGAAATAAGATTTCCACCCTCCGGTTTCCAGATTGGTTGCTCTGTCACGTAGGCGCAAATTGGTAGCAACACGATGAGATTAACGTAAAACACGGTGGTGAAAAGCCAAAAGACATCCGTGATATCTGTGTACAAAGCGTTTTGAAATCCGAAACCAACCAGCGTCCCGAGACCCTGGAATACGGACGCGAGAAGTTGCCCAGGAACTTGCATTGAAGCAGGTGCCAGGTCGGCTAAAAATGCTCTTGAAGGAGTTTGAATGACATTGATCGCACCATCGAGGAGACAGAACAGCACTCCTGCGATCGCGACGGACACTGTTGGATTTTCGGAGATGGAGTTGCTGCTTGCAAGCAGAAGGCTCACCACACCGAGAAAGATAAGACCCCCAAGCATCCACGGCCGTCGTTTGCCAAGTACGCTATATGTGGAGTCGGAAAGTGCTCCAACGATGGGAGCGACGAGAAGACCCATGAGCGGGCCGCTGATCCAGATGTTGGACGACCAGAATTGTGAAAGCCCGAGAGAGCGCAAATACGGAGTCGTGGCGCTAAATTCCGCTTGCCAGATCGACTGAATACCCAGCCAAGGACTTGCAACGATTGCAAGCTTCCAGATCGCGTGCCATCTTGCTGCGTGCGTCGCTGCGCTCCCTTCTATCTCGAAGACTTTTCTCCCCATGCATGCCCCACGAGGCACGGCCGACTCCTGTTCTTGCATCTTTGCCCTTCTCTGCTCCGGGCGACAGGGCGAATACACGCATGTCTCCAGCAAGACAAGGATATTTCACGTGCCTACGAGTGGTGTAAATGCCCAACGCCCAGTATTGTAGTAGCTGACATCGCCCAGTCCGCATCAGTAGATACCGACGTTGGCGATCTTTGACTCGTCTATTCTCGGGCGATGCAAAAATGTAAGGTTTCGTCAGGAACAAGGCTGACATCGACTAAGCACATGATCCCATCAGCAAGGATCCAAGATTCGCTCTGCCAATCTTCAAGACAACTGAACGCTAGCAATTGCAAGGCTTCGAACTTTCGTTCGACAAGCCAAAATCAGCGCATTTCGAGTTCTATACCAAACGGCTGTGCTCACCTTTGTTGAGATCTTGCGAGCACGTCTTCCATAACATCAGCCATGTTTTCCAGTTTCCCTCACTCCCCCTTAATATGCATGCACTTGTCGATCAAGGAGGGAAGAGAAGTGCAGACAGGATGTTTGCCCTTTTGTTCTTCCACATCCATTTTCGTTTTAAAGAAAGAATACCAACATCACAACGACCTGAATTTTGTTCCTGAAATCTGTCGCCCTTCTTTTTGACGATTCGCACACCGTTCCACACACAGTTATAGTGTGTATTTATTGTGGCCCATGAGTCCAAAAGCATTGATCTGATTCTGCAAATCGCTGCTGTAACAAGTTTAGCTGCGCTTCACACCTTTCCCGAGTAGTCCCATTAATCCCATGCTCGTTTGCGCCAAGCGGTTTGCTCTGGATGTTCGGGAATGGAGTTCCGTCTCTCTACCTGTCACGTGACGAGACGGTACTCAGCACTCGTCGCTGGATTGCGAAATCAATGGCCGAGACAATTTCTCCACCGATCCAATCTTTGCTCGCAATAGTAGCCTTACAGAGGCTAAGTGGAGTTTGATCCTATACTGTGCCGTGAACAGATCAAAACCTGCATTTAAACCTGCTTCTCGCTTTCTTCCAGTAAACCTTACCAGTGTGTGAACGTTGCTATGACTCAGTTTAATATCAATGTCGTCCAGCGGGAACAAAACTTACGTCGAAGATTGTACCGACAAAACTGCAAATTTCTAAGCGAAGGAGCTGCACCCATCCCGAGATACTATACATGGCTGCAATAAATCATTTGCTGCTTTTTGTTCGTGATGGAGGTGGCCGTCGTGCTCGCCCTTCTTGCACAGTTGCTTACTCACAGATTCGCCAGGCTGAAATCTTGCGGCGAACCTTTCACACTGCGACGGTGTCTCACGAACACAGCAGTGGTTCCAACCTTCACACTAGAACTTCTTTCTTCATCACGACACTTGGAGGAATCGTAGTGGCAGGTGAAACAAAACGCGAAATCATGCTACTAGGTACTCAATTCTCACTCTCTGGTAGCGGAGCAGTAACTTTCGATTGGTGGATGTCAATCCGAGAGAGCGCCGACTGCCATCCACGCCACTGCCCGCCACCCTAGCCACTCAAATCTCCCCCCTCCAATCCGACACACTTCATGCTTGATTGCAATGTTCCGATGTTCATAGAAAATGCCTCTGAGCGAACACTTGCCAGATTAAGCCATCTCAGGCGCCATTCGAACAGCGTTTTTTTTTTCATGCTTCCTCCGAGCTTTGCTCGGCCGACGTCCGTCTTTCGTTTTTGCCATTGAGTCGGGGAGTCTCGAATGTTGCCTCTAACGAGTTTTTGTCTGAGTTTTTTTTTTAATCTTTGTTCCCTGGAGCACGGCAGTACTCTGTACTCCCCCATTTCGCAATCCAACTCGAACCTGGGCGGATAGGGCTGCGCAGCCGACGGCCATTTCTTTGCGATCGTTTGTTTGGGCGGTCATGTTGCCGTAAATACTCTTCGATCCAATCCTGCGGTCAGAAGAAAGATCGAATGTGCAACCTTTCCGCTAAGACTCGACTGCGAGAAAAGGTCGGGGAGCCAAAGCTTGAACAGCCGCAGACAATCGATAGGGTAATCAAAGGCACGAAATCTATGCAATCTGGCTCCCTTGTGCCTCACTCTCCGGCACTCACTCTTCTACTCGCAAGAGTCTCAGTCTCAGACCGCAGTATTGAGCGGGAAGAAAGAAGGAAAGACCTAGGCTGACTTTGGCACTTGAGCCTGGCAGGGACAGAACGACCGGCAAGGGAAGGCAGACCCCGAACTCGAAAACCCAAACGAGCTGGAATTCCAAGAGGGCCAGAAGGAGAACAAGAGATCGAGCACACGCAGCGATGAAGGTGGCCTTGAAATTGAGTCTTGGCGTCGCAGCCGCGTGCGCCATTGTGCGGGGAAATCCTGTGGAAGATATCCCAGATGCTTCCGTTGTCAGCGAGGAGGAAGTGAGACAATGGGCAGTATCGCTCGCCCCATTCGGAGAAACTCAATTTAGCGGTTCGCGCATGCCAAGCCCAGAGTACTGGGGAGATCACTCCATGTACCAGATTTTCATCGATCGATTCAACAATGGAGATGCCTCCAATGACTTTGTGAATATCGAAGGCTTTCAGCAGGATGAGATGAGTCGGAAGAGCTACGAAAACGTCCACTTGTACCATCACGGCGGTGATCTCCGTGGAGTCACCAACCGCCTCGACTACATCAAGTCCCTCGGCACGAAGATCGTGTTCATCACCAGTTTCCTGCACAACAGCGAGGGCCAATTCCATGGATACTGCGTCAGCAATCATCTCAAAGTAGACCCTGCGTTTGGAAGCCTTGAAGAACTTCAAAACCTCGTCAAAGAGGCTCACAGGCGTGACATGTATGTGATCATGGACTTCGTCGTGAACCACGTGTGCGACATCAAAACCTACTATGACGGATACTATCCAACCGGGTCGGAGCACACCGCGTGCGCTGAAGGTCTGTACAATGCCGTTGAGAACAACCAAGACGACAGCAACGTGCCGAATCGAGGTACACTCAAGTTCTCATCCGATTTCTTCCCTGCTTTGAAGAGACAAGAGTACTTTAGTCGTTGTGGAAAAGGACTCACTGAGAATATTGGCGAAGCAAAATACTCGGACTTCGTTTCTTGGATGTGGGACCTTCAGACTGCTCATTCTCAGGTTCACGTTCTGCTCGCGGAGATGGCAAAGTACTGGATTGCGGCTGCTGACGTCGACGGCTTCCGGCTGGACGCCACGAAGCATGTCAGTGACTCGCTTATTCCATTCTTCACCTCGCACGTTCGAGACTACGCAAATTCCGTCGGCAAAGACAACTTCTACGTGATTGGAGAGATTGTAGCTGGTCCTGAGTGGCAAGTGCGCCAAGTAGGAACCATGGCAACCAACACTCTTTCCACGCGCACCAAGCAAGTTGTGGAAGAGACTCGCTCGGTCTGGTCGGCACACCCAACTCAGAACTACCCTGGCCTGACAGCTGTGTATGACTTTGCTCACGGTGGCACCATGAAATCTATCGCTCGTCAGGAGCAAAGCCCTGGCTCCTTGCAAGGAATTTTCTCTGACTCCTCTCGCCAAGCGATGCTAACAAACAGTGACGACGGGCAGTTCTGGAACTTGGTCGACCAGCATGACTGGCCCCGCCTCCTTGCAGGATCTTCAACCAAGAACAATGCCGGGGTCACGCTCTCTGCATACTCTTACATCTTTTCCGCCCGCGGCATTCCCCACATCTACTACGGCAGCGAGCACGGCTTCAACGGGGACTGTTGGTGGAGTGCCATGGATCTTGGGTCAGAGACTGCCACGAATAGGATCCAGCGCCATTGTTCTGGAGACAGCTCCATCGGAGTTCCGCCTTACGAGACACATGGGGATCCAGATGCTTTGTATCGCCAGACCATGTGGGTGAATGGCGGATATGCACTTGGCATGGCCGACTCTACTCGCGCTGCCGGCTTGGTGGCAATTCACGAACCTCGAGGAGAGAACCCGTACAACTGGAAGAACGATCCTTTTCTTGCGGACAATGACATCACCAACAGGGTAAAAACGCTCACAGACATTCGCAACAGCTGCCCTGCACTGCGCAGAGGTATGCAGTTCTTTCGGGAGACCAATGACCAGGGCCTGATTGCATTTTCCAGGATGTACTACCAGCAAGAAATTGTCGTTGTTGTGAACAGCCGTGGAAATGAAATAGACGTCCCTTCGCTGTACGTGGACTACAACATCGCGCAAAGTGCCCCAACTAACCGATACAGGAACCTGATGGATCGCTCCGATGTTGCCACCGTGTCTGGAAGTGGAAGCGAGTACCGACTTAACGTTGGAAAAAGGCTTGCCGGGTATGGGGTTGCAATCTACGTTCGCGAAGACTTTGTAGACTTCTCGGAGGTAACAGATCCACCAACTCTAAGCCCAACTTCTTCCCCAACTCCAACAGAGACGACTCCATCCGGCAGTCCTTCGCGACAGCCAACACGGTCACCTTTGCAGCAAACGCCGATCCCGACTTTGAGCAGCTCATCCCCAACAATATCCCCAACAATGGGCCCAACGGTCTCTCCAACTACATCCTCTTCTCCTTGCGAAGCAACCCGCCGACGACGCTTGGAAGCCTTGGACCACCTCCGCTGTCTCGTAAATGCGGATGTAGGCATGGGGACTACATCGAAAGTCGCCGCCGCGGCTTCTGAAACAGATGCTGCTGAATACTCGGTGAGCCCGATGACGGCTGGTGTCATTGGAGCCATCACAGGCGCATCGGCGTTCGCATTTTTGACCACTGGAGTAGCCGCGTTTAGACGCAGGCGACAGGACAGCACGCAACCAATTTTCGAGTTGGAGCATGGAATGGCTGTCGCAGTTGAGAACCCATCTTACGACCGCAAATGAGTTGGTCGCTCGTATTTATCGCGCACTTCACCGCAACATCATGAAGAGTGACGATGTCTCGTTGATTATTTCTATTTCGTTTTAATTTAAAGTTTTTTTAATCTATTTGCTTGCTTTATCTCTCAAGTTTTTAAAAACAGCGTTATCTTTATCTAGTGTCGACTTTTGAATACTGTGCCTTGCAGTTAATCATTTGTCTGAAGCAGAATTGCAGCCCCTGCGAGAACCCACTTGGACTTTGGCACGCGTGTTCTCAATGGCGCAAGGAATACAAAGTCAGGTCCTCGTCGCCCGGTCAAATACACCGGAGTCTCGTAAGTGCCCTCTTCGTGGCGGATGTATCCAACTGCGGTGGACTCCCAGCGAGGCTTCACCTCCACGGCGCGAATATACAGCACTGGCATTGGCCCCAGTACTTGCTTCAGCTTACTCGGAACGATGAATCCTGCACAATCAACGCCATTCACCTGATAGATCTCCGCGGCGTCGTCATCATCGTCCACCGAGAATCGGGCACCTTCCATGAACAAACCGTGAATGAACGCCCCTTCGGTCGGCGCGGTCTGCCCAGACAATTTGCTCGGATCCAGAATGGTGGTTGCGTGGGTCTCAATCGTGCAACGATCCAGGGCAACGCCAGATCGCCGTGAGGTGACTTGCATGATGGCGGTGAGAAATGCAGACGGATTGAACAAACCAGGAAGCCAAACTGATGGAGGCATCACCAAATCCGCGGACCAAATGCGGAGCTGCTCAACACGCTTCAACAAGTCAGTGAACCATGAGGTGAGGGGCTTGAGAGATGGCCACGCGAACTTTGCCCACACCAAAGGCACCTTGTTCAGTGCAAGAGCAAGCGAGAGCTCCTCCATTGGTTCGGACATGTTTAGTGCCCCATCCAAACCCTTTTGAAGATCCTCAAGGCTCTCTTTCATGGTCGAGATCAAAGTGTTCATCCGCATGCACTCTTGCACACAAACGACAACAAATGGCGCGTGTTCGGTCTGGTGGAGAGCCTTGGCATTTTCGTTGAGCGCTGCCACGTCAAACACCGCTGGAAGCTTGGACAAAAGGTCGCGCAAGTTCTGACGGACGCTTGTTGAGCCCCCAGCATGCTTCGCGTTGTCGCTACTTGGCCCTTCCGCGCCTCCAAATCCGAGCAGAGATACACTTTCGAAGAGAGACTTTTGCGAGCTCGTCAAGTAATTGATCTCTGCATTGGAGGACAAGCCAAAGAGCGCGGGAGATTCTTTTGGCAGTTGCTTGTCTATGTAGCTCTCGATTTCTTTGTAAGATGCGTCGGGTGAAGGGGACATAAATCCTGGTGCGAGAGGAAATTGCTCGCAGAGGAGTCCGCTATTTAGGTACTCCTTTAAGTAGGCATTACAAGTGCGCCTGTCCCAAAAGTCTGTGATGAGCCCTCCATAAATAATCTCTCCGAGAATATAGCGCAAATCGTCAAACGGAATGGTGTAGTTACTCGAAATGTAGCTTTCCAGAATGGAAGCCGAAACCTCTAGATCGCCAGACGAGAACGAATATGGCCTACTCCACCCAATCGGGCCAAATCTGCGTCGCCCAAGCACAACGCTGTGAAAGAACGACAGCGCAAACAAACACGATTGGTATTCCTTTGGTTTGGAGCACGAAGAAATCTTTTCCTCCGAGAACGAAGCCCACGCACCGCGAAGGTTTGACTTGAGATCGGCTGGTGGTTCATTGCAAACTTTAATGCATGATTGAAGAAGAGACTCTGGAATATTTTTCCAAGTGGGCATTGCAGGAGGCTCCGCACTAAGAAAGCACCGAAAGTCTGAATGAGCAGTCTGCGAAAGCTCCTCCAGCAAACTTTCTAAACGAGGAAGCCAACTTGGCATTAAATGAATGTTTTCAAGCATTACCCAACCTCCACCTTCGGCATGCTCTCGTAGTTTGGACTCGGCAAGTGCCTCCTGACCTTGACCCATGCTGATCGACGAGTAGTGCTTAACCTCGTACTTTTGACGGAGATTCTCCACCCACTTGGATGCGTCCACACCAGGAGAGAGAACAAAAAGGATTGGGGTCGATCCTGAACTCTCCATATAGGTTTGCTCAATGTCAAAACTTGGGCGCTCCACATACTTGGTTCCAATCTTGTCTTCCACAAATGCAGTCAAACGATCATTCATGCGATCCGGGCGCATCGCACGGAAGATGAGAAGCTTGAGAAACTCTGGCAGGCCATCGTACTGGCCAGGGAGCTTACTATCTTCTGGCTTTTCCTGGTCATACCAAACCGCCCAGTCGTCAGAGTCAACCATGATGTCATCACCAAGTGTTTCAAGCCCTTCGATGTGCTCGTAGCCCTTCAATCGAGCCCACACATGGGATGGCATCCACTCAGCGAGAGGGCCCATATTCCCAGGGTCGCTGGAAGGCCGGCAAGCGACCAGTGCCTTCATGTGTTCTGGATGCAATGCGCCTTCGTGCAGAAGAATCTTGAAGCACAGCTGTGTTGCGATGGTCAAGTTGTCCTTATCGAACAGTCCACGCTGCAAGTAGCCGTGAACTGTTTCGGTAATTGAACGCTCCAACACCTTGCACCTTTCGGCAATCTCTTCATCGCTCAGATTACTTTCAGCGTTCTCAAGACTTTCTTTCGAATTCTTTGCCAGTTCCGCAAGATCAAACGAGGATCCGTTCTCGTCGGCACGCATTCCAGCCGTCAGCAAATCTTCGTTCCAATTAAACCTCACTGTCACGATGACTTTTCGAGCGGCCGCCCGAAGTCGGTCCATCATGTTGGTCTTTCCGCCTGCTTGCTTTTTCTCCGAGACCAAGTCGATGCCGCGAAGAAAGATTACAACGAAAGCGTTCAAGGAGTACATGTAGTAGCTGTGAAGCTTGTACATGCTGTTCATCAAGAAGAAGAGCAATGATCCTCGAGCCGCGACCGAGCGATACTTTTCGGACACCTCCTGAATGATCTTTTGGGTTTCTACAGCGGTCAAAGACTTCTCCGCAATTTCATTTGCAGTTCGCTTCGTGGTCTCGAGACCCTCAATAAGCTCCACATCAGAACAAATATCGCCTTCCGCATTTGCTAAGGATGCAAGGATGTTGTCCTCCAGCTCCTTAATGCGCACGGTAAAGCGATTTTGCTGCTGAATGACCTTTGCGCGTTGCTCTGCAAGATCAGGACGCTCTTTGCGAACCACTAGTGAGAGGAGCTGCTCCTCCAGACCCTTTTGGGTCACCATAAAGTTGACCAAAGTGCATTCCGCTTGGATCTCTGGGGGAAAGTGCGGGTTGGACAGCTTGGTGTGAAGATAGAGGCGGAAATTTGGGTGGAAAATCACCTCTGTGTCGCCAATCTTGATGAGTTTCTTGCTCCCTCGAATTATTGTAGAACGACGCACAACAGGCATGATTGCCGCATCAATTCTTTCCGAAGCGATGTTTTCAATGAAAAATGACTCTCCTTTCTCAATTGCGCGAGTAAGAGCCTGCACGAGCTTTGGGTCGTCCATTCGCATTACCGTGAATTCCTTAGCCCCGCTCACAACATCTGGCTTGTTGCGCTCCATCGTTTGGATCCAAGCGGTACCTTGCAGCTGCGGATCAATGATCAATGGCCAGCGGGCACTAAACTGTGTAATGGCTCCGTTATCAGTGGACACCGAATCATGCGGAAGACCGTCGCATTGCCACGCGGCAACCAAAGCAGGCGAAGCAAGCAGAGATACGGGGTGCAAGTTCTCGCTCATAGGGATCGGTTCTCCGGCAGCTGCCTTTTTGAGAAACGGTATCCACTCTTCGTACAAAAGTCGATCACGATATTCCTTAGAGAATGGGCCGATGTATGAAATAAATGCGGCCGCAAGCAACACGTCACCAGTCAATGAGGAAAACTTGGATTCATACTCGTCGATGTTGCTTGCCCAGCGGACGTTCTCAGAAGCGAGAGCGGTAGTAAGTCGCTGGGCAAGGTTGAGCTTCCGTTGGCCGCCCTCCACTTCATTGATTGCAGCTTGCTTCACCTCATTGGCCTCCTTCAGTTCTGCCTTAAGTCGTGTGAGCTTCTTCTCCAGCTCTTGTACCTTAGCGTTCACCTGCTCAAGAATATCACTCGCACTCGAAAGCTTTTGTTCAGCCTCCGTAAGAGCTTGCCTCTTCGGTTCCACTCCAACAATAGTGTCGTAGTAGTTGACAATGTTGATTACCCAGGACGCGATGCCTCCAGCAGCCTTGTTCTTCTTCTCGATTGTCTCAGCGTCAAAGTGCTCAAGCTGCAGAAGCGGACGCACGTTGACCCAATTTGTTTTGGGAACCCGAAATGCGTCCACCTCCTCCTTAAATTCCTTAAGCCGTGTCAAAAACTCGTTGACATTTCCCATCATTTCCTTCTTGGCTCCGTCCCAAGACAGATTCTTTGGTTTACCTGTCTTGGTCACTTGGATCTTTGGATCCACTCCTGCCAAGAGAGTCATGACTGCGCAAAACACATCATCCACACCCTTTGGAGGGACGCTCATGGACTTGCACTCCCCGAGGTCCTTCTTGTTGAGAGTATCGAGAGCGTCAAGAGCTTTCTTCACCAGCGGCTCAGCAGCATCTAAATCTTTCTGAGCATCATCCTTGATGGCCTGTACCTCTTTGGCTATCTTGTCGCATTTCGCGCGCTCAACGTTCGCTGCCTCGCTTTCCCTGGCAACAATTTCGGACTCGCGCTCGACCTCCTCCGCTTGTGCCTCTGCCTTGGCTTTCTTTTCCTCTGCCTCCTCAAGCTTGCCCTTGAGGTCGCGCTCCAGCTGCGTAACGATTTCAGCAGTCTCGCGAAGCTTGCTCAAACCGTTCTCTAGGCGTTGCTTGCCGGCACGATTCTCGGCCCTCTTGCTCGTCAAGAGCGACGTATACAGACCTAGAAGCTCAAGGTAGGATTTTGGTGTGGTGTGAACGTGTCGCTTCTCCGCCTCCTTGTAAGATGCGGCAATGCGAGTGACCGACTCGTAGGAGAACGGCATAAACTGCTCAATTCCTGCGCGCACCTCTGGAGTGTCGAGATCCATGCCTGCAAGAAAGGTTCGCCCTACACTAAGAAGAGCGTCCTGTGGCCAAGGCTGGAACCAATCGATCACGGTGCAGTTTACTAGAGCAGGAAATTTGCGCGCTCTGTTGCGGAAGTCGTCACCTACTGGGCTGAAGCACAAGACACAGTGTAGATTATTGCGAACAGTGTCGATAAAGTACTCAAAGCACGATGCAGGATCAGTTGGAAGCCCCGCAACTTTGACCTTGTTGAACACTGTCTGGCAAATTGTGTCAATTTCTTCCGAGGTGTAGAGGTCGGGAATTTTTCCGGATGCCAACAAGTCATTGATGTACACGAGAAACCTTTCGTCGGAGATTTGTCCGTCAGTGAACAAAAACATGACCTTTGAGCCCTTGAGTCCCGTTCTTGCATACAGGGATTTGAGGTCTTCCTTCAAATCTGCGATGCTATAAGTCGGCGTGATGACAATTTGACTCGTCTCATATCCGCACATGTGTGCTGCGAGGCGCGAGAGCGATTGCTTGCCGGAACCACCAACCCCTACGAGCATTGCATGTCCGCCTGGGTTCAGAATGATGCGCGAAATCTTGCAGACGTGTTTGACAGCATCTTCGAACAAAACCAGATTCATGGTTGTGTTGTACTCGTTGTACTCCTGTAAGGCCTGATTGAGGTTTTGCTTGAGTGCGTTCATCGAGTTCACCTGATCGTAGACCTTGTCGTGAATGTTTTGCCCAGGTGCAAAGTGGCAGAAAATGAGAGGATCGGCGTTCTCAACCGCAAAATATTTTGCCATGTTGAAGTTGGGAAATCTGCGCTTTGCCTGGGCAGCCGCGATCTCTTTGTACTTGCGAAGATCGTCTGCGCTGACCAAGCGGTCTCCGTACACGCGCTCAGATTCGTGCAGCCACAAGCTTACGAACTTTGCAGGGTCCGAAAACTCAACTGGCTGTGCCACGAGCAGCCCTTGAAAGACATTGCTCAGGTGACGAATGTTGAATTCGTAGTGGAAGTTGACAGCCGTTTTGCGGAATTTATTCACAACTTCAGTGTGAATCCCCAGAGCGCCGTTAATCAAGTTGCTAGACAGAGCCTTCACGTTGTCATCGAAATTTTTCAGATGACCATCTAAAAACGTTTGGTAGATAGTCAGAAGCGAAGTTGGCCCAGGGAACCCGATGGCGAACGTCACGAAGTGACGCTGCAGACGAGGGTTCACGGAGAAGCTTCCAGCGGTATGATTCATGCACGCCAGATATTGGCAGTTCTGAATGTTCTTCGGTACCAGCTTTTGACGATCGTAAATGTGGCCGTAGTCAATATGTTGGCGAAGGAGTGCAATTGCATCCTGAGTATTGTATTGGTCCACTTCTGGAAGATTCAGGTCGTCCAAAAAGTAGATCAGGTTACTTTGTCCAGGCGGGCCAAATGTGTTTCCCATCTTCTTCTCCAAGCAGGACTCCATCGTTCGCTGCAGCGCAACAGCATTCGTGTAGAAATTGAAGTTGATTGTCGTGCTTGTGTGCTCAGCTGGGTTCAAGTTGCGCAGCACACCACGGACCATAGCCGTTTTACCGCATCCTGCGCCCCCAACCAACATCATTGGACGCTCAGCATGCACCATGCGCTCCATCCAAAAAGAAACGTAGGCAGTCTCTGGAGTGGGAACAGTAACGTTGGTCATAGTCATGGTGGCGGGGTCAAAGTCCACATTGTAAAAGTATGGGCTGTTCTTCCACATCTCGAGGCGATCAGACTCCGCATCCAGGTAGTAATCAAAGATGGTCTCGCGACTTGGAAATTTGACAGTTTTGAATGTTGATCGCCACCATTCGGAGAACTCCGCTCGGTAGTCGACCCCATCCACCTCAGAGAAAGCAGACCCGAGAGCCCAAGCTGCACAAAAGGCAAAGGTGGCTTCAATTGACTTGGTCGCGTCACGAACATCTGCTGGGTTGATGACCAGGGATTGCTCGTTGGTGGAGATCATTGAGTCCAGCATACTCAAAAAGCTCGACACCATGCTGCAAGGCTCTACGGCAATGATGCTCTTAAACCTTCGAGCTTGAATTTCATCGATGGCCACGTCAATGTACTTTGCGAACAAGCCCGTGAGTGCCTCCTTGACATGGTCTTCCCACTCTTTGCGCTGAACCCATGCCGCAATAAGGGACTTCCACTGCGAGCCGCTGCTCGTGGAAAGGTATATTATGCCTGCGCGAGAGGTAGTCGCTGGAGTAGCATATGCGAGGTCACGAATTTCAAAAATCATGCGCATGTGAGAGTGTAGAGGGACACGCTCATTGGATGCCAACGTGAGCATCTTGTTGTCGTCCATGACCGAATTCATGCTTTCTATCCAGTTTGCATCGAGATCGCCATCGAGCACAATCCACTTTGGGTCAGAGTCTGGGACGTTCCCAAGATCTCGCATGGTCTTACTCAACAAGCCATCCTTCCATTCTCTTGTTGCCATTGAAATATACCCGTAGAGTCCAGACGCGTCTTGGGTCTTCGGGTTGATGTCTCGAACGGTGGTTTTGTGGCCCATGATATGATGGGCGCGCTGAAGAGTCCTCCAGCACTCAGTCTTACCAGCCGCTGGTGGGCCCATGATGAAGACACAGTGGCGAATGGCGAGCAACTCTTCCAACTGAACAACCTTGAGCAGAAATTGCGAATCTGGCCACAGCTCTCGGGCAGTACACGCCTCTTTGACTGCTTCCTCCAAGTCATTGTCTAACTTCCTCTGGGGAGCACGTCCAGGGAAGAGGTCGTTGAGCAACCCATAAAAGATCACCTCGTCTTGCTGGACAATCTTGGGAATGTTAAAGTCGCGAAGTGCGCGCAAAAGAAGATCTTCTTCATGAAGTTCCGGCTCTGCTCTCTTGAACGCCCCTGCGACAACCAAGACACTCTTTACTGCACGCAACCCCCAGTCATAGTGAGATTGTTTCGATAGCAGCTCGCGGCAAAGAGAGTAAAGCCCATAGAACTTCGAGGCCAGTTCTTTCGCCCCAACGAAACCTTCAGCCATTAACATGTTCTCGCAAATGAGCACCAAGTCCGGAACCATGACAGTGATTGGACGGAACAGAGCCTTCAGGCCTTCTGGAAGCTCGCTTCGGCCTAGGTAGCCCGGATTCATCGTGATGAAGACACCGCACGTGGCATCAAGTTGCACACTTGACTCTTCGATGGTAACGCTTGGGCTACCACCGCGAATTCCGTCACATACCGCCTTGAATTGGACGGTACAAACTGATAGGACCTCAGGAATGAGACGATTAAACTCATCAAAGCAACCCCATGAACCAGATGCTGCCAGGCCTTTGAAAATATTACCCATCGACCTATAATCCATTTCCGGCGCACAATTGAAAACGTAGCAGCATTTCCCAAGTGCGGAGGCCAGGTCTTTTGTGGTCTCGGTCTTTCCAGTACCAGCGGGTCCAGCAGGCGCACAGCCCATCTTCAGGTGCAGTGCCTGGGTAGCGGTGACGTAGATCCGATCCGTGAGAGGAGTGATCACCAGGCGCGGGCCGTTTCCTAGATATTCGTGGCCATAAGAAAAGGAAGCGTCACAGATATCCACCACTGGGGCTCCGGAACTGTTTACACGCTGTTTGAGCTGAGATTGCCATTGAAAATCGCCGCGGGAAATGACATTCTCACGGATTAGCTTGTCAATGACGTCTCTGGCATGAGCATCCATGGTAATCAGGCACATCACTCGCTGACGATCGCCCTTGTCCAGTTTTTGTAAGGTCAACTGGATAAGATCCGCGAGCTGCTGCTTCTGCTTTGCGTGGTACTCCTGAAGAGCACCGGCATTGCCGCTTTGAATGCTCGCGAATACTGCATCTACTTCGGACACGTAAGACACTCCAGCAACAAGGAGGGAGATTTGAGCGAGGTCGGTGGACATTTGGTCTGCGCTCTTGTTTAAAAGCCATTCGCATCTTTGTTGAGTCGAATAGCGAGCCAGACTTTGCTCAAAGTTTGTTTGCATAGATGATCTGCACCCATCCAAAGCTCGTTGGAGATACTCTTCCACCTTTCCTGTCAGCGGCACCGGTGGTTGAAAAGTTCCAACTTCCTTGCCGACGCTCGAGACCCAGTGTGTTGCACGATTGTTTCCGTCCAATTCAAAAGTCTTTGTTGCAAGAAACACTTTGGTGATGTGCTTCATGATTTTCTCTGGAGAGGACCCGTTACTAAGAATGTCAAGAAGATCTGCCTCCGAGGTGAAATAGAATCTTGGAAACATGGCCCTTTTCGTCTCTAGAAAGTCCACAAGGCTCTTTTTGCACACTTCCAATTGCTGATTCACCTCTTCAAGATTTGGCAAGAGGCCGGCTTTGCTGCACGACTTTAAAATCAGCTTCGCGTTGGCCGCTTCCCCAAGAATTTTTCGGACGTCTTCATCAATCGACTTGAATCTCGTTGCATCGTCAGGCAGAGCGCGCTTAACTTCCTCGGACTGCAGGAAGAGAGGCTCGAGGTAGCTCCATGTGCGCTGGATATCCTCAAGTAGTGAAAGGACATCTGAAATGGTTGCCAAGGACTTTTGCCAGAAACGCAGTCCTTTGCACTTCACACCTTCCGAGCTAGTGTAAGGTTCTAGAAAAGTGTCCACAAAGCGGCTGCTCATCATGCCTTGGACGCTGAGTTGGTCTGCCTCCAGGGTTTCAAAGTCTTCCTCGCTCACTTTCAGGAGATTTACAGTTTCGCCCTCCAGCCCGGGGATTGGCTCTTGAATCCATTGAATCTGATTCCAATTTTTCTCGAGCTTTGCAAGTGCATTCTCCATTTTGGCCTCCTTGTTGGCTTGGTCAGCAATATCCTCCACCTCGGCAGCGAATTCGTGTAGATCAAGGTCTAACACTTCGCTAAGCCTGAGGGTGTCGTCCAAATCAGGAGACGTGAAGTCCTTACCAACAAGGCTCTTGAGCGACTTCCAGTGGCGGTCGCGCATGTCCTTGCTACCGAGCTGCGCAATGAGTGGACAAGTGACAAGAAAGTTTTTCACTTCGCGCTCAAGCCCGTGATAGGCATCGGTCCACCGAACATCGCGGTGAAGCGACTTCAGAGCCTTGCCTTTCTTTTTGGCCTCATCCTCCAGCACTTCTGGTTGGACATTGCGCCAAGGGGTGGCCTTGGACTCATCAAAGAAAGTCAAAGCATCAGATGCTACTTCCCACAGGGTTCTCATCTGCTCAATTTGAGTGGAAATCCGTGCCATAGCGGAGTTGATATTCTCACAGAGCTCTGGAAATTCGAACAAATGGGCAAGCTTTCGCACTTCCTCGGTCTGTTTGGAACGCACCTCAAAGGTCTCCAGGGTTTCATTGAGCGATGCCAAGGCTCCGTCGGGCCCCGTTTCCCAGAAGTAGAATGGCGCCTTTGATCCGTCTTTGAAGTCGTTCTCGTATGCAACGATGGACGCCTCGTACTCGAGAATCTTGTCTTTGGTTTGTGCCCCATGATGCTGAACGAATGGCTTGATGGCAGCATTTGCCATCGCGATCATGTTATTTTGGCTCCCTACAATGCTGTCCCAGTCGGTTCGAAGTTTGGCGAGGTCCTTCAATCGTTTCTCGGAATCAACAGCGTGATGTCGCTGCAAATGCTGAGCGACGCGCTCGAAGACGTCCATATCGAGCTCAATATTCTCACGATCGTGCTCCATCTGAAAGAGCTTTTCCTTCACCGCCAGAAGCGCGTTAACATCGCTCGCTAGCTCCTTGGAGTAGTTTGGGTTAATAGCTTTCTCAAGTTGAACCCGGGTAGACGTTACGAACTTCCTCGCGTGCTGGTACTTGCGCTCCATTGCCTCCTTCAACAGTGGACCACTCATCTGATTTGCAACTCGCGTGGCGTCTGCGTCAAAGCGAATGGAGAAAGGGCTCCCCCGAATCTGGCCGGACTTACCAGTGTCGTACCTCTGCCCGTTGATATCCTTGAAGACCCCGAGGTAAATCACTTCAATAGTGTAAGTTCCCGGAGCAGGGACCTCATATTCGATCAAATACGTCCCGTCCTCGTTGTCTTCGAGCTTTACAGTATTTATCTTTTGGTCATCCTCGTTGCGGATTGTGACCTCAAATTCGTCACCCCCAGTGGATCGAAGCTCACCATTGCAGTCATTCGCGTGAAGAACGAAGGAAGTGCCAACACCAGGGCATCCACCGCTGAGAACCCCAGGACCGAACGCAAGGCAGGCCCCTGCATCAGCTACAGTGAGGAATTTGAACTTTTGAAAGGTGGTGGTGAAGGAATCATCCTTGAATGCCACTCTGACGTCTACTTCCACCTCCCCATCTTGGTTCGCAATTTGGTCAAAATTTGGGGACACGCACACGATGGTCTCTTTGTCGACATACTCGGCCTGAACATCCATGACACCACCACGCTTCGTGACAAAGCGCACCTTGATGCGGGGATCTTTGTCGTCTTTCACGAAGTCAATGCCTTTGATCGTAAGCTCGGTGCCTCCGGTAATCGGGCCTTGAGTGGGATAAATTCCCATGATGGCGTACGGCGGGCCAACTACGCACCCCACATCGAGAGTGTACACGTCTCCAAGCCATTGATTGGCCCATCCTCCGTAGAGCACGAGCCTGCTGCCTTTCGAGTCATAGGCAAAACAAGTGTCGGATCGTGGGCATGGGACCTCTCCAGTAATAACAGGGCGATCAATCGAGTCAGTGCCGCTATCAAGGACCATGACGGCGTTGGAAAACTGCCCTTGTGCCTTTTTGCTCTCCGAAATATTCCCAATGCAGCCCCCAAAGTAGAACACTTTCCAGTACGGGATAGCTTCGACGCTACATGCTGTGTGTCCCCACCGCGGCTCGGTGAAAGTTTCCACGGTGGTCCATGTCAGGTTCGACGTATCTAAGATGCACAAATCGCTGAATTGCTCAACAGCGTTCCAGCCCCCAAAAACGTAAATTTTGTCGTTCACTACTGAAGCTGTGTGTCCAGTTCTGGGCTTTGGTGGAACACCCTTGATCTGAGGCACCCTTAGCCATTCCATGCCATCAAGATCAAGAACATACACATCGTTGAAGTCGCGGCGAGCGTAGCCCTGTCCACCGTAACCTCCAAAAACCCACATTCGGTTCTCAATCACACTTGCGCTGTGGCCGCCTCGCGGAGGTGGGGCGAGCGCAGTCTTTGAAGGAAGGTGGTTCCCGCGAGGGGTGAACGAGCTGTCGTCGCCCAAGGGCATCGTCCAGGTCAGAGTGATGGTATCAAATACACAAACGTCGTTAAGCCTGTTGGTCGAGCTGTGGAACCCGCCAAAGACTACTAGAAATTTTCTGTCGTATACACAGGCGGAGTGCATCCAGCGAGGCACTGGATGCGTCTTTTCCGGTGTGTCAAAGGTAACCTGGTTCGATAAGTCTACCCATTCAAAATTCTGCTGCATCTTGAGCTGGAACAGCGAATTCGTCGGGCCAACAGGGTTAGTGGCATCGCAGCCCCCGAACAGGAACGCATTCGTGCCAATTATAGTGAACGAGTGTCCGGAACGTTTGGATGGCGCATCCCCGGTCACGTACGGCTTGGCCCATGACAGCTCACTCTCGGCCTTCTCGGCAGCACCTTCCACCATATTCGCTCACGTGCGCGCTTTCTGTTCCAAAGCTCGAAGAGATGCTTTGCCTTTTATCTTCCTTTCTGCCCCTCCTTCCTCGCTCCCTGTCTTTCCGCCTGTAAACAAACAACCCACTCCCCCCTTCGTCCCTGCCACGGAGCTTCTTTTTCTCCCCGCTTCCAGACTCTACCGCGAGGCCGGGCTCAAAGGAGTCAGAGGAGTCAGAAGTCAGAGGGTCAAAGGCGCGTGTTTTGCGGCTCTCTCTTTCTGTTCTTCGGGCTTGGTTTGTTGGCTACTTTGCCGTCTTGGCAGTCTTGGCCAAAGCGACGGCGGCTTGCAAACTTTTAACGCTCTTCCGTCGGTTTGTTCGCTGCGTTCGCTTTGTTCTTTCGCTCGGGCCTACCGCGAGTCATGCTCGACGCTACAGCTTATCAGCAATCAGTCAAATCAGTCAATCGTTTTGATTTTGAGATTGATTGACTGTGAATGAACTTGAACGGAAGACCTTGGGCCTTGGGCGAAGAATGAATTAATTGCTGAGGAGGCCAACGTGGATTGATGAACCAGTCACTGAGAGAGTAGCAGGATGAACAGGTCACGCTAAGATCTGGTCACGGTGAGTTTCGTGATGACGGCCAAAAAGTCGTTAGTACGCGGCGGTAGCTTGTAAAAGCCTCAGGCTCCTTTGTGATCACTGTGAATTCCCTCGTTGGTTTACCGAGAGAGTTTTTAAGCTTTAAGTTAATTGAAAATTGAAAACTGTCGTTTCGAAAGAAGCAGTGCGTGCTCATCGGGTTTTGAGACTTTTGTCCCTTGAAAAGAAAATGATACCAGTAGTTCTTTGAGCGCTCTGTGACTGCGTCCTCCATCGTGAAAAGAGCGTACCACTGGTACTCCTATTATTTCAACATGCAAGCCCAATTCCTCGAGCAATACCAGTACCGTTACCTGTATATAGTAACATCGAGCTCAACGTTCACTGAACGAACGGTTATTCACCGCTATTTCGACACCCAGATTTCTCCTTTTCTGTTTTTCTCCTATTTTCTCACCTCCATTTCTCTCCCCCTCGCGCGGAATTATCCAGAACAAAATGAACACACGCACCACATCTACACACCAGAGGTTGCCTACTCGCATCTCCGAGATCTCCGAGGACTACTCGAGTGCTACCTGCCCCAGTAGCAGTCCATCTCCGAAGGATATCTCCGTAGCGTCCTCGCGTACACTCGCGCACACTCGCGTACTCTACGCGTACGCTTTGCACGGAGGATAGAGAGAGGGGGCGAGACCGAGTGAAATTCCAGTAGGGCGGACTGAAGTCTGAAAAGATGGATCTGACGAGCGCGAAGCTGGCGTTGCGGTCGCTCGGGCGGCGAGGTGTCGGGGAAGCGAATGTTGCGAGCGGTAAGACTTTGTTGGAAGGCCTAGAGGAAAACCCTAGCACGGACGCGGACGCGGTGGTAGCGGCCGCTGTTTCGTTGCTGCGCGCGGACGAGTGGGAGAGCCGCGCCGCGGCGCTCTTGGCCGCAGGAGAGCTGTTGGGTCGCGAGGACCACGCGGCATGGACGCGGGAGCTGTGGGGAGCCGCCGCGGACGCAGTGGAGGTTAACCTGGAGCACACGGAGCCCAGAGTGCGCAGCTGCGTGGTGAAGGCGGTGCAGCAGCTTGCGAAAGTAGACGGCCCTGCGTGCTGGGAGAGGTTCGGAGAGTTGCTGTGCGGAGTCGTGCAGAAGAGCTTCGAGATCGACGAGGAGGAGCGCATCAACACTCACAATGAACTCGCGACCCAGCAGGCCAACAGGTCGGGATCAAAGACTTCGATCCCCGCGTTGGTGCACGAAACGATCGGCTGGAAGGCCCTGGAGACATCTATGCGAGGCTTGCAAGCGCTTATTAAGGGCTACGGCCCGGGTTTCGTTTTAGACGGCCACCTGGACTGGGGAAACAGGTACATTGTTGACCTTGTGTCAAACCGTGGCCTGAAGCACGAGAATCGGTATGTTCGCGAGGTGACCTACGATCTTTGTGCAGTCATCGCCTCTGCTGTGTGCGGTTCGACTGGAGGCAGGAGGAACGAGATTACGGACTCCTTCGTTGGATCCATCGCTAAAGGGCTGCAAGACAACTGGTCTCAAGTACGCTTTGCTGCCAGCGTCGCCGCGCGAAACTTGGTGTTGGGCTTGAGTGCCGACGAGCGCGAGCCATATTACCCAGTCCTTATCCCTCGCATGTGCCTCAATCGCTATTATCTGGCAGAAGGTGTCAAACTGTACTCTCAAGAGACTTGGCGCAAAGCGTTTCCTGGGGAGGGCGAAGGCGTTGAGGTAGTTTGCCAGCAAGTAGAGCCAATTGTGGAGTACTACTGCGAGCAAAGCAGAGCAGATAACCACGGCGTGCGCGAGGCCGCGTGCTACTGCATCGCAGAGCTTTCTGCAAAGGTCTCACGTGAGTTTCTTGGCTCATCGGTGGACACCCTTCTTAAGGCTCTTATTGAGTGCTTTCGCGACGACAGCTGGCCAGTCCGAGACGCGGCTTGTGTAGCTAGCGGGCGTTTTGTGAGCAACTTCCCGGAGGAATCGAAACCCTCGCTTGACGAGCTTTTCACGCACTGGACGAATCACCTCTCGGACAACATCTGGTCGGTTCGCGAAGATTCCGCAATGGCGCTAGGCGAGGCGATGATGGCGTTTCCCCAAGAGGGAGTTGACTTTGTGAAAAGTAAGATCGCTGAGTTGCTCAAGAAAGTGCACGAGGAAGAAGAAAATGCCCCTCTTCACGATCATAGTCACGAGGGTGAGGGTGCAGATGCGTGCAGCGAAGTGGACAGTGGGGTACATGAGATTTCCGGGCAGCAAAGTGAAAAGCACGAAGGGCTGACAATTCGGCCCCCAAACTCTCCAAGCATGTCATCGTTTCCGAGCTCCCCGAGATCCATGGCCGGAGCCGAGTCCCAGCCAAGGAGTATAGTGACTGGAATGCTCAGTGAATTGCACACCCCTAATGACCCTGCGGATCTTCGTCACACGAATCAGCAGCTCTTTTCCTGTGGCTCTCTCGCCCCCAAGCTGAAGAGACGTGGAGTTGGCTGTATGGATCACGGCTACACTCGTCCTAAGCGGAACTGGGAATACACAGATGGTGGCATTTACCTCCTTCGCGAATACGCAATGAGGTTTCCCAAAGACGTCGGGCCATTCATGGACGCCCTTTCTAATGTTTTGCGCTCCCAGAACGCTGAGATCGAACTGCATGTGACTTTGTGGAAGCAATTGATTCCCATTGCAAAGGCCCTAGGCAAGCGCCCATTCAAACAACACCTGGAGCTGTTTTTGCCATCCTTAATCACAGATCTCACACACGACAATCAGCTTGTGACAAATGCTGCAGCGGACTGTGTCGTGTTTCTGATGGATTTCCTGGGACAGAATATTTTTCGCGGTCGAGTGGAAGCAATGTTGAACGGGGAGCAGATGTGGCACACAATATCAACTTCCCCTCTTGTACCGAATGCCCAGCCTTAAAGGCATATAAAGGAGACACGAAGCTGAGTACAGATCGTCTGCTGAGAACGCAACGATGTGATGGTAATCACCCCAGCGCTTTCTGAGCCTCCCTTTCCAACCATATGTTTTTCTTTTGGTACACTCTTCTCGTTGTGTAAAATGTTTGCAGAGCGCGATTGTTTTAACTATAAATTTGAGGTTGAGAGATATTCGTTTGCTTTACATTGAAATAAAGAAGAGAATGAATGCAAGAGAATATTCATTGAAACTGGTGAACTTAAGAAATTGTGCACGAGTTCCTCATGGTGCCCATAATTCCTTGTTCTCGTTGGCGCTGAGCTTCTTCTGGCGTTGGAAGCTTCACAAAAGAGGCCATGAACGCGCGCAGGCGCTGATATACTGGCTGAAGTGCTGGGACCCTTGAGATAAGTCCCCCAACCTTGGCATCCAAATCGCTAAAGACCTGTTTGATCTGAGGTGCGACCATGTACCTGATGCGCATAAAGTGCCAGTAGGCGAACACCATGAGAAAGCTTCTGTATGGAGTGAGTAGTTCCAACAAAAGCGTAATTCCAATTGCAACTTCAAAACCTGCATTAAACTGCAAGACTCGCTCGTTGTAAGCCCTCCACTTGTCTGTAAGCGAAAGCGAGTTCCACTGATCCGGGGCTTTCCCAACAAATCGCGGAAGGACCACATTGTTCAGGGTTGGTGCAACCTTGGCGCAGAGCTGTGGCTGCTTCTCCATAAGCGTTTGAGCAACGTAACCTATCTCGGACATCAAATGCACAAGAAGGACAATCAGGCGCGGCTGATTTCCGAAAGAAAACAAAACGGCTGTCGCAGCATAGTGAGTCCGCCAATCAGGCACAATTCTCTGCATGTACTCCTGTGACATTGAAGGTTTACCATAAACCTGGTACAGTTCAACCATGTAGCAGGATGCTGCCGCAAGGAGAGCGTACGCAAACGCATTCATCCCTCCCAGACCGACGGCGTAGAATATCGAGTTGATAATGAGGATCCCGCGCAGGCCTAGAAGAAACTTATCCAGGAAACCTGCAGAACCCTGTGCGCGCTGAGGGGTCGTTGAGCTTGCGCTCCAAGTTGTCCCCATCGCAGGCGGCGCAGATCCTCCGAGTTGGCTGCACTTTTCATACGCCTCTTTGGCCCTCTCGAGATCCCCCATTCCTTGATAGGCAGCGGCGATGCGACTAAATCCCTTCGCGAATTTCGGGGAGAGCTCGGTACAACGCACCCCGTCTGCAAGAGCCGCGGCCCACATTTCGCTTTTCGAGTACGCGGCCGAGCGATTGCTGTAGTAAATATGGTTGTTGCCATCCAGCTTGATTGCTTCCGTGTATAGATCGATCGCCTCACCGAAATCGGACGCCTTCATGCGCTCATTTCCTTGCTCCTTCAGTTTTTCCGCTTCAGCGTTCACCATTTTGGCTCCAAAGCTCTCCTTGCTCCGGAGACGAAAGATCACCGAATCAAGTAAATAACCCTTTCTCTGTGCCAGGTAAGCCCTCGCCCCTGTGAGTTCCTCGCCACACTACTTTCCACGAGACGCCAGTGTGACTTTTACGGAGTCCCCAACGTCTGTGAACCCTCTCTCAGCCCTCTCTGATCTCTCTGTCAGTCAACCTGTTCCATCGCATCCCACACCTCACACGTCACTAGCCCACTACTCCTCGTGCAAGAAATACTTACGGCACTTCTACCCCGAGCAGTAACCGGTCGCTATCACTGTCGGCGTTTATTCATCTGTTCTCTGTAAGGCTTTTAGGGGCTCCTATAGGAATCTATGGGGTGAGAAATAGATGGGAGAAGTGGGCGAGCGAGGCAGCGAGGTGGATGAGTTGTGGAGAGGAAGCGAGGAAGCGAGGAAGGAAGGAAGGAAGGGTGACTGGAGGAAGACGATAAGAAAGATGAGCGAATTTTGGGCAAAAACAAAATCCGGGCTCGCAGATGCCGCCGAAGCGAGCAAAAGAGCGGCGATGAGGACTAAAGCGAAGGCAGACTTGGAGTTGATGAAACGCAAGCTGGCCAAGCTCAAGCAAGACTTTGGAACGGAAGTATTTCCATTCTACCAAAGCGACAGATCCAAGGCGGACGCGATTTACGCCAACTACAAGGAAAAGGTGGAGGCTCTCGTCATGAGTATCCAGGCCAAGCAGCAAGAAATTACTGCCCTCGGCAAGAAACACTCTGCTGGAGAGCACCCCAACAACGCTGCGTATCAGCCCGCTCCTCCTCCTCCATCGGCTCCCGCTCAACAGCAAAGCTACACCGCTCAACAGAGCTCCACTAGCAACGGGAACGCGGGGCCAGAGTTTTATGAAATATAAGTTCTGATCAAAATACTTCTCAAAGCATTCACTGTCAAATGTAAATGCACATACATTATATATATTCACTTCACATAAAAACCAACGATGTCTCCTTTGCTCATAACCCGTTCACAGGATCCTTGAAGCGGAGGTAGATCCGATCAATCTCTTCGCAAGCCTGCTTGGAGACCGCCCCGTCTTCCAGGGCCCTCAAGTTGCTACTCAACTGATCCACTGATGTTGCGCCGAGCAGAAGAACCCCATTTTTCATACAGGGCCGAGAGAACACCCAACGCAGAGCCAACTTCGTTAAAGCTGTCTTCTCGATGTCTGCAGCAACCCTAGCATACTTAGCAACAGCGCCTTGAACAAGTTGATTGTTGAACTGCTTGTTGAACTTGTCGAACACCTGGAACCGAGACCCCGATGGGAGTGAGTCGACGGTCTTGTCGTCTTGATCCTTTGTGCTGCCACTGGAAAGATACTTGCCTGTGAGCGCGCCCCCGCAAAGCGGGCTAAAAGCCACAAGTCTAAGATCTAGTTTGTAGCAGCTTTCTGCAAGCGAATCTGTCTCGAAAGAGCGATCAAGCATACTGAAGCTGTTTTGAATGAACTTTGGCCGTGGAACTTGGGCAAGGTCAGCAGCGTTCACGAGCTGACAAACACCGAACGCCGTTTCATTACTGAGTGCCCAGGACCGAATCTTTTTCTGAAGAAAAAGAGCTTTAATTGCATCTACAATTTCTTCAAAGGGGATGGATGTCCGACAACGATTCGGATCAAACAGCTTTGAGCCAAACATGGGCACGTATCGGTCTGGCCAATGAAGATAAAAAATGTCGATATAGTTTACCTGAAGCCTCGCCATCGATGCTTCACAGGCCGCAATAATTTGCTCCTTGGTGTGCCGCGTAGACTGCCTTCCACCAATTTTATTCTTGGGCGCTGTAAAACCGTTCTCTGCAAGCCTTCCTATTGGGATGAATGTGGACTTCATGTATCCTACAACCTTAGTTGCGATCGCGACTTGTTCCCTCCACTCCGGGTTTTTGGCGAGCCACCTCCCCACGATAAGCTCTGACGAGCCATGAGTCTCCACAGTACATGGCAGCGGATAAAGCTCCGATGTGTCAATCATTCTAATTCCCGCCTCCTTGATCGCCAGATCCATCATCATATGCGCTTCCGCTTCCGCCGTCTGCATTCCAAAAGTCTACATCTCCTCAACTCTAGTTAGTTGGCCACATGGCTTCCCCGCCGCTCTCTGTTTCCTGCAGCACCGCATTTTCAGCACCAGCCAACTTTCAAGTCACTCACCATGGTTCCTAGACACAACTGATCAGCGAGACAACTCGTGCCCGACTTGATCCGCCTCTTTTCTTTCACATCCTCCCCTCCTTCGCCCGTGTCATCCGCTGCTCTCTTTCCCGCACTTTCTGTTGCGCATGCTCGCCCTCTCGCGCACTCCGCGTCCATCCTTTGCGTCCACTGCACGGACACATCTCACCACCTTTCAAAGTTTCATTCATTCATTCATTCATCACTTCGACGCACTCTTCACTTCAAGATCACGCTCTCTCATGCTCTCTCTCTCTCTCTCTCTCTCTCTCAAGTCTCTCAAGGCAATCTTCCCGGATGATTCATTACTCCGCTGCCTACAGTCGCGAGAACCGTGCAGCAAGCGAACGGGTTCCCGGTTCTTTCTATCATAGTTTTCCGTAGCGGCAGACGTAAGAGTGGCTAGTTCTCGTTGGAACGAGGAAAGAAAGAAAGAAAAAGTCACGCAGCGCGACGTGTACTCACTGTCAGTGCTGAGTACGTGTGCTGACATGTGCTTGACTGACAGTGAGCTTTTACACAAACACGAAAGCTTCGCGCCTCCCTCACCCGCCGAGTGCGCAAGTGGGAAGAGGGAAGAGGGAAGAAGAGATAGATAGATAGATAGATAGATAGAGAGAGAGAGAGATAGTGAGAGAGAGAGAGAGAGAAAGGGAAAAGTGGAAGTAGAGAAACGGGGAGGGCCTCCTGACGCACTCAGAAGTTGATCTGTCAAATAAAGCTGCGGCACGATGGAAGAGGACGCGACGTGGAAGCGAAGGGAGGCGGAGGAGGCAGGTGGCGACAGTGGCGAGCTGTTCCTAGTTCTTTCGAGCGGCGACGAAGTGAGGCAGGCTGCAGCTGCTCGGGCGCTGAAGGAGCTGGTAGAAGCAGAGTATAGGGTGTTATCCAGCGAGCAGTTTTCAAAGTTCATGAATGAGCTGTACGGGCAGGTTTTCAGACTGTGCTCGGGCAAGAGTGCCTCAGATGCGGGACTGGCGTCCGTCTCCTCCGGATCTGAAAGGTCCGTCAGCCACGGATCGCGTAGAAAGAAGGATGGTAAGCAAGGCGTGGTGCTACCAACGCAGCATGTCAGAGGAGGGCTATTTGTGATTCGCGAGCTTGTTGGGGTCTTGCACGAAGAGAACGAAAATAAGCTTATTAGATTCGCAAATTATCTGCGCGTGGTGTTGCAACAAGGAGAGGATCTTGTTGATAATGCCACATTGGTGTTAGCTTCGGAAGCGTTGGGCCAGCTCTCGCGGCGCGGCGGCAACCTTACAGCAGACTTCGTAGAGTTTGAGACAAAGAGAGCGTTGGAGTGGCTTGTCTCTGCAATGCAAATGGATAACCCACCATCTTCTCTGCCAAACTTGAAACCTCTGGCAATATTTGGTGGGCGCAACGAAGCCATATTGAGGCGGCGAAAATTCGCAGCTGTTCTCGTTATTAAAGAGCTCGCTACCAATAGCCCCGTTTTATTTTATGCCCATGTCGGCGCTGTATTTGATCTCATTAGAACCGCTCTGCACGACTCAAACGAGTTCACTCGGGAGGCTGCCACACTCTCCTTGCGCTCGTGCTTGGAGCTTGTACTTTATAGAGAGTCCCGACTTTGCGTGCAGTGGTATTACAAAGTCTATGAGATAGCGAGAAGAGGTTTCCAAGCTGGCTCGGCTTTCACAATACATGGTTCCTTACTCACACTCGGCGAGCTGCTTCTCAACTCGGGCAACTTCATGATCCCCCGATTCTCGGAAGTTTGTGACACTATATTAAAATACCGAGAGTATAAGGACTCACTGGTGAGGAGAACTGTAGTTGCCCTGCTTCCTCAGCTCGCAGAGTTTTGCCCCGACGCGTTTGTGAGAAATTATCTGGACGACTGCATATCTTATCTCTTTGGCGCCGCGGTGATACCATCAGAGCAGGATTCCGCATTCGTCGCCCTGGGAAAGCTGGCAGTGGCTGTGGACCACCACATCCTCCCTCATCTGATGGAAATAATTGTAATTGTGCGCGAGGCGCTTGTGAGCAATGCGGCCAGTGCAACACCAGCGACTACATTGAGCGCTTCATCAGGCTCTGCGAATAGCGCTTCGTCATCCTCCTCTTTGTCCTCCGGTTTGCCAATGTCTTCTACTTCACCGGCAAACGCCGCGGGACAACTCAGTTGCACTGAAACGCAGGTAATTCGCTCCCTCTTTCAGTGTATTTCGATGCTTGCGAGGGCCGTCGGGCCCGCGCTCTTGCAACACGGCATGCTTGACGGCCTTCTCTTCGAAATGTTTAGCAACGGTTTAAGTCCCTCCCTCATCTCTGCGCTGTCTGATCTGCGCCAGTACATACCGTCGCTTGAGGAACTTGTCGTCGCCCATCTCTTGCACGGACTGTCGTACACGCTTGCAAATAGGCCGTTCTCTGCTCCACCGGGAGGAGGCACTTGGACTCAAGAAGAGCCCACCCCCGGCCAGTTTTCTCACCTTGACGTCCTGGAAGCTTTGGAGACGGATTTTCCCGCGGCCGCTTATCTCAAGGCAAGTGGCCGGCATCCAGGCGTTCTGTCTTCTGTTCAAAAGCGCGCGCACATGCTGGGTTACAATCAAATTCCAGGTTTGGCAGTCCCTGGCCCGTACTCAGGTACCACCAATAAAAGTGGCTTTTTGGGTGACGGAACGAGAGCCACTTGCGACACTGTAGTGTCATCACTCACCCCAAGCATTCTTGGGGAAGATCTGGAGCTCGACGTCATCGACTGGCGTTATGGGAGACCAAAGCAGTCTATATATCTATCTTCCTTCTTTCAGGCCGCATCAGGACCAAACGGAAAACCGCTCCTAGACAGCTCTCTCCTACACAATAAGAGCGCCGCGGAAGGTTTGGCTTCGCCATTGATTAGCGGCGGGTCAATTGCGAACGGGGTGCATTCCACCCAGTCAAATTCTCTGGCTATACGCCGCGCGCCATTTCGGCGCTCCGCATTGGAGAAGGAGTTATTCATACTTGCGTTGCAAACCCTGAGGGATTTCAATTTTGACAAATTTAATTTGCTACCGTTCTTGCACCACACGGTCATCGAATTTTTGGACGACTTTGACCCAGAGGTTCGCAAGGAGGCAGCGAAAACATGCGGGGCGATATTGCTTCCACAGCAAATGAAGGGAGGGTCAGGTCTCACGTCAAGCCGTCTTTTAGCCAACTGGGACGAAACTGCTCGGCTGACCTCAAGCGGGGTGCGCAAACTTTTGATGATCGGGGTTTCAGACCCCGAGTCTTCTATACGCAGCGCTGTCTTGGAGTGCCTCAGCGCAAACGAGAGATTTGACGACTATCTTGTGCAAGAAGACACCCTATCTGCACTCTTTGTGGCTCTGCAAGACGAGAGTTTCAGTGTACGAAGAATCGCAATGGGAATTGCAGCTCGACTTGCTCCCACAAATCCTGCACACATTCATCCTGCAATACGCAAATGCATTCTAGCAGCCATGGCTCAGCTGGAATTCTCTCCCAGCCAAGAGCATCGCCAAGAAGGAGCAGTTATACTTCTTGGGGACATCGTCGCTGGCTTTAACAGCTTTCGCTGGAGCGCATCGATGCACGATCGCGTATCTCCTCTCATCGCTCCTAGTATAGTGTCTTTGATCCACATTTTGCTGACCAAATTGCGCACGGCTCGAAACACCATGTCGACTGCAATTCTGCGTACCTTGGGGGAGATCGCTTCGATGGAAGGCATCAATATGAGCAACTACATGGACACCATGATGCCACTCCTGATCGACATTCTGCAGGATCAAGGGTCTTCAGAGAAGCGACGTTACGCACTGAGGACGCTGAGTCAGCTTGTGCGATCGACTGCTCAGGTTATAACGCCCTTGTTGGAGTATTCCAATCTGCTAAACACTCTTTTGGAGGTAATTCGTCGTGGAAGCTCTACATTTAGCTGGGAATTACGGGAAGAGGCCCTCAAAGCTCTAGGAACCCTTGGTGCTCTAGATCCATTCGAGGCCAAGCAGAGCAAGTCGAGGGTCTCGAGGGAGCAGTACGCCATTGGGAATAATACAAGTGCTTCCATAGTTTACCAGACCGAGGACGGGTACGGCTCCGACATCTCGTCACAAAGCTCCAAGCACCATCGGGCAGGAGGCGCGGTTTCGAGCAGAACCGAGGTCGTGGTAGACAGCAACAACGCGCTTCGAACGAAAGCGGAAGAGCTTGAGCCGCTCAGTCCAAAAGACGAGGAGTATTATCCTACGATGGCCATTAATGCCCTCATGCGGATCATTCAGGACTCAACGCTCTCCACACACCACTCCATGGCAATCCAGGCACTCACTCAAACTTCCAGGAGCTTGGGCCTTAAATGTGTGACGTTCCTGCCGCAGATTATGCCATGTATTCTCAATGTGGCGACTGCGTGTGAGCAGGAACTTAGGAAGGTCCTCATCCAAACTATCAGTGTGATAGTCTCGATATCCAAACAGCATGCACGTCCATACTTGCAAGACGTCTTTCATATCATCTTGCGATACTGGTACGAGAATCTCGATCAGATTTTTTCTCTCATCGAGGAAATCTCTCGCGCTCTTCGAGAGGAATTTGTGCCTTACGCCCGTCTCATAATTCCAAATTTGTTGGCAGTATTGGAGCTCATGCGAGACGAGCATGCTGATCCGTCGTCTGGGGTGCTGAACAAATCGTCTCGAGGAGCCTTTTACTACCCGTCTGTGCCCCCCACGGCTGCGTATTCGCACTCTCGAAGCATCGGAGCATCGAGTTACGTTCTGGAACATGGCAACTTTCAAGGGGTTTCATCGCATTCAGTCTCGAGCTACCAAGCGAGCGTCGGGTCTCACCACGGTCGGGCCGGGTATCGACGTCACTTTGAAAAACGCTCTCCGGCGGCAAGCAATCGTGAACACCATTCGGCGTCGGAGTCTTTCTCCAAGGAGCCTGCCCTTTCCGGAACTTCGGGGTACCACGGGCGAGCTCGTTTCGGATCTGGGCATCTGCCAGCATTTCAGAAAGGTGGCCCTTCCGCACAGGCCACGGAGCGCGTCATTCCACCAGCTCATGCTCATCCAGGGGTCGAAATGGAAATTTCTGCGGTTCATAAGCTAACTTACGCCAAGTACGCAACGCCAAGCTCTTCGCGCCGAATTTTTAAGACAATTGAGACGCTGAGCTTCACACTGACGGATTATTTCTATCTCATCATACCGGCGCTCGTGGACCTCGTGGAGTCGGACTCTGCGTCTTCAGACGTGAGGATGTACTCTATGCACGCACTTGGAAGGCTGAGCGCCCACGCTTACTTTTCCGATTATGCACTGAATGCCATGCAATGTTTGCTACGGCTTGTGCGACGCCCAGGGGAAAGCAACGTGAAATGCCAAGCGGTCGACACACTGTGTATTTTCGCTCTTCGATTCCCGAAGGTGTTCTTGATGTTTCAGCAAGCCGCGGACAGTGCTCTAAAGTCGAAAGCAATTACGTCCTACTCCGTGGAGCGCTACAAAACAACATTGCTTTTGGTATCTGAACAAGACCCTGACCCGAAGCAAGTATCGAAACACTTGGACACCTTGTTGTCGGCGCTGTACACGACTTCGAGCACAAAGAATGTTGCGATGGGTATCTCAGCCATGACTGTCGGTTTCGACGACAAATCAGGCTTAGGAAATGCCTCCGCGGAGTTCGATCTTGGTGTTGGCCAGAAAAATCTTCAAGTGAATCAAGTTAAATTGCAACGTTCTTGGGAAGTGTCCGAACGATCGACAAGCGACGACTGGGCAGAATGGATGCGTAGAATATCCGTGGAGCTGTTGCGCGAGTCCCCAAGCCCTGCTCTTCGAGCTTGCTCGGCAGTCGCTCAGGTGTACAACCCCTTGGCCAAGGAATTATTCAATGCCGCATTTGTGTCGTGCTGGTCTGCGCTCGACAAGGTTTTCCAGCATAGTCTCATCCAGTCACTGGATACCGCGTTGAAATCCCCGAAAACACCTATTGAGACGTTGAAGACTTTGCTAGACCTTGCAGAATTCATGGAACACGACGATCGAGTGCTTCCTATTGGCATACGAGATCTTGGGGATTATGCGCAGCGCTGTCACGCATACGCAAAAGCGCTGCACTACAAAGAAATGGTTTTTCGCAATCTGCCTGGAGCCTGCACTGAGGGTCTCATTAGCATCAACAACAAATTAGAACAGCCAGAGGCTGCAGTTGGAATTCTACATTATGTTCAGCAGTTGCAACGCCGTCAGTATCAGGTGTCGGCAACTCCGGCAGCGTCACAAAGCATCCCAGAGGTGAATTTGCTGGACTTTGGCGTTGCCGCGGCAGCACTCCCTCAGCATCACGCTTCTTTCGGACACAGCGGTTCATCCCAAGCCGAGGCGATTAATGCTTCCAACGGGGCCCATTCGCCGGCCAACCACGATATGTCAGTTGAGTTCGACCGACAAGAAAGTATGTTTTTCAACGGCGAAGACCTTGGCGAGGACGGCACAATCAAACTCAAAGAGACTTGGTTCGAGAAGCTTGGCCGATGGGAAGAGGCTCTTGCCTCTTACGAGGAAAAGCTCGAGAGGGCTGATATGGGAGCAGACCGTGTTCTAGCCGGAAAAGAGCTGGAGAGCACGATGGGCAAGGTCCGATGCCTCATCAATCTTGGTGAGTACGATCAGTTGATGAATCTTGCCAACAACGTTTGGAATCGTGTGGGTAGCCAGCGTGAGCTGGAGCAGATGGCACCTATCTTCTGCCAAAGCGCTTGGGTGTGCGGAGACTGGGAGGCGATGCAAGAATTTGCAAGGTTTATTCCAGAGAATAATATGTCTGGTTACATACTGCGTGCTATTCTGTCCTTGCAGAAGAACGACTTTGTCCAATCGAGGTTGATGATTGATCGAGGTAGAGCGCTTCTTGGGGAGCAGTTGGGCGCTTTAGTTGGCGAGTCTTACAATCGCGCATATCGTCAGATTGTGATCGTGCAGCAGTTGGCCGAGCTTGACGAGATCTACAGCTTCCGCCAGCAAGCGGTTTCAGGACGCTACACGAAAGCAGAATTGGACCGCTTGAAGTCGAACCTGCAAAAAATGTGGTCAAAGCGCATTCGGGGATGCCAAGAGAACGTGGCAGTGTGGCAAAACATTCTTGGTGCTCACACTTTACTGCTCTCCGAGAAAGAGGATTTGCAAACGTATATCAAATTCTCTACAATTTGTAGGAAGAGCAATCGACTCAGAATCTGCCTCCGCACGTTACAGCGGCTCGGAGTGACGGACGACAATTTTGAAGCATTTGACACTGTTGACGAGGACGTTTCGTTCGCGTTCCTGAAATACAGGTGGGCCGCTCTGAAAGCGGAAAACATTCAAGCTCGGCAAGACAATCACACGCGCCAGAGCCACTTTTTTGTTGGAGGCTTTAGTCCGGGGCGGAGGACGTCCTTTACCGTGGTCCCCATTGACCAAACGGGCGCTGCAGTCCTTCCTTTGTCCATTTCGCCCCGAGGCGACAGCACAAAGACGTTTGCATTCCTCGAGCGACGAGGCATGGTAATCCGGCAGTTAGAGTCTGTGATTCACGGCTTGGAGCGCAAAGCAGAGACGGGCAATTTTACCTCCGAAAACCGGCAGCTTCTTGTTCGCTGCTATTTGAAATACGGTGCCTGGAAATTTGCTGACGAAGAGTACAAGCTAAACGAAGATGTCATCGGTTCCGCTCTCGATTCCTTTCTGGCCGCTACGAAGTTTGAGTCCGGGAATTACAAGGCTTGGCACGCTTGGGCTCTGATGAACTTTCGTGCAGTAGAATATTACAACAGAAAGCTCTTGTCAATTGCTCCGAACACCGAGGATGACGATGTTCACGGGGATCCTGACGCGCACCCTGGGCCGAAAGAAACTCAGCCGCAGGACTCGCTTACTCAGCAGGATCAAGACCAACACGATGGCAAGGGCCAGTCTCAACAGCAACAGAACCCTTCTTCTCAGCGCGGCAGGAACATGGCCCAAGAAAGCTCGCACTCGTTGAGCAGTTCTTCTTCGGGCTCCCACTCTACCGGAACGGGGCACCCGGGACTCAAACAGCGCGCTTCAGATGGCCTCGACAGCAGTCAGCTTCGCGATTTCGATCAATGCGATGTCATCGAGGAAGAGAGTGATGAAAATGACTCTGAGAGCGATGACGCAGAAGCGGCGATTCTCTCGCATAGTATGGAGGCCAAGATGGGCAGTGAGATGATGTGCGACTCTGGAGTGCAAGTGGTTAGTAGCGGAAGCGAAGATAGCGACGATGGTTCTCGCAAGGAGGGCGACGTTACGAACGAAACCAAGCAGAGCGACTCGAAGAGTGATGGGGAGCTTGAAACTAAGCTCCAAACACCCATGCTGCGGCGGAAGAAGAGCCAAAATCAATTTCGGCGTCGCCATCAAGAGCAACAAGAAAAAATTCAACGAGAGCGTCAGCGCACGGAGATTACAGAAAAGATGAACAGTTACGTAGTTCCAGCTATCCACGGATTTTTCCGGTCCATAGCACTTGGTCAAACGAACGACTCCCGTAACGTTCTGCAAGACATTTTACGGCTGCTAACATTATGGTTTGCTCACGGTGCGCGGGATGAGGTCGAGGAGGCGATTCGAGAGGGCTTTGCCATGGTGAATATTGGTACTTGGCTGGACGTGATTCCCCAATTGATCGCTCGTATCCACACCCAGATTCCAGAGATCAAAGGCGTTCTGCATCGCTTGCTGATCACACTTGGAGTAGAGCACCCGCATGCTCTTGTTTATCCGCTCACGGTCGCCGCGAAATCCATCAATGTCCACCGCAAAAAAGCTGCAGAATACATCTTGGAGGAATTGCGTCGCACCGAAGGGAACGCTGTTCTCGTGGATCAGGCCCAGCTTGTGAGTCACGAGCTCATTCGAGTAGCGATTCTTTGGCACGAAGAGTGGTTCGAAGTTATGGATGACGCCAGCCGGATGTATTTCACGGAGCACAATGTCGACGGAATGATCGAGTTATTGCAGCCTCTTCACGAGAAGCTCAACGGCCAGTACGAAACGAATCACGAGCAGGAATTCAGCCGCCGATTTGGACGAGAGTTGGATGAGGCGGCTCGCTATGTAGAGCGCTACAAAGAGACAGGCCAAGATGTGGACATCTCCCAGGCATGGGAGTTGTACTACCAAGTCTTCCGCAAGATATACAAGATTCTTCATCAAGAAAAGACTCTGCATCTGGACCAAGTCTCCCCTGCCCTTGTGCAAGCCACCAACATGCAACTCGCCGTACCAGGAACTTATGTTGCCGGGCGGCCGGTCGTTCGTATTGAAGGGTTTGCACCAACTCTTCGCATGATTGTTTCGAAGCAGCGGCCGCGTCAAATTACTCTACGGGGTAGCGACGGAAACGACTACCTCTTTCTTCTCAAGGGGCACGAAGATTTGCGCCAGGATGAGCGAGTGATGCAACTTTTCGGCTTGGTGAACACCCTTTTGAAGAAAGTCCGCGAGACGAACAGGTATGATCTCTCGATCGAGAGATATTCTGTGATTCCACTCTCGCACAATGTTGGTATTTCACAGTGGTTGGCCAACACGGACACGTTTCACGCTTTGATTGAGAGGTTTCGCGAATCTCGCAATGTGTTGATGGATATTGAACAGCGCTTGATTTCCAAATTGGCTCCGAGCTTTGAAACCTTGACGGTGATTCAAAAAGTGGAGGCATTCTGCCACGCCCTTTCGTACACGAATGGTCAAGATCTTGGCAAGTGCTTGTGGCTCAAGTCCCGCAACTCTGAAGTCTGGTTGGATCGAAGAACAGCGTATACCCGCTCGCTGGCCACGATGTCTATGGTCGGTTATGTCTTGGGACTCGGTGATCGCCACCCATCTAACTTGATGCTTCATCGCACTTCAGGAAAGGTAATTCATATTGACTTTGGTGATTGCTTTGAGGTTGCTCAGCAGCGCAAGTCATTCCCCGAGCGAGTGCCGTTCCGTCTGACTCGGATGTTAATTGCAGCGATGGAGGTCTCGGGTGTAGAAGGAAATTTTCGGTACACATGCGAGAGCGTGATGCGTGTTCTTCGCACAAACAGGGACTCTGTCATGGCCATGCTCGGCGCCTTTGTACATGACCCTTTGATCAACTGGAGGTTGTTAGCGAATAACGAGGACACCGAAGGCAGGGCCAACAATTCGAATCCGTCTGCCAACCATCTTCCTGGGTCAGTGGCGAGGAGCCGAATGGGAGAGTCAGCATCACCGCTCCTTTCCCCCTTTCCACAGGCAAGTGCAGACCCAATGAATGGTGATTTTGTAGATTCGGACGAAGACGGCGGTGGGAACATGGACACAAGCTTCAGCCATTCGCCATCCGACGCGCCGATTAAAACTTTGAAGCGCGTGGAATCCACGCCAAGTGCTTCGCGAAAGTGGAGCGCGGCTAGGGAAAGCAATAAACCTTCGGAGGCAAAAATGAATGGAAACGGGAATGGATCCCAGATGGGAAGTCTCTCGGAAGCGATGAAAACTGGCGGGACACCAAGCTTGTCTCGCGGCGGCATGCCACAGGCAGCAGCTGCAGGGGCAAACAATCCTGAGCTTGGAAATTTGCGCCCTCGTGCAAGAACAGAGGGTCGTCTAATTTTGATGCATGAGCGGGACTCCTCTGCGAACGCGAACCGGACGCCAAGTCTGGCCCGCACCCAGCGAGAAAAGAAGCTTGTGCAGATGAAAGCAGATGCGAATGTAGAGGTCTTGAACCAAAAAGCTGTCGCCGTTTTGGAGCGTATTCACGACAAATTGACCGGTATGGATTTCGCAGTGAAACGGGAGAATTTTCGCGAAGAGGACGCGGAGAACAACATGAACACGCCCGCCACTCCCAGTCCGCGGAACCGAATTTCCCTCACCTCAGCCGTGGAAGGTGTTGACGTTGGAAGGAGGCAGGAAGACTCCTCCCCTGCACCAGTTTCAGTTCAAGTGCAGCGTCTGATTATTCAAGCCACATCCTACGAGAACCTTGCGGTCTCTTTTGTTGGATACTGCCCAGTGTGGTAGGATCAGCGCAATATTATGATGTCGGGATTTGCCAATATTTTCCGAGGCTCCGTTTTCCTTTACAAAACGCAACTCGAACTTCGAGTTAATTAGTTAGAACCTATTCAACCCAATTGTGAACAACGGTGTCCACACACACTCATCCAACCGGTTGCGCTCGCTTCAATGCTCCAAACTATGCTCCAAACCCTCCGAACGATCGCTTCTGCCGTTGCCAACTAAACTTTTCAAGTTGAATGAATTATTTTGAACTCTTTTGAACGACGTCCAATGTGCAGTTCTGTCGTGTCGAAGCGATTTGTTAGGTCATTCAGTGCCTTCGAGGTTGCTTATCATAAACTAAATAAACGAATGTAAATGAAATAAATAGAATGTCAGCCTGAGCAGAGAGTCCAACTCCGGTAAATTAATGCACAACGTTACTGGCGGGGCTCGGAAAGATACTGTGGCAAAGTGCCGAGTGCTGGTACTGACAGTGAGTACTGATGATTGACTACTGAATACTATTGCGTTGTAGTATAGACACTGAGTGTTCTTCGTACACCTTCTCATCACCGAGGACCGAGGGCTCGTCAGTCCGACAGTTGGTGCACTAGGCGTCCATACTGCACTAAACTTCGAACTTTTGAAGCGGCCCAGTGGAAGCGAGCAGCTGTAACCCCTGCTTAGTGGAAGCGGGCGGGCTTGGCAATGGGCGGTAGGCTCCGTTCGTACTAGTCCTTCGTGGCGTTCGTGGGAGTGATTAGATGTTCGCGCAACGAGTGCAGGTAGTGCAGGTGCAACGATGTGCCACGATGTGCCACGAGCGGGATCGCATTCCTCTTGCTCGTTCGTTTTGTTTCCGCACATTTCCGCTCTCTGGGTCTCAAGACACTGTCAAGAATGTCAAGCTGGGATGCTCATGCTCAGATGATCTGAATTCTGAATTCTATACTTTTAATTCTCAACTCTGGATCAACGCTGCAAATGTGTTGTTTTCAAAAATTCTGAACTGAAATGATCTCCATTTGGAAAAATGCGAATTACGAACTACTGAGTAGTAACACGAAGGAAGTCACGAAGCGTAGAAGGCAAAGATTTGGCTTTAAGTATCTTCTCTGCTAGCAAATTTCTAATCTCCACTGAATTATTCTGACTGACCAACAAGAACAGCTCAGAGGCGATTCCAGGGAACTAACAGAATACATCGCACTGATAGCAATTCCACTAAGTGTGTTTATCTTTTTCGTCGCACACTGCGAAGGGTAGATAGACGCTAGCTTCCTTTAAAAGTTACTTGAGCAAGGTGATGAGTGTCACGGTGCTCGGTAGCCGGTGGACGATTCGTACTCTGCAGGGCCAAAGATTATGGACGCCGCGCTTGTTGAATTGACGCACCTGACTTCTAACTTCTTTGATTTGTTCTATTCGTTTTGTCTTGTCTCTACTAGAACAAAAAACTTCTCTGGATATCTGGGACTCTTCGCCCTCTCTTCCTCCCTCAGGCTAACTTTAACTACTCTTTCAACGTAACCCATCCCTCATACTTTTGCTATCTTTCGGATAGGATATAATAGGATGGGTGAGGGAGTTTCACAAACAGCTTCTTTTAGTGGCGCTCGGCTTATGGTTTGCGGTAAGTCGCACAAATCAGTCGTCTGAGAGAATGTAGTTGTACTCACTGTCAGTGCCATGGAAAGATCTTAGTTTCCTCTTCTACTGTTCTCAGGAAGTTAGGAATTGGAGATGGAGAGATGGATTCGTTTACACAGGTTACACAGGTTACACAGGTGTCAGACAGAGACAGAGACAGAGACTGAGAAAGAGACTGAGCAGAGCAGACCCCAAACGACTTGGTTCACAGAAAACAAAGTATAGCAAGTTGAGCTTTGAGTCCTTGTGTTTGCGGCATACAAGATGCGAACGGTTGACGTGGCGACTGCGGCCCGCGCGGAGTATGACTTCGTAGTTGTCGGAGCTGGTAGCGCAGGAGCTGCTGTTGCAGCTCGGCTTGCGGAAGATCCCTCGGTGCGCGTGGCGTTGCTTGAGGCAGGTGGAGATGCCACCGAAATGGATGCCAAAGTGCCTCTGGCGTGCGGCAAGTTGCAGAATTCTGAAAGGGATTGGCAATATTTTACTGAGCCCTGCGGCGAGCACGCGTTCAAAGGACTGTTGAATAAACGAAGCTTCTGGCCGCGAGGCAAGGGTCTTGGTGGCTCATCCTTGATCAACTATATGGCCTATGTGCGAGGAGACCGCCGAGATTTCGATACATGGGAGGCTTTGGGCGCGACTGGTTGGGCGTACAAAGATGTTCTGCCTCTGTTCAAAAAGAGCGAAAACTTTGCTGCAGAGCATCGCGCTAGAGAATTGAATATTGACTTGTCCGAGCACGGAAACCAGGGCCCTTTGACCGTCAGCATCCTCACACCTTCATGCCCAATCTCCAAGGCCTTCGTGCAGGGGAGTGTTGAGCTTGGTTATCGGTTGAGCGATTACAATAATGGAGACATGGAGGACTCGGTCAACTTCTTCCAGCAGACCATCAGAGACGGCGCAAGGTGTGATACAGCCACGGCGTTTCTCCGTAGCAATCCACGCGACAATTTGACCATTGTTACATATGCTCACGCGACGCGTTTGATACTCACCGAAAATGGAAAGCGATGCGTTGGGGTGGAGGTTGCTGATACCTCGAAAGAGCCAAAACCCAAGCGCCGCTACACTTTCAGCGCAAAGAGGGAAGTCATTGTCTCAGGTGGAGCAATCAACTCTCCTCAACTTCTCTTGCTCTCCGGCATTGGGCCTCGTGAGGAGCTCGAGCAAGTTGGAGTGAGGTGCTTGGTGGACAATCCTCGGGTTGGAAAGGAACTCGAGGATCATATCGCAAATATTCTTCGCTACGACGCAAAGGAGCCGGGAATTGATATTGGATCCTACAACGGCACTAAAGCAGAAGGCTTTCCTGGTGCTCTCGTTCAGCTTTTCAAGTGGGTGACAAGCGGTACCGGTTTGCTCGCCACCAGCGCATACAATGCTACAATGTTCTTCAAGACGAAGATGTTCAAGGAGTCGCACCCTACTTGGGGCCCAGACGCTCAAATTGGGATCTTTGCTTCGCCTCTTGATCTCAGCATCGTCGAAGGTAATTTGCACGTCGACCCTGAGTTCAACTACCTCAAAGGCAAACTTGGGCCATCTGAGGAAGGCTTCTCTTTCGTCCCTTGCCTGCTCCACCCATATACACACGGAGCCATTACCCTCGCTTCGAACGATCCATTCGCCCCTCCAAAGATTCTGTCCAATTACTTTACCGATCCTCGTGACATTGACAGGATGGTTGAGCTCTTGAAGAAATGCATTGCGCTTGCTCGCTCTCCTGCCATGTCAAAGATTGCCGGGGAACCTGTTTTGCCAAAAGAAATGGTGGCCAAGCACGGGTCCTACGAATCGGATGCGTTCCTTCGCGAATACGCGCAGACTTACTGCACTACTCTGTACCACCCGACTAGCAGCTGCAAGATCGGAGCAGTGGTTGACCCTCGGCTAAAGGTTTACGATGTTGCCGGTCTCCGTGTAGCAGACGCATCCGTGATGCCAACGCTTATCAGCGGAAATACGAACGCACCGTCAATCATGGTTGGCGAGAAGTGTGCTGAAATGATCAAGGAGGAATACGCGCTGAAGAGCAAAGATGTTGTTGGTCCGCCATCTGGCGGGTCTATGCTGTCGCCTGCGATCAAGCTTGCTTTGTTCGGCGCTTCCGCGTACGCTCTCAAGCAAAAGTACGGACACTCCAAGATGTAATTTACCAATCGCATGTATGTGACCGTGTTTCGACGTGGTTGCCAAGCATAAATTATAAAGCGTTATTATAGCTATTTAATTTACCTCGTTGATGTTTGCAGTCCGAGCCTTCAGGACTGCTTGGTGCACGAGTACCGGCGCTGACTGTGAGAACGGTCGCTACACTCAGTTACTCTTGTTGCTTCCGGTACGGAGCGGGCAAGCCAGGGTCGTCCGCTGGAGACCTAGCAATCGTTGAGTTTCAGACACCAGCATGTGGCTGTCAAGACCGCAAGACGTCGTCCACGGCGCAATGTTGAAAGAAGGGACTGAAAGGGAAGAAATGATGCATACTTCAAGCCAGATTTTATACGATTTCACAGCAAGCCAGATATAAGAACATAAATTAACCAGAAGGGTGTCTTCAAATAACGCTCACGCGATCCTTGTGAACACGACCGAAAGACATTTCTGCACGTCTAAGATCGGCGTGGTCGATGTTCAGGTCCTGGTTCGAATACACGTTAATAGCTTCCATGAGCTCGGTGAAGAGAGGGGACTTCTTGAAGCGTTCAAAGTTGTCTCTCTTCATCAGATTATACACCTCCCGTTGGCAGATATCAAAACAATCTGGGCTTTCGCCTGCATCAAGGACAGCTTGTGTCATTGCTGCGGATACGTTAATCGGAGTCTTCGAGTTTGGTCCGATGAAGTTTCCGCAAATATGGCCAAAAGTCTTCTTCCCCAGTCGAAACTCTTCCACGCTCTCCCAGAACAGGAGATGTTCCAGTGAGAATTCGTTCTCAAGATGCTGTCGGAATAGCTCATGACCTAATGTATGCGTGAGAATATGCCCCAAGGTTATTTCCTTCTCCCCGAGCACACGCATCTCGAACTCCGCCAACAGCTGTCTGGAACCTTTGAAGAAATCATCAAAAGCGACCTTGGTGACCGCGAGCAACACAACGTCGGAGTGTGCCGAAACTGTTGCTAGATGAGGTTTTCCAGTAATCATTGAGATTTCGCCAAAGTAAGCTCCCTGAGCAAGCCGAATAATAGCTTTGCCGTTCTTTATGATGTTCACGAGACCGTGAATTACAATATAAAAGTTCCCACAGGATCCGCCTTCCTCCATAAGTACAGTGCCTGCCTTGTGCTCCTGCAGTTCACAGAGTTGCGCGAGCTCTAGCAGCTTCTCTTTCGCGATACCCGCGAAGAAAGGGAGGCGGAATGCGTACAGCTTTCTGACCATCCTTTCCCTGGCATCCTGATGAAGGGATGCCTGTACTGTTGGGCTCAGCTTTACAAATTTGGCAAAGTCCTCAGCCTTCATCTTGGCCAGAAGACACTTGGACATGGCAGTGATTGTCGCTGTTCGTGGCATATTGACCATCATGGACATCTCCCCAAAGTAAGAGCCCCCCTCAAGGGTCGCCAGGTACAACGTATTGATGTTTTCGTTCATCAAGGTGCTGCTTTTGCGAAGGAGACGTATACTTGGCTGCGGTTTAAGGATGGGAACAGCGTCTTTCTTATTGCTTGGAAATTGGTGTGCCATAAGTGATATTGTGCTTTTCTTGCTGCTAAGGTCCGAATCATCCGAGAGCGCCGAGTTTTCCTTTATTGGAAAATCATCCAAAGGTCTGTCAAGCAGCACTGGTTCCTCGACGATCTTGGAGACAGAACGTGAGCAGTTATCATCTCCCTGAGGAATTGTTGCAGTGACGTCAAGCTTTCCCTGTAGCACGAGATAAAAGGAGTGGTCGAGAGTTCCTTCTCGAAAGACAACGTCCCCTTCTTGATAAGTCTCATATGTAAACATTTCCGACAACGATGTCAGCGCGGACTTGTGCATCCCCTTCAGGAAAGGTATCGGCTTAAGCATCTGCCGAATGTCCGTGTTCAGAATCTTCTCCAGCGAGACCTTCTTGGACGCGTTCTTTTCGAGGTATTCAAGCTTGGATCTGCCGTCCAACATCAAAATTGTGGAGTCTCGCAGCGCCTTGACTGTTGTGAAGTCAAAGGCATTCACCACCTTCTGAGCGTTTCCAGTAGCCTTCATTTTTATTCTGTGAATACTTCCATTCGAAGTGGCTAGCTCCCTGCCAGCCTTTGAGAAGAAGTCACCAGTTTTTTTCACCGCCAGAAGCTCGCTGACATGCCCTTTGGTCGACTTGGGCCCGTCTCCACCTCCCGCACCCACTCTGGGAACCAGGGTAGACAATGCGAGCTCCCCATCGGCGACCACGATGAAAGCACCTTCCGTTAGGTGCTCTCCTTGCGGTACCTTGACGATCTTAAAATACTTGGCGCATTCGCGAATGCTCTCGTCATCTTCGAACAGCGTGAAGAATGGCGTGTGCTTGAGTAGTTGGAACTTCTCCTCTTCGCTCTCCCGTTTGCTTGCTCCTCCGCCCATCTCCTCTCTCGAAGCTGGTCTAGACCGCCAGCTGTTTCTGACTTGCGCAAAGTGCAACTTCCGAGCGCTCTTTGCGCGGCTTTGCAGAGGCGTTTCGGGCAATCAATATCGTCCTCGCCACTTCTTGTCTGTCACGGCCCCTTTTTGGAAGGCGTCTCGCTCGCTGCTTCGTGCCCTTTACACCGCTCTATCTTGTCCGAGGTCGATGCCACCGTCGGATGCACGTATGCACGAACTTGAGTCAGTGCCACAGTGAGTGATTTCACGCCGCAACGATACTTCCGCCACTTTTCCTCTCCTCTCACTTTTGCATTTGCTGAACAGATTAGCCGGCGGGGAAGGAGGGTACCAGGTACTCACTGTACCGGTATCCAGGTTTCGTCGCAAGTGCTAATTGGACTTCGCTATGGATGTACCTACTGTACCGGTACTCTCGTCTCTCACTGAGCAGAGGTGCTCAGTCGGCCTGGCAGGAACTCCTCGGGCTCTCTCAGGCGCTCTCAGTCTAGCGTGGGCGTGGAGCTGTAGTCTTCCTTGACCAATCAACTGGCTTTCCTTTCGGCTCCTCGCGAGTCCAGTTCCATACGCCAATCAGCAAAGTCAGCGCAGACCAGCAGCGCTCACAAGAATCCAATTTCTGTCTTCCTCTAAGAGGCCAAAGCAGTTTTCATTCCACAGCAGTCCACGGCGAAAGTGTGAGCAAAATCAAGAACGCTTCTTCTTTTCGTTCGAATTAAATTAGATTACGTCAGATGATAAACACATATTAAATGTGTGACGGATGATGGATGACGATTGATGGACTGATTTATCCTCTTTCGCAGTCTACGATAAGAAAGAAACAAACAACGAAGGAAACTCTGGTGTAATTTCGGGGCAGTAGTACCACTTAGTCTAAAACAATAATATATCGCAGGGATCCGTTACGAATATATGAGTCTGACTGTGAGTCCAAAGTTGTTCGTTCCAAGTTCGAAGTGCCAATGCAGTGCGAAGTTTCGGAGGGTCTTGGTTCGGGTCAAGATGGAGAGCTACGAACGAACTTGGATTTGCGAGAGCGAATGCAGGCATCCATGTACGAAGGAGCTGGAGAGCTACCAGGAGGCATCAGGAGGCACTCCAAGTGATGGTTACTTTCCCAGCTACCGTGCTGGCCCAAAAAGAGGGTATCATCGCCAGACAGAGAGTGAATCAGTTAGCCCCGCAACATTGTCAGCCTTCTGTCTGTATAGCAGGTTTTCGCAAGGACCAGCAGCCTGAGATGGGAGTGCTCAACGTCTCGCGCCAGTGAACATGTGCCGCAGAGGAGCGAATTTCGGGAAGCTTCGCGTCCATCGTGGTAGTAATTTTTAACTGTTAGGCGAGTGTGTCGGTGAGGAAGAATTTGCTGCTGATGTTTCTTCGAGACATGCCCAAACCCCCATCTTGCTCAAATTATCGTATTTCCAAGCTGGAGATTCTTGATTCGCAATTAGTACCTGCCTTAGTATTCAAGCTCGGATGGGTAAGGCTCTCGAAGACGGCAACGGCTAGCAGTTTGTCATTGGCAATTTTACCTGAAGTTACGAGCAATGAAATCTCTTGCGCCTTTGAAGGTAGGGACGGCAGGTCTCCAGCTCGCACGCAACTGACGCATTCCAAAACGAGCGAAGGTAATCCAACAGTTTGTTGCGCAAAAAATTAGTCCTGTCTAGCTTGACGAGCAAAGCTATTTGATTCATTTCGGAACAAACAAATAGTGATTAGACGCTCACCCCAATTGGTCCGCGCGATATTTTGAAGTGCTTGTTAGGTGATAAGAGTGATTGAGGTAGGTAAACCCCAGTTACCGTATCAATGACTTTCTCAATGACTCGCAGTGCTAGTTCCTCGGCCGCCAGGGCTGGATTTGAAGAAGAGTCAGGATGTTCCATTGATACGTCTCCTTTTGATTGGCAGGGGTTGAGCTCGACGAGTGGAACGAATGGGTGCGCCGCAACATAGGTTTTGGTGAAGTTGAGAACCACGATAGCATCTACGCCACTACTTGCCATTCCAGCAACTCGTTCCACCCAATCGCTCGTAATACTCCTCATCAAACATACTCTGCTCTCTGCTTTACGGCATAGGATGGACTCAGCGAATTGTAACGTTTCTGTCTTGCGCCCGCGGAATGAAAGCGATGGCAGAAGAGAGTCATCGCCGAATAAGACCACGCTTCCATGTGTCTCAATGATTGCTTGCGCAACAAGTTTGGCCGCGTCATAGATAGAGTTATTCAAAGCCGAGTCGCTCCCCGAATTCGTCATTAAGCCAATCCGAAGCGCGGAGCGAGGCTCCTTGCTATTCGCTGGCCTGCCGTGAACGGAATCAAACCATCCGTTTCCGATGCACTCCTTGATGCACTTTGCCTTGACAGCATTTATTCCTCCGTCTAATTGAACGCTCGCAAAAATGCTGTTCTCTGGCACCTTTCCTGCCGGAGCATATTGTTTGACTCTTTCTTTCATGCGTTGATTATGATTCATTTCGCAGCCGTGTTCTAAAAGCACCGCACCCCCAATATGTGGATGGGTCAAGTGACCAACCAGAGTTCGATCGAGAAGCGAGCTTCCCAGCTCGGGCGGAAACGACACGTCCCACGATCCAAAGGTTCCGTCGCCGTAGTTTGATCCACACCCTTCTGTGTGGGGGAGAGTAGCTACGCGCTCAATGTGGCTGTGAGAATCGCACTTGTCGTGAAGCGCCGAAGCGATGATTTTGCCGACTTCCGCAGAGCAAAGACTTGTGGGCAATACAAGTCCTACGTGACCTTGCTTCAAAGATCCCGGGCGCAGGAGCCTGGAAAAAGGCTTGAGAAGGGCATCGCTGACAGGTTCGGGGGTGATGTCTTCCTCGATGGGGTCCTGAATGAGGCCATGCTGATCGGCAAAAGTTTCGCAGAAATCGCGCACTGTGTCCAAGCTCGTTTGATGCCAGTCTCTCCAGATCGAGACTTGCGAATGCCCTGCAAGCTCCCCTGCGCTACGCAGTCCTCCAGAAATGCTGAGACTTAGGTCTACGAGCTCCTCCCCGAGTTCGACAAGTGCGCTTGGCGAATCGGTCAGGCGACCTGCATCAAAATCCATATCTTTAAAAGTCAAACAATGAAAGTCACACCGGAAGAGGTGCGAATTGAGCCCGTTATTAGTAATTTTGATCTCATGTTCTGAATATGTCTGACCTTTTGTGAATGAGGGACTTACCATTTTTCAGCAATTCAAATCGTTCGGTGGTGGAAACGATTTTGATAGTTGGAACGAAAGGAAAATTCGTCACTGACCCGTTCCCTGTAGTGAAGAAGATGAGGTTGCAGCCGGAGGCTACTTGGCCGGCAACTGACTCCAAATCATTGCCGGGAGAGTGCATAAAGAAGTAGCCACCAGAAGGCACAGGTTCACTATAATCGATTACGCCTTCTAGTGTGACATCCGCAGGCTTTTTGGTCGCTGCTCCAAGCGACTTTATAGAGATGTTGTAGAGGCCGCGATAGAGATTACCACCGGAAGGGTTTCCTTCAGCACTAACTCCGTGCCAGGATAAGAGATCCTTTATCCTGGTTGTCATGTCTATAAAATCCTGGGCAACTTTTGCGGATCGGACGTTCTGAAGAATGTAAGCTTCTGCCCCGATGAGCTCATCGGTCTCCGCAAGCAAAGCTCTCCCTCCACAACGGACCACTCGCTTCGCCACTTGACCAAGAAGCGGATTCGCTGTGATGCCTGAGAACGCATCTGACCCGCCACACTGCAGGGCGATGCACAGTTCGCTCATAGGTCGAGGCTGTCGAGGGGTGGGTGTCACCTTCGGCAGTAGGCTGTCGATGAACACCGCGCAAACACGGTCAAGGTCCGCGTCAAAGCTCTCCTCTACGGTGTGCAGAAAGACATGCGGTGTGGCATTCAGTTTCTCACTAAAGCCGTACTTTCCGCCGGCACTTTCAGCTCGACAATAGGTTTCCAACATTCCCGAAGAGAGCGGACTCGCCGCGGTACTAACAACGAGGACTCCAGCTACGTTTGGATGTACCATCATCCCGGCCAACGTCCTCTTGACGAGCTCTGCGTTGTTCCCCACGCCGCTCTCGGTGTGTGCCACGGCCTCCACGCCATCGCAGCTCTCTCCAAGCGCAGCCTCTATCCTAGGATCATCTCGCAGCCTTTCGACAGCCCGTGTGACGAGCGCAGACGCGCAGCTGGTCACGCCTAGCACCACCAGAACGTTTCTCGTTCCGGTTCCCCTGCCTCCATCCCTCGCCAAGCCCATGAAATGCTTGTCCCCTTTCAGCGTCTCAGACTTCCCCGTCACGGTGTCCGAGCGCAGTTCACCCCAGCCGCAGCCCGCGCGGCTGGCGGCGTCAGGAGACAGTTCCTCTGCTGCGTCCACAAAGTTGGGCTCGCCGATTTCCTCGCCACGTTCCGCCATTGCAGCCGCGGACTTTGCGTTCACGAGGCATTCTCCGGCGCGAATGTCCCTCAGCGCCACGCCGAACATCTGCTTCCAGCTTCGCAGGGCGCCTCCGCGGGGCACGTCCCGCGCCGCCATTCTATGTCCCACCGCCACCGTATCGACCACCCGCACATGAACCCAGCCGTCCCCCCCCGCTTTGCCATTCCTGCTCACGCCGTCCTCAATCCCCGCGCCTTCTGTTGCCGCTTCTGTGCTCGAACGGGGTTCCGAGGCGACCTGAGAAAGCGAATGCGGAGCGGACTCCTGACGTACGCGCACGACGTCTCCCGCGCGGAGAGGCGTCCGCGCCACCGCTGCGTTGTCTGCCGGATGCGCCACAATCGCGCACGCCTCGTAGCTTAGCTCCATGCTCGTGGTGGTGGTGGTGCCTTCAACAACAGCGAGCAAGAGCGACAAAGAGAGAGAGAATGTGCGTGTGTCTGTCTGAGGCGCCCGAGCCGGTGGCTGACGCTAAAGCCAAACACGGCAGAGAGCGCGAGACTGCGTATGTGTACTGAGTACCGGTATGTGGTGCACTCGAAAGTGGAACCAGTTGTAAGAATAGATCGAGAAGGCACTTTGCATTGTTTGCATTGTGTAACTCAACTCAGCAAGGGCCATGCTTAGCGAGTGGTAATCGTATCTCATCTGGAGAGACTGTGCGGTCTGCTCGGAGTCTTGCCCGCATAAACGACAACGTTGGCGCCTTCCATGTCGATAGCAATTTGCATTGTATCACTCAACTCGGCAATGGCCACGCTTTGCGAGTGGTAATTGTATCCTATCTGGAGGGACTGCGCGGTCTGCTCGGAATCTTGTCCGTATAAACGACAGCGTTGGCGCCTTCCATGTCGATGCGGCCCAGCTTGGTTCGGCTTGGATCCAATGCCTGTAGCCAGAGACACAGGTCCGCGGTGGAGTGCACGACATGACCGTGGCCCGGGGTAATGCGGTCCGGGAATTGGCGAGAGTATACGCAACACGGGACAATCACGAACGACTTGCCGAGGCCACGGCCTACAAGAGCAATCTCCCCGGCAGCTTGATCGGGATGTAGCCCAATGAGCACAGAACAATTGTTTGCAAGCGATGACAAGATCTCATTGCAACGCACCGCGCTCTGGCAAAAGCAGTGCTGGATTCGTTGATAACTAATCCTAGCTTGGTCGAGACGGCGGCGTATTCCGCGCGCTGGCTGACCCGCCCGAGGATCAACAACGGTGCTCCGTACTCCAACCACGGCAAGCGCAACAGATAAGGACCCTGCGCCCCCTGCGATGTCTAAAACGCCTGCACCGCGATTCAATTCCTCTACTGTATAGATTTCCAGGAGCCAGTCGCGAAATGCGAGAACCTCGGGTCTTATCTGTCGCTCAATTATAGTCCTTGCATGCTCAACCTCGTCTGGGCTTGCCGTCAAAGTTTTCTTCAACGACATACCGTTGCATCCAATGAGCTCCAACTCATTGGAAGCCGACACTTTGCAAAGGGCGCAGCTTTCTTCGCCGCTTCTCTCCGTGCTGATATCGCGAGCGGTGCCAGTGTTGTCTCGTATCGTAAAGGCTCGTCGTTCCAGGTGCGTTATGACATATGTTTCGGGCTTGCCTTCTCCAACCTGCTTCGCTGAACAAGAGCATTGGATCAAGTCACCAGCTCGAATCTGCTTGCCTAGCGCCTCGGACTCAGCTGCGCCCATTGCCACTCGCTTGCAGTCAAAGAGCATCACAGCGCTCTCCCCAACCAGCGTGAAAAACAGCAGTCTCTTCCCGTGTCTGCGTACGTTGCTTATTTCCCCTTCGAAGCCGCGGGCCGAATCGAGCTGCACTTCATGCCATGTCCTGGAACCCATCTTTTACCGTATCGCGCACCTCCAAAGTGCTTCGTTCGGCCATGTGCGCTCTGCGCGTTTCCTCTCACTTGACCTCTCTTCTCGTTCCCGCAAACCAGTTCCACTATGTTGCATTTCCACTGGCTTCCATTGCTCACCATTTCACTTCTTCCAACAGCTACGCTTTGCTACGCCTGCCGCTACGAGTGCTACTGCTCACTCTGCTCACCATTTGATTTCTTCTCCAGCGAAGTTGTCTTGGACAAGTTCGACACCTCGGTTATGGGTACAGGTAGAGATGGATAATGGATGCACATCGCAGCGCGATTTGAGATTCACGGTTAGGGGTGTGGGTAAGGCAACACGTGGGTGAGTATTGAGCTAAGGCGCGGAACGAGGGCGGGTTCTGTGGACTTGGAGGAATTGGAGAGGCGTGGAGACGATCAAGAATTGACTGTGAGTTTGGGTGACTATTGGAGGTATTGGAGGACAAGCAGCGGCGCAACGGCGCAACGGCGGTTGTTTCGAAGAGAGAAGAGAGAACAGAGAACAGAGAAGAGAGAAGCGAGAAGCGGAACGGAGAGGCCTAGTGGTCGGAGAAGGGGTTTCGGTGTTTCTCATGGACATGGACTATAAGATGCTGGAAACTGACGCGAAGAAGGACCGGAGGACTGTGAGTTCGTCAAAGCTGGTGAATGATGGGCGCGCGTTTTTGTTGCGTTGGAGGAAGGTGGTCATAGCACTTGGAGCTCTCTTCGCGCTTGTTCTCGCGAACAAAGCGTTGAGCTCGGGGGCCGACGATCAAATGGTTGGGTTCAAAATGAGGGGCAAAAGTGCTCAAGACGTTGAGGAAGAGGAGATATTAGACGTCGAGACAGCGGATGTGATGGAGGAAATGGTGCCTGTGGGAACTTGCGACCCATACGGTCTGACTGGCCACTACGAGGGCGATTCGTTCATTTTCGACGGGCCGTGTGCCGAGCAAGGCAAGGTCCGCTGGATCCAGACAAAGGAAGAGGCGTGCGACATCCTGAAGCAATTTGACATATACATCGTGGGCCAGAGCACGGAGAGACGCATGGTGAACACCCTCGTCGAGTTTCTGCGAGGAGTTCCGAACGCCTTTCCTAATGACTTTGCAAATCCTGCGGAAAACGTCATGTACGATAAGAAGTCAGACATTGACACAAAGGTGCTTGCCGCCAGAGACGTCATGGATGACGTGCTGCAATGCATATCTATCAAGTTTGTGACTGAGCGATTCTCCTCGGGAGTGATGAAGGCTACCAAGAAGTTGATAGCAGAGGCTTCAAAGCGGTCTAATGGGCGTCGCAAGTTAGTGATGTTCCAATTCGGTCTATACAATGCCGCTATGAGCAAATTTAAGACTGCAAAAGACGTCTCAATTCAACTGAAGGAGTTCCAGAGCACATTGGTAAAGTCTGGCGTGTTAAGCTCAGCTGCGGAACTCCATGCAAAGAATGTGACAATTCTTTGGAGGCCACCGCCGCCAGTGGACAAGACCCACTCTCGATTCAAATCTTACAACGGTGCGGTGAACGAAAGATTGGCATCTTTCGAACGAGCTACCAACCACTTTGCTCGAAAGCATTCCCTTGGGGTCTTTGATGTGTTTCCGGTGTTGCTGGCTGGAGCCAATGAAAATAAGATCATGTTTGAGACGGGGCTTGAGTGGACACCGAGACAAGTGGGAGGCATTCATGTGCGTGACTCTGGCCGCCGTGTTGTTATCCAGTTGTTCATGAACATGCTCTCTCTGATCGCCCAAGGCGAAGCTCTTTAGATCGCTCGTTTAAATTTGTATTTCCCTTACTCTGCTGTGAAAATAGGGCTGCATTCTGCCTGACTGTGAATTCTGCGAAAAACATATCTTCTACACTGTGCTCTTTGCGCTCAGTCGTAACTGTGTCCCCACTACAAGAAGTTTACGAGCACAACCAGCCTCTCAGAGGGTGCTCGGAATTGTACTCTGGGAAGCAAGCTACTGAAAAACTTTCCACAAACCCAAATGGCGTTCTCTTAAACGCTGTGACCTTTCAACAGACCCGGCATGGTGGGCAAACACCCTCGGCCAAAAGTACAGAATCCTCTCTTTGATTTAAAAAAGAAAAAAACAATTTCAATCTGGCGCTCCGTTTCATGCACAATGATGGATCCAAGTTCGCGAGTAGACAGCGAAAAAAACGTGACAACGATTCACAGTCAGCTCAAAAGGCTTGGAAGATGGATGACGATGGTTAGTTGACACTGTTGGCGCACTGCAAGTCTTTCTCCTAAACGTTTGAATGTCACCCACAGTCGCTCATGTGAAAGCGACTGTAAATTTGCCTGGACATGTTCATTGAATGAGTGCTCATGTGAGCAGGACTAGTACAGATTAGTACAAGATCGACTCCAGAGAGCCCGTCTGCTACAGGGGGACTAAAGCCCGCGCTACTACTCGATCCGATCGAGTCGTGCTGAGGGGAGAGCTAAGTGGAGAGCCTCTCATCAGACTGTGGCCATCATGATCAACTCACAGTCAACTCACAACTTGTAGTGCGTCCCTGGTTGGAAGAAAAGTCTCTAACACAACTGCATGTAGTGAGCTGGTACTCGAGTACAGCGTTGTGGCTGGCAAATTCTTTTGGAGTGCTGCGCGAAGTGTGGGCACGTCCTGGCGAGGACTTGCACTTGCACTGTGAGAATTGGGGCCGTGGGGACGTTGGGGGCGTCGGTCGCGAGGACCGAGTACATGCAGTCTGAGCAGGCGAACGCAACTGTTCGAAAAGCAAGAGCCGCGCCATGACGAACGCATCCAAGTCTGGGCTTCGGCTCTCCTGGAAACAGTGGAGGTTAGGAGCGGTGTTGGTCTGCTCACTCGTATTCAACCTCGCGCTTGTGAGGCTGTGGTCCACAGAGAGCTCACATTCTCTCAAGCTCTCTTACAGAAAGTATTGGGTGTACGCCTCTGCCCCTGACGACTCAGAATATATCTACGAAGGGGAGGAGGTTGCTGAACCCGTTGAGGAGCCCGCGGTTCTGCTGGAGGGTCTGCCCGAATCGGAGGCTCCGTCGCAAGTCCCTGACACTTTGTTGAGCGATTGCAATGATCCGCAAAAAGTGACGATGGGACACTATGAGAACGAGACATTTGTGTTCTCCGGCCCATGTGCAAAGACGCAGAGCAGGTGGGTCACGAATCAAATGGAGGCCTGTGAGATTTTGGACGATTTTGAGCTTGTCATCGTGGGGCAAAGCACAGAACGCCGCTTGTACTATGGTTTGCAGTCCATGGCAGCTGGAAACGAATGGGCATTCATGAACGGGATCCCTGAGGCCGGGGTTCAACGGCTTCATGACACGAAAGGTCAAATAAAGAATCTAGAGGCGGCCCCGACGCCCTGCTTTCACGCAACGCTGCACTTTGAAACAACGTTTCAAGGAATCTCGCAAGCTGTTAATGAGGCTGTTCGCAAAGCTTCAGTTCGTGGAGGAAAAAGAAGGGTGGCGGTCATCTTTCAATTCGGGCTGTACAGTTTGGCTGCCAATGATTTCCACGTTGGCCAGCTTGAAAAGCATATGGAAACCTTTTTGCGCACCTCCAATCTTCCTGATCGTGCCAAAAGAGCTGGTGTTATACTTATCTGGAGACCACCGGTCCCGGTGCAAGCGGAGCACCGCCGGTTTCGCCAGTTTGCAAATTCTAACGAAGAGCTTGACATGTGGCGAAAAAAATCGTCTGAGCTAGCCAAGGCTCACAATTTGTGCGTGTTGGATAGCTTCGATGGGATTCTAGATGGTGTCAAGAAGGGTGTAATCGAATTCGAGAGTGGACAGGAGTGGACACCACCCCAGTTTGGTGGAATTCACTTGAAAGATAACGGCAGGAAGCTCGTGTGCCAAGACACGCTGAATGTCTTGCGCTATTGCGCCGGCCTATAGCCTGATTGAAGAATGGATGATTGTTACGAGGCTAATTGTTGGCCATAATTAAGCGCCAGGACTGACGGTTTGACTTTTGTTGTCGGTCTTTAATTTTGTGCGCATTTCGAATCCAGTGTCACGCGGCTCGTGCGGTTTCACATCCTCTTGCTGCCAGACAGTGAGTGTATTACCGAGCTTCCCTTGTATGTGGTAAAGCTAATGAAGTATCGGGCACTATCTTTCTTTTTATTGGAAAAAGTTGAATCTTGACTTGACTTTGTTACAAAACAGCTTTTCCTTGATTGTTAGTATCACAAGTTTTATTATTCATCAGCTTTACTCCTTCTTTGCAGCGGTCCTGGTCCTCCGTCTCGTAAAGTAAACGGGTTGCTTGAATTCGAAAGATATTTCCTACAAAATTTTGCTTGGACTTGTATAAAATTGGAGTTTTGATTGCTTTCCACATGTGAAAATATAAACAATTTTTTGGTTATTTTGTAAGCACCATATCTTTCAAGGACACCTTCTTCACTTCGTCAGTCTCGATTCCAATATCGTCGCACATTTTTGCAAACTTGATCTTGGTTCCCATATCTTCGAGCATATCCTTCACGAAATCAGTAGCCATCTCTTTCCGGTCTTTCCAGCAGCTTCGATAAAATTTGAACTCCGCCTCGAGCTGCTCCAAGCTTTTGTTCGCGGCGTCTTTAAAGTTCGCCATATTCTTCTGATTTTCTTTTTCTGCTTCTTTGGCGGCGTCCAAGGTTGCCTGGGAGGCTTCAAACTCTTCGCGCAATGCACAGACCTCATCCTCGAGCAAATTGTCGCTCAGCTGTCCCTCCAGTTGGCTGTTCGCTGCTCGAAGGGAAGCAAGCTCCTCTCTTGGTCCGGCCAACTCATCTTCGAGCTTCGCAATAATGTCCACAAGTTTCCTCCTCGTTTCCTGTACAGAGTCACCAAACAAATCCTGGCTCAACCAGTATATTTTTTTATCGTTCCTCCGGATGAGCTCATTCTCTTCGAGAATCTGCAGGGACTTGGTCAACTGGTGTTTCGTAAGCTGGGTCAAAGCTCGAGCCAAGTCTGGAACGGCATGAGGTCGGTTCGTCTTGCGGAAATACCTGTAAAGGATTTTTGATGTTGAGTCAAGTGCAGAAATTGCTTCTGGTTCCGCAAGTTGCTGCGAAACATCCAAGCTTGACAGACCACAAGGCGAAGATTCGTCTTCGTTCGAGTTGGTCCCATCTGAGCTCTGGGAAGGCGGCACGATCTGTGTCGCAGAGCACAGCTCCTCCCCCTCCTCTTGACGACGCAAACCATTTCCACTTGCCTCAGCCATATTCTCATCCTCGTCGTCACCTTGCGCAGAACCGGCTTGTGACCCGTTGCCTTGGTCCTTGGCCTTTCCTTTCCCAGAGCTCTTCGTCGGTGACTTGGACTTGGACCTTGACCTGGAGTTGGAGGCTTTCTTCTTTTTCGGGGATGGGGTAAAAACCACGACCTCATCGTTAACATCGTCTTTGACTTCTGGGGGCGCAACTTGCTGGTTCTCTGCAACCTGCACGTCTTCCTCATCATTTTCATTTGCGGTCAAGGCAGACTTTGGCGGGGTGCGTGCAGCAGTTCTAGAGCTCCGTGGAGACTTTCTTGGAGGCGTGCCTTCTTGGGGGCCCAAGGATCCTGCATCACGCTTTTTCACTGGCGAGCTCGGCTGCCCATTGCCTTCCATTGCAGGAGGAAAGGATTCTGATTTTGAGTTGGAAGCCTGTGCCTGCTTACCATTTCGGTTCCGAATCGGCTTCGCAAAGTCGTCCTCCGAATCATCGTCATCGTCATCCTCATCGTCTTCTCCGTCTTGCACGTACTCTTCCTCGACTTTTCCTTCCGTGTCCTCTTGTGGCGCATCGGCAACGTCGTCATCGCCCTTTCCCATACCTAAAAGCTCCGGCCCGAAGTCGGTACTTCCAACGCCTGCTGTCGGCAATTCGTTCCCTAGCTCAAGGAGAGGCAGGGTGTCTTGCATGTACTCCATATCATGCATTTCAAAGCCCGCCATCTTCCCTTCCCCTTCTATCTCTAGGGCGCTCTATTTCCCCGCGCCCACCTCCTCTACCTCCTGAGTGAAATTGATCGCCGACTCGGCAAATTGTTTGTGCTGTGCGCGCACTGGAGTCTGTTGCTCTCAATTTGGTGTCTGCACAAGGTCTAGTTCAAGGGGCAAAAACTACAAAAACTCCAAACTCCCAACATTCAAAAAAAAAAAGATGGGCACTGCTGTGGACTCCTACGCTTCCTACTGAGAAGCTGTATAAGGGTACTACCTGGACCCCAGTGGTTCTTTTGGGACCGGTAATTAGAAGTTTTGGCTAACCCTGGATTGGTTTTTTAACCGTGTGGGTAGGAAACTTGGTAAGGACCTTCGAGTCGATTGTATTTTTCAAAGTTGAAAAAATACGCTTCGTAATGCTTGAATATAATTAGAATTCGTGCATATGATTGTGTAGTAGATCTCAGCTTGTATTTACTTTCACGTAGCACGTCGCTATAAGAACAGTAGCGAACAGTCGCAGCTCATTTTGTTCGCGAGTGACGGCTGCGGAACGCATATGCTGGGGGCCGAGAAGGTGCTGGGAACGTGTCTGGAGAGCTGCGCAGAAGACTGTGCAGTGTGAACAACACACTTACGACAGACAGAGTGTAGAGAGTATAGAGAGTATAGAGAGTGTAAAGAGTGTAGAGAGTGAGCAGAAGACAAGGGCAAAGGAGACAAGAGGCGAGCTGGGCTAAGTGGGTTGAAGTGTCGCGGTTTGGGAATAGGACGCTATTGAATAAAAAGGCGATGGCGGGAAGGAGAATGTCTGTCGATGCGTCGGAGCCTGTGCGAGAATTTCAGGCGGTAGTGCTCGCGGGAGGAAGCGGTTCTGGATTGTACCCTTTCACCACCAACACACCTTTGTCTCTTCTGCCGGTGGGAAACTCTCCAGTGCTTTCGTATCAATTGATGGCCTTGGAAGAGGCCGGGTTCACACATGCCATCGTAGTGTGCTCGAAAAAGCACGTGGACGAGTTCACCAGGTTTGCATCTGAAGTGTATCCGGGCGCAATTCAAGTGGACGTTCACGGAGTTGAGGAGGATGATGGAGGCATCATTGGCGGGGAAGAGAGCAATGCTGGGAGCGCGAATGGGCTACGCAGCTTGAAGGACAAAATTTATACTGACTTCATCGTCATGTCCGGAGACGTTGTAACAACTGCATCGCTGAGTGACCTTGCAGACGTGCATCGGACGAGCAATGGCGCGGTAACATTGCTCTTGAAGCAGCACCCGAATGCGAAGGACATGAAGGAAGGTCAACCAGCGTTGAGAAAGCTGAGCAAAAACGTGATCAATTACTTTGGACTTGTCAAATCAGAGACTTGCCCCAACAGAGCCCAGGTCGTCTACATGAAGAGTGCCCCAGTGGACGACAGCGTAAACGTTCCAAAGACTTTGCTGGTGAGACACCCGCGCATCCAGTTCCACACAGATTTGATCGATCCCCACGTTTATGTCATGCGGAAGTGGGTGTTTGACCTTCTGTGCACTGATAGCCCAAGCAAGGTGGGGGAGGATATTAGGGGTCTGCAGAATCTCCGCACTGAGTTTCTGCCTTTCGTTATCAACCAGCTTCAAACACACCTATCTGAGCCAGGGGCGGTTGGTGATAAAGAACTGGGGATCACGTCAGAGCTGGAGGTTCCACACATCGATGGCGCCGAGAGCTCTCTGCGACAAGCGCAGGAGCTAAGCACGGCTAATGTTCTCTCTCGCGGCGACAACATTGGTTGTTACGCATGCATTGCTCCGGCCGATTCGCTTACTTTGAGGGCCAACACATTGTTCAGCTACGCGCTCATCAACCAACAGCTCGTAGATCTGCCACATGGCGTCCCGTCTCCGTTTCCAAGACTGCCTCGATTCCCAAAGTCCAAGGGTGCGACCGTCGGCGCGGAGTCGGACATTGGCGAAAAGGTCCTTCTGAAGAACTGCGTGATCGGAGCGCACTGCAAAATAGGGGCTGGAGCATGCCTGAGCAACTGTGTTGTGATGGACCACTGCACCATTGGAGCAGACTGCGTCATTCAGGGCAGCATCATTGGGCCAAACTCAACGATTGAGACAAAATGCAATCTCACGGATGTGCAACTTCAAGGCGGGGCTGTCGTTCGTCCTGCAGGAGCTCAGTTGAAGGGCCAGGCGTATCTGAAAGGCGACTTTGCTTAGTTTGCCACGCCATGCTTTTATTTTGGAAGACGTGTATCCTCCACCAAAGTGAAGCGGCTGCATTGTGCAAAATGGAAGGCAGGCCCTTGCGCAGTCTTCTTCGCGCGAGGGAAACGCTTCTTTGGACTCGATGGCATTGCAATCATTCTATTGCTTATAAAGAACGAGACTTTTACTTTTGTTATTCAAACACCTCCCCCTCCCATCCATACTTTGCGTCGAGCATCCAGCAGCAAGACTCAGTGAGTTTACAGTACTTGCATCAACGGACTATGTAGCAAAGCAAATCGAGAAGCTTTACTTGACAGTGGACATCGTCTTGACAGCTCAGTAAGCCTTTCACCGCTCCCATGCCGTGGTGAAGGGAGAGTGCATACAGGAAATGAAAATCTCGACATAAGGTCTCCAAGCGATACTTGTATTCTCGAGACCGGACATCGTCCAGCAAATTCTTCAAGGCTTGTTGCAGTTCGCCTTTGTCTTGCTTGATGTTCATATAATATAGCCCATCTTCCTGGAGCAAGTGTCTCCATGCAATAGGAAACCCATCTTGCCCTGGAGTACTGGACCTGACGATGCCGGCACGTCCTGCCCCGACCATGGCATTTTCCCACAGCAAAGAAGAAGCGTTCCCAACGTCTCGGCAATACGCAACCACTGCGTCGTGGACAGAGAAAACCGCCAAAATCTTTGGATCAAATACTAAAGCGGTGAAAAACCCTCGATGATTTCTGAACGTCGCTTGCAGTCTGGCGGATATTTCAATGGCTTTCTCCTTGCTGAAGTCGCGGCAGCAAGTCATGACACACCCAATTACATTCAAGCCCATCGCTCTTGCAACACCTTCCACAACATCCAAGTCCTCAGAGTCACTTTCGTAGATATGTCTTCCAATTTGATTTCCTTTCGTGTCTTGACGTCCGATGACAAGACCACAACGCTGCAAAGATCGATGAGACGCAATCCATGGTGCAAGAAAGTTATTTAGGGGAGCTTCCTCGAGATTTACCGCGCCTTCAACATGCGAGTACACCTGCTTGAAATTTGGAACGCCACATGGCGCCCGTCTGTCGTACGATTTGCGTGAATACTCGTTTCTCCAAAAATTTTCCCTTCTCGCTGCCTTCTCTTGCCTGGGCAGATTCTTCTCCGTGTCAGAAACAAAATCCAGTGAAGAAATTGACTCGCGCATGTTGTAGTCGTATACAGATGCAAGGTCTTCTGTTTCCCAACCATCGCCCTCCTCTTCATCATGTCGGCGTTTTTGGGAAACAAACACTTGCACTCCGTCGACGAGGTCCCACTTGCTCTTTAACTTCCTGCTCAAGTCTCGGTCAAGGCATAGGAGCTGATTTTTCGGATTTATTCCAGTCCGCCTCCACAGCTCGTTCTTCAAATCGTCAACCCCCTTCCGTCCTCGGAGCTCAATGCGATGCAGCCCTATCTCTGAGACCGCGCGGATGACCAAGGCCTTGCGCTCTTCATCTTTCTCCTCTTCATGAGCTAGCTTCTCCTCCGAGAACCGGCCATTCTTGCTAAAGTCAGCTCCATACTTTGCTTTGCGGTGCCTGCTCATGCTTATTCTTTGACGTCCCTCCTTTCATTCCAGCTTTTCCAGCTGCGCATTTCCCCTCGCCGCGCGCTGCTTTGCGACGGCAACACCCTCGCAATTCTCCTCTCTCCGCACACAACCCTTGGACTCCCTAAACACCAATAATCACCACCTAGAGCTCTTACCACCACCAATAATCGCTCTACCGGATATTCTTGAAACTCCGTACTCCACTGTGCATCGCCAAAAACCACTCTCCCATTTTGACACGCCTTTCCTCTATTCTCACTTTCTCACCCCCTCCCTTTCGCGACGAACAAAAGTCTTATAACATTCGCGCGTGAAATCTTGCGGGCTAGTTCTGTGCTCAAAGAGCCGCCAATCCCGCACCGAACCCGGAGAACGGGCCGCAATACAATTGTATGGGACGCCGAAGAACCGAGATCAGGATGTGTGGTCCATCCCAACCTAGACTTCGTTCCTGTGGCAGAGAACATCGAAGCATCCGGACCAGCAGACCCCGAACGCGCTGGGCGAGGAGGAGTACCGGAAACTTGGTGCTCGGCTGCGGGCGAGAGGAAAGAGACGGGCGAGACGGGCGCGAGTGGAGCGAGAGAGCGGAGCGAAAGGATGCCGGCGCTCACGGTGGACTCAGACGGGGACTGGAAACTTGCAGACGAAGAGGACCAGGTTTACCGCGCGAGGGTGGAGTATGCCAAGTCGGGCAAGGCCAAGTGCAGGGCGTGCGGGGAGTATATTGAGAAGGAGACGCTGAGGATTGGAGTGCCGATCAAGTGGAGGTCGTGGATCACGTCGTGGAGGCACCCAAAGTGCTTTTGGGTCGAGGGCGAGAAGGATGAGATCACGCCTGCTGAATGTTTTGATTATCAGGTCGCGAAAGAGGAAGACGTCAAGGATCTGGATGCGGCGCTGGCACGTCTCACTGCTCCTGGCCAGGATGAGTCGCTAAACCCTGAATCCGAAGAGTTTGAAAAGGCTCTGAAGAAGAAATTGAGCCTGAATCCATTGCCAACGCCAGCCGCGCTGACAACGAGATTGTTGCCTTTCCAAGAAGAATCGTTGGGTTGGCTGGTTCGCCAAGAAGAGGAGAGCAAGTTTCGATCGGGCTTATTGTGTGACGAGATGGGAATGGGCAAGACTCTGCAGACGATCTCCCTCATTGTTCAGCAAAAGAGCAGGGCGGAGGGCCCCACGCTTGTTGTGGCTCCCTCTAGCGCAATGCTTCAGTGGTATGACGAGGCGATGAATAATACTGTTGATGGCACGCTCAAAATATTGGTGTATCATGGCAACAAGAGAGGCACTTTGACACCCAAGGACGTACGCGAGCACGATATCGTGCTAACCTCGTACCCGATCCTTGAGTATGAATATCGTCGTTGCGTAGAGCGGTGTAAAATGACTTGCATCTACTGCAAGCGCAAATATCTTCCTCGCAAGCTCATCCTGCACAATCAGTATTTCTGCGGCCCATTTGCCAAGCGCACTGCGAAGCTTGCACTTCGAGACAAGAAGAAGAAGGAGCAAGAAACTATGGGTAAGGCGATGAAAACGTTGGCGATCGTAAAAGATGCTGATCTCGATAAGGTACGCAAAGAAAACGGGGAGCCTGCTGCGAAGAAACGCCGTGGACACGCTCTCCCGACCCCGGGAAATATCTACCGCGACTTGATGAAAGAAGCGAAGAAGGAGCCTATTAATATGTACAAGTCGAGTGCCGAGGCCCGCCGCATCGTAGAGGAAAGAAAGACATCAAAAGCGTCTTCGTCAAAAGACTCTTCGGGCCGACCCACAAGGAAATCTCGCAAAGCAGCGATTGACGAGAGTGAAGACGAGATTGAGGAAGATGCTTCTGACAAATTGAAGGTAGAAGAGGAGGAGGAGGAGGCGGGTGGTAAAACGTCTCCTAATCGTTTTGTCTTTTGGACCGCTGGCGACGAGGGGAACAATGTCGTTGTGTATCGAGCTACCCCTATGGCCAAGGCCTGGAAAAGTAGCTTCGAACTTGCTTCGGCGGATGGTTGTGCGACTTTTTCAACCGTGCAAGGTGCTCCAGAAAAGGGTTCGATCAGACTCGCTTGCGACCAAGTCAAGGATGTTCAACTCGTTTTGAGCGCAAGTGGAGAGGTGCTCTTCAGCTCCGATGAGGGAGCGAACTGGAGCGTACTTGAAGGGGTTTCGGGAGGTCGCTGGATTGGGTCCGCGGTAAGAATGAGCCAGGAGTCTCTGGAAGAGGGCTGGGAGTTCAAGGGTCCTAGAATGGGTTCCGTCGTCGGCAGAGATTTTGATGGAATTGTGTTGGCAGTAGCTTTTGCTCACGCCAAAAAGCAAGATGACCAGCCTGCACTGTGGAGGATTGAGCATCAAGATGGAGATGTTGAGGATCTTGAGTGGAAAGAGGTTGAAGCTGGACTCAGGGCCGCTCGAGCGTGGAGTGCCCCAGAGGTTCTCAAGTCTCGCACTACCAAAAGATCTACTCAACGGCTGGCTCATGCCTTGACGCGTGCAATCGAAGCTTCTGAGTCTGCAACGCAGCAGACGGAATCCAAAGCGGAAAAGGTGACCCCTGCAAAGAAGGGAAGGGCGCCTAAGAAAGCTGGGCACAAAAAGGTTGACACAAAGCCACCACCCGTGGCTGTGATGGAAAAAAACGATGAGATAGTGGCCGAAGACGTGCAAGCTCCAAAACCTGGCCGAAAGCGCCCTGTTCGCGCCGCTGCCAAAAAGAAGAGCAAGATTATCGATGATGATGATGATGATGACCAGAGCGACTCCGAGTTTGACCCAAGTGGTAGTGACGGCGGAGATGACGACGACGATGATGAGGACGAGGACGGCGGTGAAGTAAATGGGGGGTCTCTCAGTGCCAGGGACAAGCGCCTTGGCGCTGCTGCGGGGTTGAGCGCCGCAGATGTTGCCAAAGCCAAAGCCGCTGAAGAAGCCGCGAGAGCAGTTGCCCGCGAGAAGGCGCTGGATGCCAAGTTTTATCCTGTGTCATGGGGTCCGGGGTCCAAGGATGCAAAATTACTTGCTGATTTTAAGCTGAGAGAAGGTCGTATCTCTAGAGCCAAGCAAGGGAAGAAGCGAAGGCGTTCCTCGAAGGGTAGTAAAGGCGGAAAGAAGGCGGCCTCGAATCCCAAGAAAGGAACAGGGAAGAAAGCGGCCCCAAAAGGCGGCAAGAAAAGCAGCTGGAGTGAAGATGAGGATTCCTCAGATTTCGAAAGTATTGCTTCGTCCGAAGACGAAGCGATCGAGGTGGAGAACGATCGTTGGAAAGACGGCATGTTTTGGTTCGCTGCTCCTGATCGCGTTGTCGATGAGGATGGCATTGACTTGGCCCCGTCTCTCCTGCATTGCATCGGGTGGCATCGCATTGTCTTGGACGAGGCTCATAAAATAAAAGACCGTGTCAACTCCACGGCCAAGTCTACGTTGGCCTTGCGAGGGAGCCCGGAAAAGGCCAAGCTGAAGGAGCTCAATCCAGACGGTGGCCCTTGCCGGCGGTGGGCGTTGACAGGGACCCCTCTGCAGAACCGCGTGGGAGAGCTTTATAGCCTGATCCGGTTCCTCCGAGTAGATCCGTATGCCTTTTACTATTGCCGAGCAGAAGGTTGCGACTGCAAGTCGCTGCATTGGTCTTTTGGCGGTGAAGGACGCGTTTGCGAAGCCTGCGGACACGCTCCAATGAAGCACTACTCTTATTTTAACCAGACCATCACAAATCCAATTAAGCGGCACGGATATTGCGGAGAAGGAAAGAGAGCCATGCAGCTTTTGCGTGATGATATTCTGCTCAAGCTGATGCTGCGTCGAACCAAAGAGGAGAAGCAAAAGGACATTAAACTGCCTCCGTCAGTTGTAGAAGTGAAAATCCTCGAGTTTTCCCCGGAGGAGACCGACTTTTACACGAGCATATACTTGAACACAAGATCTCGATTCGACACTTATGTCAACAGAGGAACGTTACTCCACAACTACGCGCACATCTTCGAGCTCTTGTCTCGACTCCGCAGAGCGTGCGATCATCCATATCTCGTGGTGCACGCGGACTCTGAAGATAACAATATCGTAACTCCTCAGCAGTTGTACCGTGCTGACGTTTGCGCGATGTGTGGATTCGGTATTGAGTCCCTCGAGGACTGCGCAGTTGGCCGATGCAAGCATACATTTCACAAGGCTTGCTTGGCAGAATTGTTCGACAATTTCAAAGAAGACGCGCTCGACGAAGACTTGGACGACGACGACGCTCCGAGAAAAACTCGAAAGCGAAAGGCATCCGGTAAAAACAAGGCCAAGTCCAAAGCAGGACAAGATGACTACCAAGACGGTCCCAACTGCCCAACTTGCATGGTGCCCTTGAGCGTGATGCTTGACATTAAAGGTGGTTCGCAGTCCAATGAGACAGGGTTGAGCGCTGATGGCGTAGCAGATGATGACTCGTGTGTCATCTGTCTTGATAGAAAGAGGGACTGTCTTATTGTGCCATGTGGTCATCTCTTCATCTGCATGGAATGTGCAAAAAATCTGGACAAGCGCCACTGTCCGATGTGCCGCTCCGACATCAAGCGCATGATCCGTGTTAATCCGAACGCCCCCGTCGCGAATGGTCCTGGCGGAGATGCTGCGGCTGGGAGCCCGGGATCATCGTCATCCTCCGTTGGGGACGTTAGCGGGCGTTCCTCTATGGCGCCATCCCCAGGAGAGGTCAAGGCGGAGGACAAGCAGCCAGAAGCGTTGGACGTCAAGAAGGAGAAAGAAGCACAGTCTTTGGCGGGGACAAAGGGCATTGATAACGTTATCGCTGGCGCGCGCACAACAGCCGCTTTGCTGGGGAGAAAGTCGATCCTGCAAAAAATCGACTTGAAGCAGTTCAGCTCAAGCGCCAAAGTTAATGGCGTCGTCGAAGAAGTCGAGCAGATGCTCCGCGACGAGCGCAAAGATACTGATATGCTGAACAAGGCCATCGTGTTTTCGCAATACAAGGATATGCTAGACATCGTCGAGTGGCGTTTGAAGTCCAAGGGTATTGGGACCGTCAAGCTGGTCGGTTCTCTGGCGATGCAAGAGCGTCGAGCGGTGTTGGCGGCTTTCAAGACTAGCCCCGAGGTCCGCGTAATCTTGATGAGTCTGAAAGCTGGTGGCGAGGGTCTCAATCTGCAGGAGGCCTCCCACGTGTTCGTTCTTGAGCCTTGGTGGAATCCGGCAGTGGAGATGCAAGCTATTCAGCGTGCTCACAGGATTGGTCAGAAGAGAGCTGTTCGAGCGGTGAGGTTTGTGACAAAAAATTCGATAGAGGAGAAGATGATGGAGCTTCAGTCCAAGAAGCTCTTAGTATTTCAAGGAGCAGTTGACGGCTCGCAAGTTGCCCTCTCCAAGCTCACCGAGGAGGATCTGAAATTTTTGTTTTCCGGTTAGCAATATATAACATAAAAAAATTCACAACAGTTCGTTTGTCTTCACCGAGACTTTTTCTCTAAAATGCATCGGCCTTTTTGACAAATGGCATGTAATTACGAGACAAATCGCTGAGGATGTTCAATAGTAGAAATAAAGTGCCGAGGATCTCGCAAATGCGCCCATGGGAGGGGGAAAGGGTGGACGGCAAAAAACGTGTCTAATTGGTAGCTTCTCGCACCAAAGCGCTTCAAAATGGCAAGAAATAGAGAGAGAGAGGAGAGATGGCAAGCAGGGCATAGGCAGCCTCGGGGTATTGTAAAACATGTTTTAGTCTGGCCGAGGTGTCTGTGGGCGATGCGGTCCCTCCAGCGGGTTTGCGCGAATCGCCCCTTCAGCCAATGCGGGCGGTTTGATCACATGGAAGGAGCATACCAGGCTGGCGTCTACGATCATCATGGCGCCAGCATTGTCGAAAGACGCGCAATAGTTTGCAGCCGAGAAAACAGTCACCAGCTTCCTCGATCCCTTAAAGAATTCGAATCCCTCCTCGACGACCTGGTGCGCTCTTACGAATAGGTCAAAGTCATATGTCTCGATAAATTTATTGAGAGTCTCCTCCCCAAAGACGAATGAGACACCGCGATCGCTCATCTCCCAAGTCGAGACATCAGGTGAGGGGTCACTCCAGAGCAAATCACCTGTGCGCGTGCAAGCGAAGAGGACGGTTAGTAAAATGTGGACTCAATCTACACAACTCTGGAAATCAAAAACTTACATAGCAAACCTTCAACCGGGACGTCGCATGGCCGCTGAATTCGGTCAATGTCTTCCAAGCTGTGCAGATCAGGGCTCAGACCACCGTGTGTTGCAAAAATTCTATCACTAACAATAGCTGCCAAGGACAAGCACCTAAAGACTTGATTGACCGCTTTCCAGCAAGCCTGATCATACTTGGCTTTACACTCCTCAAAGAAACCGTACATGCGCGAGATCTGAGAGCACTCATGATTACCCCGCAAAAGGAAGATCTTGTCTGGATACCGCAGCTTGAAGCAGAACAATAATATGCTTACTTCCATCCCCATTCGCCCTCTGTCAATATAGTCCCCGAGAAACAGGTACTGGGAGTCCGGCGGACATCCGCCCACCTCCAAGAACCTCAGCAAATCCAGAAACTGCCCATGCACGTCGCCCACAACATTGATCGGCGCTTTCAGATTCAGCAGCGCCGGCTCGCACAGGAAGAAAGCTTCCACCCGCTTCGTCACAAACAGGATCGTCTCCACCGACAGCCCGTGCGACACGTCCTCCGCTTTCACCGCCGCTTTTGCGCGCAGAAGATCTTCAATTGTATCGTCGACCAGCCTCATCTCCTCTTCGGACAGCGGCTCCGGCTTGTCGCCCAGCAGCGCCGCGCCAGCGTCCTCCTCCTCCTTCGCGCCCTCCATGTTTCAGCTGCCCCACCCGCCCACTCTTTCACAGCACGTTTGCGGGACAGAGTCTACGCGAGTAACCTACACTATACGTACGCGTAGATGACAGCGGCGGGTACTCGGAGATCGCCACGTTGAAAGGAGTATACTCGCTTACTCACTGCTCCGTAGTGTACGCAGAACTCGCAGTACGCTGGAGTCGCTGGAGAGGCGGATAGATATTGAGTGTGAGTATCTGTGAGTACTTAGTACTGACAGTGAGTACCGGTTTGTTGCACTCTGTGACTTTGTCAACTCTGTGACTCGGACGAGATCTGGTCTGCTGCTGTCGTGTGCGTTCTGTACGCAGCACGCAGCACGCGTATTCACAAACGGTATTCGGTACCCGGTACTCGGTGCTCGGTACGTGCGTCAAGGTCTTGGCAGCTGCTTTGGTTTTAAAACATAATTAAATTAATACGGCATTGACAACATCGTTCACCATTTTAAAAAGAAAAAAAAAAGAGAAATCGCTTTTTTTCGTCAACTTTTGATTTCACTGTCCCTCAAAGTCAATCAATCAATCAATCAGTTAGTCAGTCAATCAATCAAGGGACTGACTGTGTGTTCAGAGAACCGGAGAAAGGTTTTTCACATCCTTGCACGTTCGCGTTTTTTCACGTCTCTCTTTTCTCTTGGAGTTGGAGGTGTTGGCTTGTGCGGGTGCTAGGAAAATGCCTGACAAGAACATACAGTTTCAGCTTGAATTGTAGAAATGAAGAGGCAACACGTCTCACTCAGGCTCTATAATTGGGAAGATCGTGACGAGTTGCTGTTGCGGAAAAGAGGAAGATAGAATGCGACGCGATAACGGTGTGCTCGAAATAAATTAGAGCGAGGACCAGAACGTCAAGAGAGCGGGAACCGAGGATTGTTGATGGAAACGGGATGTCCGCTACTAACGTTCAGACGGTTCCCAACCAAAGAACCGAGGGAACCTAGAGAACCAACTGAAGAACCAACAAGTGTCCATACCAGAGTGACATAAGACTACTAGCGAATCCCGGCGAACGACGGTGCGCAAAGATACGCCTCCTAGTGCAACCTTAGGATCGAACTACCAGGCTCTGTCGCCATGCACCACACGAGACTACTCGCTCCTTCTATCAACCCACTATCCGTTCATAAGATCGCACTACTGAAGCCTTCAAGCACCTTCCCACCATAGGCGCTCAATAAGACCCCATGCAACTGAGTGGTCATAGCGGGCGGGGTTAGAAGTAGAGCACTTTAATCCGCCGTTACTGACAACCGGTATGAACGAGGCTAGGACTACTTACAAGTTGGCCAGAAGAGGGTGGGGGATTTCTTGTTAGCAGCGCATATCTTATCTCACGCTACGATCACTCTACGGATGTGATGCATCTTGAGGTAGCCACTCTACCTCCAGAAGCCAACGCTCTAGCAACTCTAGTAAGTCCCCTACTGCATCTCCTATCTAACAGAACGTGCCGCTGAGGCTACCCGTCACTCTTACCCTCTTCACTATCTCTCCAAGCATTGCAATGCCCTCCAACTGCTACCTGTGCGGGGTAGCAGCCTCTACGACCCCTCCGGTTGGCCTAGCGCGATACGGAAAGATACGCTAGGAGGCGGTGAGTAGCGGAATGCCTGCAGCAGAGTAGGAGTGGCCAGAAGAGAAGATAGCAGTTTCACTCGATCAAGAGAGATGCACACAACTACAACACGAAGAAACGAGAGAGAAAGAAAGAAAGAAAGAAAGAAAGAAGCACACTATCTCGCAGAAACACAGAGACAGAGAGACAGAGACAGAGACACAGAGAGAGAGAGAGAGTGTGTGTGTGTGTGAGAAGGACAGCGAGGAGACTGAGGAGAGAGGAGAGAGGAGCGAGCAAGATCGTGCAGCGGGAGATCCGTGCGGCGTTTGTAGTAACGGGATTTGTGTTTGGTGGAAGAGATGGCGAGCTTTGTGAGTGAGGCAGCGGCAACGTGGGCGCCAAACCCACTGCCGACCAGAGGAGTCTCGTGCAGCATCGATTCGGACGGGAGCCGCATTGCGTACGGCAGCGGGTACAGCGTGGTGCTGAGGGACGTGAGCAACCCTCTGAGCGCGAGGGTGTTTTCCGGGCATAAAAAGCATGTGACCGCGGTCAAGTTCACTCCAGACTTGAAGTTCCTCGCCACCGGAGACGCCGGAGGCGCGCTGATGATCTGGAATGCGTCGTCGGGCGAGGTCGTAAAGGAGCTTCCTCACATGGTGGGCGGACCGCTTCTCGACATCTCCTTTGACGAGTCAGGCAAGAGGGTCGCAGTGTGCGGTGACGCAAAGGGCAACAATGCGAAGGTGTTCATGTGGGAGAGTGGCACTCAACAAGGTGAGCTTGGATCGTCAAAGTCGGTGATGAGCATCTCCATTCGCCCAGACTCCACTTGCCGGCTTGCACACGGTGGCCAAGACTTTAAAGTCAAGCTGTACAAGGGACCAGTAAGTCTAGTCGCTTTTGATTGAAGGATGGGCAGCTTGACCAAGATGGGCGACACTAACATTGTACTTGTTTTACACCGCTACTGCTTCTTGCACAGCCATTCAAATTCGACAGCAGCTATGAGGGACACAGCAACTTTGTCCAGTGCGTCCGCTACTCGCCCGACGGCCGTTACCTTGCGACCGCAGGAAGCGACATGTCTATTCACATTCTTGATGGAGAGACCGGTGACCTCGTCTTTAAGCTGCCTACTGAGCACAAGGGTTCTATCTTTCAGATCTGCTGGGCGGAGGATGGCAAGACCCTCCTGAGCTGCAGTGGCGACAAGACCGTCAAGCTCTGGAATATCGCTGACCAAAGTTGCGCCGGCTCTGTGTCCATCGGAAAAGGCGTAGACAGCATGCAGATGGGCTGCACCTTTGCGCAAAGCACTGCTGTTTCCATTTCCTTGAACGGAGATCTCGTGTTTCTCGACATGAAGGCCGAGAAGGTCTTAAACGTGGTCCATGCTCATAGTGGTGTCCCTCAGAACATCGCAGTGGATTGGGCAAGTGGCGCACAAGAGATCTACGTCGGAACATCTGAAGGCCCTGTGTTCGCGTACACTCCTGATGGGGACTCGACAAGGTTCGATGGCCCTTCTCCAGGATCGAACGATGGTATCGTCGTCCATAAGAAGAAGCTCTTCTCTGTGGGCCACGATGACACCTTGCGATACGCCGAGGTTGGCTCCGGCGTGTTTGCGTTTGCAGGCGCTACCTGCGGCATTCCAGGAACGCCGCTCTCCTTGTCTGCTGCGGCAGCGGACCCTGGCCTCTGCGTGACTTGCACCGAGCAGCTCGTACTCTTAGTGCGCGACTGCAAGATCGTTTCCCAGATCGAAGTGAGGGCTTACCAGGTGACGTGCGCTGCAATCTCGGAAGATGGAACCGAGGTTGCTGTGGGCGGAAACGACAAGGCCGCGCACATTTTCACCGTATCCAACGATCGCTTGCAAGCGACTGACATCAAGCTCGGTGGTCTTCAGGGCTCTGTGTCTGCGATCGCGTACTCGCCTGAGGGGCCGATTGCTGTCGGAGATTCTGTCAAGGAGATCACTCTCTGGGACCGATCTTCCCGGGAATGCATTGTGAAGAACAAATGGGTCTTTCACACCAGCAAGATTACTGGTCTCTCGTTTTCTCCTAGCGGCAAGCATCTTGCCTCCGTTTCTACCGACTCGCAGGTAATCGTCTGGAACCCGGAAAAGAAGATGAGCAAGACCAAGATTCCAAATGCTCATGCGCTCGGTGCGTTTGCCGTCGCGTGGCTCGATGACTCGACCGTCGTTTCTGGAGGGGGCGATGGATGTGTTCGCAAGTGGGTCCCAAAACTGCCATAAATCCAACCCTTGCTTACCTTTCCAGTACAAAAGAGAAAACATGTGCTCTTCACAATTGGAGGAGCCTGTTTCCAAATTCACAATCCTTGCCTTTTGAAGTTAAAGAAAAAAGGAACCTAAATTGGAAAAAAATAATGTTAGAGCAATTTTTTTTCTTCATCGCCTCTCTTCCTAGGCACCAGCGCAGTTCGCTATGGTCTGGGACGGAAAGAAGAGAATGCATCTTTGCCTTTTCAAAGAGTAAGATTGTGTTCAGTTATCATTAAATTCAGTTGTCGTTCGACTTCCAGGCTCGCACTTAGTTGGCTGCAACGGACTTGCGCCGCTTCTCCTTACTTCGAACAATAGCGCTGGAAAGCTCGTTCACTACATCCAGGCTCGGAACTACTTTGCCCATCGTTTTCGCGACTTTTCGTGCCGTGGATCGGCGTTTCGCAGCCTCCTCAACGGGCTCGTCGTCATCCTTCTCTTCCATTTCCCGCACAAAAAAGCGCTCAAAGTGCTCAATGTCATGCAGATTCCCTTTCACCCGTTCGGTCGGCACAGGTTTAGCGTGTTTTTCCCTCTCTCTCCTTTCCTTTTCCTTCTTCTCCCTTTTCTTCTCCTTCTTCTCCTTTTTGCGTCGCTCTTTCCTTTCCTTCTTTGAGAGCGACTTCTCCGACTCCATATCGTCCTGTTGCCTCTCTGCGTCTGGTTCCGGCTCTGTTTCTGCCTCCACGGAACCTTCGGCGGAGCGGACGCTCTTACGCGAGTGTGTCGACATTAGGTCGTAGTCGGGGTCGTTATAAGATTGTATGCGAGCATCCAGCATGGCGGCCATCGCTTTGACGGAGCTGCGCCGGGAACCCTTTTCGCTAGTCATGTCGGCGGCACTGCTGCGCTTCGAGCTTCGTACGCTCGCTTTTTCTTCGAGTTCGGCCTCTCTCTTCACCGAGCGCCGGCTCCGAACGCTTGCCCTGTCCGACTCCATCTTGGCGCTTCTCACGCTAGCTCTGTCCATTTCCGGTCTCGCGCTTCTGATGCTAGCTCTCTCTGCGAGCTCCACGGCCCTCTTCGAGCTGCGGACACTGGCTTTCTCTATCTCGCGCTCGGGCTCCTCGTCTTCTTCTTCGTCTTCGTCGTCGTCGGACTCCTCGTCGCTGCTGTGCAAAGACCCTCCTGCTATCTGATTTTGAAGCGTCTCAGCGTCCACCAAGTCCTCGACGTCCACAGGGCTGCCGTCCTGGTCGGTATTATCAATGTCTCCTTCCTCCTGCGCAGCGTCAGAGTCCTGTTTGCGACTCTTGTGCTGGCGCTTCTTCGTCTTCGTCTTTGTCTTTGTCTTGCCCTTCTTGCCCTTCTTCTTGGACTTGTGCGCGCTTCTGCCGCGCATCCCTGCCCACGCTCTGGCGGCCACGAGAATGCACAGCACGATGGCAGTGGCATCGGCCGCGAGTCCAAGTCGCTGCGAGCCCCAGGAAGCGCCCAGCGAGCGGAACACCAGGAAACCTAGAGCGGCCAGCGCGCCTGCACCATCAGCCGCCTGTTCCATCTCGCTGGACGGATGCTTGATCAAGCAACGCTCGCCGCGGGCACTCTGCACGCTACTAGTCGACAGCACACTCCACGCTCAGACGCCTTCGATCCGTCCCCGGGGACACTCCGACTCGTCCGTCCCGGACGTTGGCTCTGACTAAGGAGTTGGAAGCTAGGTGTTATTCCTGACACGTGATGCCGAGTTGGGGTGAGTGAGTGAGTGCTCTTTCCTGGCGAGGTAGATGAGCTTGGCGAATGAGAATGAGTCGCGACGTTGAGCTGTGAAGCCTGAGGGTAACTTATCCAGCGAAAACCTTGTGTGCTTGTACTCCTTTCATGGACATTTGGATTGGTTTTCTGAAGTCTGTAAACAGCCAACGAAGGCGTGTGCAATTGCATTCATTCAGAACATATCGTGTGACTGGCTGGCACCTAGGCGATACAGGTCACGGTGTTGTGTTACCTATCGGCTATAAATTTATACATAAGCTTGGATTCAGGAACGTGGCATCCAACATCAAAGAGGCTAAAAGGTGGAGTGATTGATGAAGACTGCCGAGTTTATGTTTTGGAGAAGACTTAACATCTTCTGGAATCCAAACAATCTGAGTTCCAAAAGTCAGGCAATCACAGCCCGCCGCTATAAGACTGAAAATGAGAAACCTCTTGGCCGGCGCTTAGTTGGTCATCCCATCATCGATGATCATGATCTGCCAAAGTACGTGGCTCTCTTGTGCTCTTGCAGGGAGGGTGAGAGAGAGGGCTCAGGGACTTTGCAGGGCTCCCTCCTATCCGTCGGTCCTCAGTCTCAACCTGCTATGTTTACAATAACTTACTCTCCAAGTATCTCCAAGTCCACAGATGTCCACAGTCCAAATTTCTCGAGTGTGTAGTGCGCATTAGCCAACTCTACGTCGAGTTTAGCTAAATCTATAGACAGATCATAGTGCACACCCCTGGTGAGAAAGTCAAGAATAGAGAGATGGTTCACACGTAGCTTACTACTATCAATAGTGGTAGATGGACAGTACGTACAGTACTGGTACTGGTGGTACTGGTGATTGGAAAAGCGAGGTGGGTTTGGGTTGATTCTGTTGATTCAGATGAAACAAGTAAAGGGCGGTCCGAGCCGTTCAGATTCACTGTCACTGTGGCACTGGCAGAGCAGAAATTCAAAATGATTCAATTTCAGTGTCAATCACACGGTCTGTTTTTGGTAAATTATGTTACGGATGCGTACTAGGTACTCGAGTGCCGGGCTTTGGTTCTCCACGATGCAACCACCACCACCCCATTGATTCAACCGACACTGTGAGTTTGTTCAAAGCAGAGAGTGCTTCGTTTGCATAGCTTCCACAACCACGCGTCATTTCTTAAAGTTCATGGCTACGGCGAGATTGTTGGCTAAGACAGCAGAGCGGACGAGCCCCACCCCCATGTTCAAGCTGCTAAACTTGGAAACCATGGACTGGCAAGACGGTAGATCTGCGTCGCCACCAAGGAACTCGCCATTGTTGCCGATATTCATTCCTAAATCTATGAGCAATGTCTCGGGCTTGAGCATATCACCTCGAATAATTCCCGGCCCCGCATTTGCGGCACAGATGACAATGTCTGCTGATCTTGTGAATGCCGCCAAGTTGGCGACCCACGGACTGCAAACTGTTACCGTGGCACCCTCATTATGCAAGATGGATGTGACAGGCTTCGCGAAGACATCCGAGTTGCCTACCACAAGGATCTCGGCGCCGCGCAGGTCGCTGCCTTTGCCGAGCTCCTCTAGGCCTTGCTTCAAAACCAAGATGGCAGCTTTGGCAGTGCACGGGTAAAGGATGTCGACTTCTGTTTTGCTTCCGTACACCACCTTCCCAATGGAGCCAGGGTGCATTCCCTCTATATCTTTCAGCGGGTCTACCGCCTGCTGGAGCAATTTGATGGACAGACTATCCGGAACTGGTCTCGCAATGACGATGCCGTGTACAGACGCATCTGCATTCAGAGCTGCGACGGTGGAAAGAACCTCGTTTGACGTGGCTCCTGGGCTCATGTTTCGCAGCTCCCACGTTCCTCCAAGCTCAGCTTCGATGGTTCTTATGGCATGCCGGGTTGCCCCGCGCGTCCACCGCGAAGACTCTCCGTCGCCAATGTGAACCGCGCAAACCTTTGGCACTTTCCCAGCTTGACGCACCTTCTCTTTCGCTTTCTTGATCACATTTCGCGCCAGTGCCGCGCAGTCCACGCGGACTCCTGCCAACCCAGCTGTCATCCTGACTCGGAGCAACGTTGCAGCAGCTTCAACGCAAGCGTGTGCTCAGAGCCTCTCCAGTTCGTTCCGGCCGCTGAGAAATGTAGTCGCAACTGCTGGCTTCCGGCGTTGCCAATCTGTCTGGGCCGCGGCCCGTAGGCTGTGTGCTCTAGAATGTCTGCTGTCTGCTGCGGGTTGTGGGTTGTGAGATGTGGGTTTCGCAGTGGGCTGCCGCTGGCTGGCTGCCACAGGCTGCACCTGTACCGGTACCCAGTATCGGTATTGGCTCTTTACAATGCTCGCGTAGTTGGGTAGGGAAGGTAGTCCGCGTAAGGACCAGGCGCCCAAAGAGAGAGAAAGAAAAGTCAGCCTGACTCATCCGAGCCAATTCGTCTCGGACACTGAGGTTGCGTAGAGTAGGTTGGCGTATCATAGGTTTTCGTAGGTTTCGTAGGTCGTCAAGCTTCTCAATTCTGAAGTAAAGTCCGAATTCTGTTGTAGTCATCGCGAGCATCGTGAGCATCGTGATGTATTGTAAGCACGTGAGTCGTTTGAGTTTTCACGCCCCGAAGAGCTCAGTTGTTCGTTCTCACCGCCGAACGCACTCTTTGTTCGCGAAGCTCTCTTCGTTCGAGTCGAGCTCTTTGTTCTACTTTGAAGCGCTTCGGTTGTGTTCGCTCGTTCGTTCGTCATACTTACGGGAACTTGCACGGTGTCAATTGTTGGCCAGTCAGTGCAGTCAGTGCATGTCTGCGAAGTCAGAGCTCGCGTGCATCGCGCCGTGTAAGCCAAAATCAGCAATAAAACCGAGGTTTTCCGCTCTCGTCTTCTGTCGATTTCCCTGCGTTTGTTTCGCTGTCCGTCTCGCGAACCAAGTCAAGCGTTTTGTCTTGTGTCTTTCACTCCATACACTTCCTCACATTCCACATTTTACATTTTACGTTTTACATTTTCTGAAACTTTTAATTCACTCTTTACAGTTTACAACACGTGGTTTACAATGTAAAATTCTTTGGCGAGAGAGAGAAAGTTGGAAAAAAGCGATCACCTTGCTCGCTCGCTCGCTCTTCGTTTACGTTTTCGTTTCGTCATCTCTTTATTCGTAGTAGTCTCTCTCCATAGCGGCTCAACTTGTGCAAAGGCATCGTAGACGGCTTAGACGCAAGTCCTATGCATTGTCATCCTCTTTTTGTCGACGCAGGAGAGACAAACATGCAACGTCATGCGTCACGGTGGGCGCTCAAGTGACGTCTACGATCGTGAAGATTGAGTCACGGAGGGTACCTACATGACGCGATACGCACCGGTGCAAGAATCTTTTGCATCCTGCTCGCAATGTCGTTGTGAAGAAGGGTTGTGCAGTACGTGGCATTGTATCTTTCTTGCGTCCACCCATTGAAGAGCTGCGTCACAGTAAGCGACGGCCCAGAGACAAGGAGGGGAAGAGGGAGAATAGAACTGTGTGTGAGCGTTGAGTGATTTTGCCTGCTGGCGAATTCTGAAACCACAGCAGATCTGTAACGCAAACTGTGCAGTGAACTGTGAAAAAGATACCGAGTATCAGAGTAAAGAGCACCGAACGAGCGCGCAAGATGGCCCCAATCAAGGTTGCGATTAATGGATTTGGCCGCATCGGCCGCTTGGTGGCGAGGTACGCGGTCAACAACCCTGCCTTCCAGCTCGTTGCGATCAACGACCCGTCGCTCGAGAAGGAGTACTTGACCTACATGCTCAAGTATGACACCCCTCATGGACGCTTCAATGGACAGGTGGAGCTCAAGAACGACACTCTGATGATCAACGGGAACCCTGTGGAGTTCACTGGAGAGAAGGACCCTTCCAAGTGCCCATGGGGCTCTGTCGGCGCCGACTACGTTGTAGAGAGCTCCGGGGTGTTCAAGAACATCGACAAGGCATCGGGCCACTTGAAGGCAGGAGCAAAGAAGGTTGTCATCTCCGCTCCGAGCGATGATGCTCCAATGTTTGTCTGCGGTGTGAACCTCGACAAGTACAACAGCTCTATGGACGTGGTCTCCAACGCAAGCTGCACCACAAACTGCTTGGCTCCAATCGCCAAGGTCCTCAACGACACCTTCGGAATCGAGAGTGGTCTCATGAACACCGTGCACGCCGTTACCGCGACCCAGCCAACCGTTGATAGCGCTTCCAAGAAGGACTGGCGGTAAGTTTCACACATCCATTCTTTTTCCACAGTTGCAAGACTGGTTCTGACGTTGTCTGATAATCTTTTTCGAATCGTAGTGGAGGACGTGCAGCTTTCAGCAACTTGATTCCATCATCCACTGGAGCTGCAAAGGCTGTCGGTAAGGTCATTCCAGAGCTCAACGGAAAGCTCACCGGTATGTCCGTCCGTGTGCCAACCGTCGACGTCAGCATGTAAGTTTAGCCCCATCATTCTTGTTTTCCATTTGCTTCTTCCGGGACAAATATGCTAACTGTTTCAACGGGAAAATATGTTTGTAGGGTTGATCTCACCGTGAACCTCAAGAAAGACGCTAGTTACGAAGAAGTGTGCGCTGCTATGAAGGCAGCTTCTGAGAGCGGTCCTCTCAAGGGCGTCTTGGGATACACCGAGGAGGCCGTTGTGAGCAGCGACTTTATTGGAGACAAGCGCACTTCCATCTTTGACGCTACCGCAGGAATTGCGCTCACTCCTCGCTTCCTCAAGCTCATCAGTTGGTACGACAACGAGGCAGGCTACAGCAACGCATGCTTGAACCTCATCCAGCACATGCACTCCAAGGCATAAGCGTCTTGGCAAGAACACCACCTGCATCGCACTTGCAGGCCAACCCGGCTTGCAAGTCCCTCGTCTTAAAACACTTTTTTTAGAGACATTTCGGTTTGCCACTACCAGCTCTCTCTCTCTTTTCTTTGTGGCCAAAACATGCCAACCCAAGAGTAAAATAAAACACAAAAACGCTCGAACGCTTGATTAAAACGAAGAATTTGTTCGCATTCCAATCAACAAAGGTCCATGAAAAATCGTCGCGGTGGGGTGATGTGATGAGTCATGCATCCAAGTACGAAAATCTTCCGACTACTAACTACTACGCACATCCCTCCGTACTCCTACCACCAACCCTAGCAAGCCAATCAGTGGTTTTTCAAAACCGCACATACTTGAAGCGGAGTGAAGAGGGTCCTCGCGCGAGACTTGGGGTCCCCGAGAGCGCTGTTACTGGCTTGAGGCATTCCTATCAGAGAAATTCGCTGCGCGCAGGAATCTTATAGCAAGGGGTTGGTGCTGAGCGGGATTTGGCTTTGGCTGCCTGCAGCGCTGGGATCGCGAAGCGCAAATGGCGAGTTTTGTTAACAAAGGGTGGCCGATTTGCTTTGGGCGGGGCGACGAGATTGTTACGATCAAGGAAAATGCAATTGCGAAAATTGGAAAGCCTGCGCCAACTGTCACGGTTGACGCATGGGACTGTTACCCGGACGAAATGCGCGCCGCGATCGTGCAGGGGCACCGCAACTTTGTGATGCTCCAGCAGTGGAAGAGCAGCGAAGAGGCTAGCTCAACAAATGTGATGGAGCTTCTTTACGGAATCAGTGCAGAGACAAGGCTGACCTATGACGAATGTCTGGAAAGAATAGAGGCAAGACTGGAGACGGAAGAGAAAGAGCGGTCACGTAGCTTGCTAGGCAAATCTCTCGCAAAAATGAGGCTCGCAAGCGCTGCCTGGAATATGGCAGAGTTGATGATCCTGTATCCTTCAAACTTGATTGTGAGCGCGTTCATTTTCCACACATTTCGGCACTACCCCAGGTATAAGAGCAGGGTCAATTTCGTGGATGAGCAGCTTAGCGCTCAAAATGGAGATATGCACTCTTTCTGGCGAGTCATTCTGGAATTTGTACTCCAAGGCGACCTCATTCAAGCTTGGACTTATCTTAAACATGACCCGAGGCTGCTTGCCTCGGCAAATTCGGAGGAACGAGATCACAGGGACGACGAAATTTTATCTCTGTTTACTGATTTGCGAAGCCTTCTCCTAGAAATGCCTCGCCTTGCTGGCCCGCTTGACGAGCGTATGGAGGTGAACGCTGATGATGACGACCTTCGTGTATGGCAGTCTGCGGTGTTCTCGCACGACTCGGAGCAAAACTTTACGAGCTACTGGCTCGCATGGCGAAGCTCCGTGGACGGTTTTGCGAACAGCAATGAAACTCTCATACAGATGTTGGACCCCGAGAGCAACGAGTTAAGCATGGTTTTAGGAATTCTAAGAGGTGACGAGAAGAGCATCTCGAAGGTGTACGAGTCTGCCGATAGCAAATACACCTCTGACCGCAGCACGAATGTGATGCAGCTTCATTGGATGCAGCTCCTTGCCTCAACCCTGCTCTACCGATCGCCAAACAAAGGCAGAGATGGCATGCTAGACGTTGCGCAACAGATATTGGATTCAAATCCACTTTCAGAGTATGAAAAGTTCGATGCAAAAATTCTTGAGACTGCATTTACCCAAAACATGACCGAGTTCTTGCAGCTGCTCCAGACGCAAATTGGCGACCCTTTTGTAGAGGCGCATCTCGCCGAGATTTTTTGCACCTGCCAGGTTGTGGAGTCTGCTCTTTCTGCCGGGATCCTTGGAATGGAGTCAGGCAGCGAGGATGCCATAATGTTTGCAAAAGATCAGTTTTTGCTAGGCGACCTGGAGATGGACATTCGAGAGTATTACATCACGAGATACGCGATCAGCTTGGGGCTCGGAAGACTTCAGACACATCAAAATGCTGCAGCCATGTCTACGTGGAGACTTGCTGCGGATTATTTCGCAGCTCTCGACAGAAAAGTTAGAGTGCCGACTCCAATACATTCCGGTTTCGATAGTGGACTGTTGCTGGTACCACTTGGCTCCTTGTACATGGATCTAGTGCTCGGCATGCAACAGCCGATCTCTGATGCGCATTGCTCGATGCTCATCCGCAGTTGCGCGAAGATGGGTCTTGATGCCGAGCCGCTCATCAGAGCGCGTGTCTTGTACTGGTGTCATTTTCGAAGCGAGGGGAGCGCAGACGAACCATCTTCCTTCAGTCAACTCGCGAATGCTCTGCATTGGGCAGCCAAAATGTCTTCCACGGACGTTGTTGTCCAGAGCCTCTTAAAGATCGTTTTCGCCAACCCGTCCTTGGACGGGCTGGACGCTCTAGTCAAGAGCTTGAGTGGCAGGTTAGAGTCGTTGCTGGCGTCCGCGAATTCTGAAGATGAGCAGAACGTAAGGTTCCTCGTCGAGTATGCACAACTTACCAAGGCTCTAAACGAAGTTTCCGATGCTGTCGATGCAGTCGACTTTGACCTAGCGGCAAACTACCGCGACATCGCCGCCGCAAGGCTCTGCAAGATCTTCGCCACCGGAGCAGTACCGAAGAAGTTTCACTTTGCTCTGATCAGCAAAGTTCTTCTTGAAGCTTCGAATGTTATCAAGCATCCCCCTTGGCTCTCTATCGAACAAGCCTCCATGCTGCAGGGTTATCTGGAGGAGCCTACCGGTAGAAAATTCGCCGACGTCGAGATTCCCAAGGACCAATTGACCATGGTGCGCCTCATACTGGCACAGAGTCTTGCACGAGCGACCATTGTTGCCAGCGAGCAGCAAAAGGTGGCCAGAATACCCTTGAAGAGCGGGAGATAATTGGAAAGAAAGCGTGAAAATCGCGTACACAGAAAAGATCAGATTGTTTGTTTATTTGTTTTGCAATTGTTTTTTCTTCTCCACAAGAATTACCCTGATTACATTGCGTAGAGGCTCTGACGTGCACATGTCAATTTTCCTGATCCAGTTTTGGTTTCTTGGAGGTTGTCTGCCCCTCATCGTTGTCGTCGCCTTCCGCAACTGCCTGAGTCCGCTTCGCGGAATCCTTTTGTATGCCTTCGCCTTCTTGCTCGTCAAAATCGTTATCCCTATCACCACCTCCAGTGTCCGTGCAACTGGACTCTCCGTCTGACCCCTCATCATCATCTCTCGGCGCGCTTTCTTTGTGCTCTGTCTCAGGATCCTCTTCGTCTCCGCTGTCCTTATCATACCCTTCTCGCTGAGCAACTTCGTTGCTCACCCATAGTTCTCTCGAAGGGGCAGCAGCTTGAGCGGCAGCCTCCTTCTCTTCTAGCTTTTCTCGACGAACTTGAATCTTGGCAAGCCTTTGCCCATACTTGTTACCGAAAATGTTCTCAAAACCTTCGGCACCAGATGCACAACCCCGGCACCCGGTTGTGTGGTCCCTGAAATCAGTCCCCTGTTTGAGCTTACTCCTCGGCACCCTGCACAGACTCACCGTGCCATACGTATAATTTTGCGGATTGATAACGTACGTGGAGCAGAGCCTTTCGTAGCCTGGCTGTTTCCACTTTGCAATCAGAGCGCCGTCCACAAGTTTGCTGTCTACACAGTACTGATACACCTCTCTGGAAATTCGCCCATACTTGTAATACATGTCGTAAATATACCTGCTCTTTTGCCAGTTTATCTGGTGCACTGGCCACAAGCTCTCTGCTTTGCGCTGGCCCTGAACGGAGTCGTCCATACGTGCTCGCAGCTCATTATCAAGCGCTGTCAGCGTGCCTTCCACCACTTCAAAACCAGCTGGCGCTTTCTTTCTCCTCGCCCACTTGGACATGTCGATCGTCTTCCTCTTTCTTTCTTTCTTTCTTTCTTTCTTTTGCCCTCTCTTTTCCAACGCTACGCTACCCCAGCAGTCGATTGTAGCTTGCGACGCACTTTCCACGGTCGGTCGGCAATGTGTATGGGGTGTACTCGCGTATGAAACTGTCCTCGAGTACGGTTTCGCTAGTGCTTGCTATCCCTGCTCCAATTGCTTCTCCCTCCCACAGACCAGTTACTCGAGTAATAACAGTGAGTACTAGTACCAGGTCAGTAAGCAATCTGTACGAGTAGTACCGCGCATAGGCTGAGCCTTAATGCCAGGAACCGAGCAGGTTCAGGTTCCTGGGTTCCTGGGTTCCTCGGAATAGCTAGCGCTTACTTTGAGTGGTGCGGAAAGTGCGGGTCCTATAGAACTCTTCTAGTCGATGACGTAGTTCACCCAGTCACTTGCCAACTCGGGAGAGCGGTCCCCGCGCACCTTTCTCTCGTGTCCTCGCGCGTAACGACGCGCCGCCGCGGAAGCCGCGGAAACAGACACACCACACACCACACACCACGCACCCACCGCCGCCCGAGAAGAACCCACGGGTTCCCCGGTTCCAGCACAGAGATCCAGGATCCAGGATCCAGCATTTGGCATCCAGCATCCCGCCGGGCGCTGGATGCTGGACGTGCGCGAGCGGGCGAGGTAGTTGCAGTGATACAGTGATACAGTGACACAGTGATGGCCACGCGAGCAGTGCGCCGCGCGCTCAAGGCGCTAGTGTCCGCGGAGGATACGACGGAGGCGGCAGCGCAAGATGGCGGCGAGACGATGTCGATGACGAAGAATGGGGATGAGGAGAGCGAGATGGCCGCGACGAGAGCGACGAGAGCGACGGCAGAGGCGTTGGTGCGCGCGGCGTGCGCGGAAGAGGACGTGGCGCTTGCGGAGGACTGCGTGCGAGACTGTAGACGCTGGCTGGAGAGGAAGGACGGGGCGGAGGTGGAGCGCGGAAGGGCGCTTCTCGCAGCGGCGGCGGAGAGGCTGAAACGAGCCGCCATGGCGGCCGAGGACACTGGCGAAAAGTCGTCTGATGAGGATCAGGGCGAGAGCGTGGACGCTGCGGACGAACATGTCCGCGCCGCGCAAGTCGTGGCAGCCGTGCTGGGTATGGTTTGGCCGGAAGCGCTGGACAAGGCGGCAGCAGAAGAGACGGTGCGGGTGGCATGCATGGCCCTTGCGCGCGGCCCCGTAAAGGTTGCGCAGACTGTGCTGGATGAATTGCTTCCGGCGCTGTGCAGGACATGTGAAACAGGATTCTTGCGCGGGACGGAGCTGCTGGAAGTGCTAGAGGCGCGCGGTGGTATCGCAGCGGAAGACAACCAGGACCGCGTGTTGTGGCAGGCGCTTTTGGTGGGATTTTGCGCTGCGACGATGGAGAACCACCAGCTGGGAGTCAGACTTATTGACCCGATTCTGGACAAGTACTACAGCGAGGTGTGGGGAGCCATCAAAACAGACCTGTAAGTTGAGAACGCTACCTTGTGACAATATCTGTTCTACGCTTCAGACGACCCCTTCTTCTCCCACCCTTGTTAATACTGACTCGATATACTTTTTGCGTTTGTAGAATATCTCCCGACTTTAAAGAGCAGAAGCGGGCAATGTTTCTTCTGAAATCGACGCTCGCGATTAAGGAGTGCACAGACTACCGTTGGAACGCATTGTGTGACATTCTAGAGGCACTCGACCTCATGGAGGTGCATCATACCAAGGACAACTGGAGCAGAATTGAGTGGCTGATGTGCCAACCCGAAGGTAGCCTTCGAAATGTGCCGGTGCTGGATCTCTCTTGGATTCAACTTATATACAAAAAGGCAATGCAGCACACAAACTTTGCGGTGCGCAAAGTGCCTGTGAAGCAGCTCTTCGAGGATTGGGAGAAATACATTTTGGACAAGCAAAAGTACATTCGCTTTACCCCAGAATTTCTTTGTGAAATTGTCTTGCAGATTCTGAATGAAAGAGACCTCTTCCGTGTGTGTATCGCGGAAGACTCGTTCGGTGAGACGAAGTCTCTGTTTCAGGTCGAGGAAATCTTCCCAACGCTTTTTAATTTGTGGCTGGAAGACTATTGTGAGAACCGCCCTTCTGATGAGCGCCGCGCTGCACTGCGGCTTGTTCTGCGCACGATGGCGACGATCCCATACGGCTCCAATAACGGTTTCGCGCTAACACTGCTGAATAGTCTGCAGTCCGTAAATCCCAATTTGTGTGATCGCTGGCTACTCGAAGAGGATGTCGTTTTGCTTGACAAGAAATTTGTAAGAAATCTGAGTTGGATGTCAGACTCTGTAGAGTTTTTCCGTGTCGCAAACATGATCTTTAAGACTGTGCCCCTTCTAGTCTGCAAACACGGTTCAACGACGGATATTTCTGTTTTAAGTCTTGCATCGCTCTTGACGAGCGCGAGAACCGTGAATTGGCCAGAGGTCTTTGACGCGGTCAGTGCATTGGTTTGCCGGTCAGCTCTTCGCAACGCGCTGATCGATGTTGTCCGAGAGGCATTGGAGGACGGCAAATTTGGAGACAGCACTTTTTTTCGCCCCGAACCGACCGCGTTCTGCTTTGGTTTGCTCTTGGCCGATTCAGACGCTGTCGAAACCGTTTTAGACTCGGTTGCACAACCCCTGACGACTGCATACTCCAGTCCTTACGGGAATAAGACCATTATCAGGCGGAGCGCAATGCTCCTGGAGGGTATATTTCGGTTGTGGAGTGGCTTTAGAGAGCAGCTTGATGTTTCTTTGCGGCGATGCCTATCTGCACTCTTGAAGTGCGATGTGCTCGAGTGGTGCGGGCAAGCTGTTCACATCGAGTCCAAAGAACGTGAGGATTGGCTCCTTGAAAAATATTTGAGCAATGCGTTTTCCACAGAGACATTCCTGGAATCCAATGTCAGCTCAGAGCTCACCACCTCAAACTATGCGCTTCCGCTTCTGAAAGCTCTCTGCAACGGTAACGGGGAAAGGGCGGACCTGATATCCAACGAGACTCTGCGAAATTTGTTCAGCACCTTTTGGTCTAGATCGATTGGGGATCTGACGAAAGATGAGGAAGCTCAAGCTTCCGAAACCTTTCTCCGCATGGCCCAGGCCTTGCGAATGCTGGATGGACTTTCTCCTGTTGCTCACGCTTTTTTGACAGAGAAGACTTGGGCTGAAGCCATACACACTCTCGCTACGACAGATCTATTCGCGCCGTCAGGATTGGTTTCACAAGAGGCGTACTCTCGCGGGATGTTGCTTGCCGACTGCGAAGAGTGGCGTTATTCTACTCTTCTTGATCTCTTGAGTTGCCGGCCGCAACCTCTGCTCAGGTTGACAGCCGAGCAAGCAGTTCAGGTTTCCAACGCAACACTTGACAATCTGGATCGGTGTAGCGATAAACTGACCGGGACACTTTTCGCGGTCTTGCGATACAGCCTTTCAGAGAGCAAAGAAGCCCTTCCGTCTATACCCTGGGAGGACGTTTGGAGTGCTTGCCTTGCTGCCTTTAGCTCATCCGAGAAGAAGAACATGCGATGGTATCTCACTTTGGTGGAGACTGTCCTTCATCCCTTCCTCTTTACGAGTACGGAATCAAGACATGAGGGCCTAGCCCGGACAATCTGGAAGCACATGATTGCGCACGACAACACGCAGGGATTTGCGGCTCAAGCGATTGCCAAACACGTTGCCGGGAACGTACTTTTTGCAGCTCCGGGTCAAGTTCCTCGGTGGACGAAGGAGCTTGTCGATCTGATTCAGTTCTCTCCAGAGCGATCGACGCACCAGACCCTGGAAACGCAAACGCAGGAACTTTGCGAAGTGGTGGCCACTCCTTACGACTATATCGGGGAGACTCGTATCCATCCGCTTGCTTTTGTGAGGTTGCAAATTCAAGCAGTGTTCGCTCACTACTGTGACACGTGTGACAGCGAAGAACGGGTGCTCAACTTTTCAAAACTCGTTGCGGACGAAGCTCTTGACAGATTGCACGCGTTCCAGCAACAGGCTAAGCGAAACTCCATGCACAGCCCAGAAGGCTATGCAGAAGCACATCTCTGGGATCTAGCAAGTCTGATGTGTGGTAAACTCGCCCGTTTGCCCGACGCTGCGAAATCCCCTCTGGTAGACGAGCTACTCAAACGTCTGTTGTCTCAATTTATCCCAGCGTCTTGCACATATCGAAATCGTGCAGCTGCAGAAATAAGTGTTCTCAACCTCCTTTTCACGTCCAATTCAAATCGTGTGATGGATTATTTGGACTCTTTGAACGAATTATACGACGCCAAAAAGGCGCACACACTATCCTCACTCTACATAGTATCTACTCTCGCCCGGAAGGCAGTCACCTCGTCTTTGTGGACAACGGAGGAGTGTCACTCAATCTTGGAGAAAATCAGTATTGTCGTATTACCCTTTGCTGGGTCTGGAGAAATCCTCATTCGAACATTGTCCGCGAATATAGTGTCAATTACATACGCTGCCCTTCTGAAGCACTACACGGTCGCTGATAGCAGCAAGGCCGAGCTTTTGAAACACACCGGGGGAATCGTTCTTGGCAAGCAAGCAGGTGGCCTGCTTAACGGTGTTCTGTCAGAGTTTGATCCATGTGGAGACGTCACGATCGCATCTCGCCTTCGCAAACCGTGTAATGCATATGGAGAGGAGTTGATTGATTTGATCTCGACCCGAGTCACATCCACAATCGATAATTATCTATTGGAAAAGCACGACAAGGTTCGCGCCGTTGTTGCCCGCAAGGCTGCTCCAGCGCAGGACTACAAGTCCATCGTTGAGCGGGAGTCCAAAAAAATGGTAAACACAATGGCCTCACCGGCAGAGACAGACACTGGGTTGATTCGACAACAGAAATTTGACCCCTGGACGAGCTGGGGCAGCTTTTTGACTTTGTTGAGTAAGAATCAAGGCGCTACTACGAGGCACCGCGAGGCTTTCAAGGGGAAGCAGAGCCGCCTCCAGCAAGTGATCGTGGTTACCTCTCTTTTAGATTCTGTCGCTAGCATCGCTGCGATGGCGAGAACCTCCGAGATATTTGCTGCAAAGCGTTTCGTAGTTCGAGATCTTGCGGTTTTGAAAGAGGACACCTTCGAGCAGATTGCAGTTTCTGCAGAGCATTGGCTTTCGTTTCAAGCCGTCAGTCGCAATGATCTCGGAGGGTTTTTGAAAGAGTGCAAGCGAGATGGCTATAATATTGTGGGACTGGAGCAAAATTGCTCTCAGGCTTCAATATTATCCCAGTACACGTTTCCGGCTCACGGCCGGGTGGTTCTCGTTTGCTCCAACGAGGTCGACGGTATCCCTGCTGCACTTGTCCCCCTCTGTGACAATCTTGTTAGTCTTCCCATGAATGGAGTCTCGCGTACTGTCCTCTCTCACATCTTTGGTGCCATGGCCCTTTGGGAATACACCAAGCAACTAATGTAAATCGAGAAGGCGTCTTCCGAACATCTTGGTCTCGACTTTGTCGAATCCCTTTCAGATGTATGATTCTACTATCTGCTCGCACGTATTTTTACACTGGCTTCAGAATGAGTTTGTCGTCTTTCACAATTTTTTTCGTCTGAACATTAAAAAGCACAAATTGTGTAACCTTCTGCTTATTTACGTTACGTACCCTGAGTTGATCTGGTCTCGCAAGCACTGCCATTCATGACCTCTCCATGCCCATGCCCGCGCCGGTGGAGACTTGAGTGGTTGTGAAGACGGGGATGTGTCGGCTGACCAGCGGGAATCAACATAGTACTTCTTCGGATGAAAAACCCTGGATCGATAATCTCGCATATTGCATGGTCATATTGTTGGCGTAGCTGATGTAGCGGCTCTTTTTGCTTGATCTCCTCTTGATTCTGAAAATGTCTTTCAAGCCGCGATTTGTTGGCTGGGTCTGGCGCTGGATGTACATTCATTCTCTCCTCCAGCACGCAAAGCCAAGCTAATGTTCTGGAGTAGAACGATAACATAAAAGCGTCAACGCATGTGCGGAGGATTAAACACAAGCACGGAATCTCCTCTGAAATTGAATGAGCAGAGGCTGACATCAATCGCTTTTGGACAACTTCGAAGAGAGCTGAGAATTCATTCTGAAGCTCTTCTTCACTCACCTCCTCAACTTGTTGTTCGGCGCCGAGCTGGGTTCCAAAGCGTGTGTGTTCTCTCACCATGTTTGAACTGCGTCGCGAGACAAACGAAGAATATTCCGCGCTGGTGTGTCGAGATTGAAATGACATCATCCCAGCTTGTGAATCCTTAGAATATTGCCTCATGAGTTTTGAGTTTGTGCCGTTGGACGGTTGCCGCTGTAAAATCGAGTTTTGACGTTCCATTCGGGAGGCCTGCCGATTGAGTGCCGAACTATCTTCGGTGACATGAATCGAAGTTCGAAAGCGTCGCGAGGTGTGATTCTCTTCTGATTTTGCCTTTTGAAATGTCTTGACGTCGATACCAAGCTTCACCAACCGCGATTCAATCGTGGCCTTGAATGCGTACCTCGAGGCAAGGTGAACGAGATTGACTACGTCCATTGTGTTCAGGTTTGTCAGCAGTAATTGGCGGTTCTGAACCACTTGGTTTGGAAGGCTCTCAACAATCATCTTGATCAACCCGGACACCGCTTGGCCATCACGAAGGACGTGCATTTTCATTGATGTGCTTAGTTCGTCACGCACAAGATTATTTACGGTGACCGGCTCTAGGTTTGTCGCCAGAGTTGGCTTGCCTTGCTCCTGGGCTACAAACACTCTGCGAGGAAATATTTGCGCTTGCTTGGGAAACAAATTATTGATGTGCAAGTCCGTTTTCGCTCGCTCTTCTTTCTCAGCCTTGATTTGAGTTGCTCGAGCCCGCTTCCGCGCGGACTCTCTCTGAAGACGATCCTGCTGCTCTCGACGGGAGAACATGGTGTCTAGTGCGTACAGCTCCTGCTGGACATCGTAAAAGTTTGAATTCCGCAAATGTACTTGCGTGACCTTTTCGTCCCCTATGACCGCGGGTAAGTGTGATCCTTGGTCTGGTTTGAAATCCCCGGTGCCAAAATGGTCCTCCAGTATAGCAATGGTATCCTTCAGCTCCGTGCTGGCCTTCACACCTTTAAATACTATCGTGCTGTTCATCTTTCCTTTTGGTCGTGCTGTAGCTTTCAACTTGTCTGACATCTCATGCCCAATTTTAGCAAGGCTTGCATCTACGATGGCGGCGTCGAAGGTGTCAAACTTTTTTCTTGTGGCGACCTCTTGAAGAAACTGCATTCTCTTTGCCTCGGCCCCTTCCACTTTCGAACCATTTTCTGGGTCTGCCCACTTTGGCGTCAGATACAAGTAATCTGCCACCGAGCCTCGTGACTTCCAAGCAGCCTGTGCCTTGCACTTTGTTTCGATTCCCATCTGTCTCTCCACCAAGGCGATGTTTGCTTCGTCCGGGGTCGCTCCAATCTCCTCCAAGTATTTCACTGCGTACTCTGCTTTTGCCCCCCTGGTGAACTCCTTGTCAACCTTCTTCGGCTTCTCCTGCGGAAGCAGCGGAATCGCCACCACAAACGTTTTTGCGGAGCTTGCAAAGATCGCGCCATCCGGATTTTCCTTCAACATTCTTGCAAAGTCCTTTCTCGCCCTTGTCTTGATCGTGACATGGCCCAGCTCCTTGCCCATCCTGTGCTTCTCATACCGCGTGTTCTTTGTCGCCATCTTTCCCCTCCCACGCGCGATCGCCCTTGCACTTGCACTTGTGCTTGCAATTTCACTTCCAATTGCACTTGCGTATCAGTCAGGCCTCCAACTCTCAATCTTCCTCCCCTCCGCGACTTGTCGCTCGTGCAATCCCTCCTTCACAGCGCCTTTTCCTTCACACTTTCAGACAGGCCATCCAATCAGGCATACAAGGTCTTCTGACTGCGTCGCTGGCGACCTGGAAGCTGAAATATGTCAGCCTTTCAGAGCTGTATCTCAAAGCTTTCTTCGTTCAACAAAGGCTCTTTCTTCCGCTGTCAAATCGCTCCCAAACTTTTGCCAACTTGCGATTTGCACATGCATGCATTTATTGGCTAATACTCAGTAGTACCAACACCATCGTTGCATCTCATGGCATCTCATGGCGCACGGACGCGAGCGGAGTGGTACCTCACCGCTGAGCAATAAATCCAAGATACGAAATTCGAATAATACCCAGCGGAGAAGTAGTTCCCCAGCTGCATCAACCGTCCATTACTCGAGTGCATAGCCGGTACCGATAGGACCCGCCGCGGCCCGCGCCAGTCTACTAGTCCACTTGAGACTGTATGCCTTACCCTAAGCAACCACTTAGCACACATTATCTGATTCTGAAGTACAGTACTCTCTATCTATCTGTTTAGTATCTAGCTAGATAGTAGTAGAGGTATCTGTTGATAGATTGAGAGTGTTAGTGTTGAGCACCTCACTGAAGCGTGCAATGCGTCACGCTTTACCTCATCTTGCCTATCTTGCCTCCTTTCATTCACTCATCCATTCTTACAAGTCCTTTTCTTCTTTTCCTCTTTCTTTTTCATTGTTGATGAGTTGAACAAATCACTGTCAAGTTGCATCCGAGTTGACCAAAAAGGAAAAGAAAGGAGACTTGACTGACCAAACTCTCTCTCTCTCTCTCTCTCTCTCTCTGCATGTATATTTGTACATCTTCTCTATCTCAGAGACCTTCAAAATTCAAAGTTTGCCCAACGTTGAACGCGTTTTGGTTTCCTTCCCATTCATTACAAGTTCACGTTCGCATAGCTTGCATGACCTACAAGCTTGCCTACAGAGAAGGTTGTTGCATTGTTGCAACAGCGTGTGAATGAACGAAAGGGAGCAAGCAAGAGAGAGAAACTAGAGAAACAGAGAGAGAGAGAGCAGACCAGCTGCGGCTCACACGCGGTGCGCACGGCTGCGCAGGGAGCGAATTCGACAAAGTTAACCTTGCGAAAGGCGCTGCTGAGAAGTCGACTTGGCGGGGAAATGCTGGCGAGAGCGGTGCTTTTGCAGTCGCCGCGCCGTTTACGGCAGCTGTCCACGAATGCGACGAGGGCATGGGCAGGAAAGTTCCCGACGCGAGAGGAGCAGATCGAGAGGCTCGGCAAGAAGCAAGATGGATTTGACGTGCTCGTGATAGGCGGTGGCGCCACCGGATGTGGAATCGCTCTTGACGCGGCGACGCGAGGTCTGAAAGTCGCGCTCGTGGAAAAGGGGGATTTCGCATCCGAGACGAGTTCGAGGAGCACAAAGCTGATCTGGGCTGGTATTAGATACATCGGCACAGCCGTTGCCGCGCTGCTCTCTCGAGAGACGCTAAAGCACCCGGTGCAGTCATGGGATAAGTTTGTCGGGGAGTTCAAGATGGTCCTTGGCGCGCACAAGGAGCGGAGGTTTCTGCTAGAAACTCAGCCGCATCTTACAGATTGGCAGCCAATAGCCGTGCCCATCGATCGATGGTTCACCTGGCCGCCACCGATGGGACACCCACTTTTTAGCATGGCCGGCCTTGTTCTGCCCCTGGTCTTCAAATTCTACGATTCTCTAAGTGGGTTCTCATGCCCTCCCAGCTATGTACTCTCCAAGCGTCGTGCCTTGGAGCGGTTTCCGCATCTAGATAGCCAACGCATGAAGTATACTCAGGTTTTTTACGAAGGGATGCATAATGACGCTCGCACGTGTATATCGATTGCTCTGACAGCGGCGGAAAAGGGCGCGACAATCGCCAATTACGTCGAGGTGGTTGGACTGGAAAGGAAAGACTCCAGTGACCCCGAGAGAGTTACCGGGGTTTTGGCTCGCGACGCAATTTCTGGAAACTCTCTGGCCATAAATGCGAAGGCTGTTATATTTGCTGGTGGCCCTTTCACCGACTCGTTACGGATTCTGGAGGATAAGAACTGTATGCCCGCCGTCAGTGGCGCTGCAGGGACGCACATAGTTTTGCCGGGATACTTTAGCAGCCACGGAATGGGCCTGTTGGACATCAATACAAGCGATGGGCGGTTCTTGTTCTTCTTGCCGTGGCAGGGAAGCACCATTGTCGGTACAACCGACCGAAAGGGAAATCCAACTAGCAGCCCAGCTCCACCGGAAGAGGAGATCCAGTGGATTCTGAACGAAGTGAAGAAGTATATGTCTCCGGAGCTTCGCGTGCGCCGATCTGACGTGCTCTCTGCATGGCGTGGGTGGCGGCCTTTAGCAGTAGATCCACATGCTCCTCCAGGCTCGCCTCCAAGCCGCGATCATACAATATCTACAAACCCCAAGTCCAAAGTCACGTTTATCACGGGTGGAAAGTGGACAACGTATCGCGAAATGGCTGAAGATGTTTTGGACCGTGTGATCGCTGACAAAGGCTTGACACAAGCTGGCCCATGTATCACTGGCACACAGAAGCTCATTGGAGCGAAACATTACACTCCTTCACTGTATGTTGAGTTAATCCAAAAGTACAACATTTCAGAGGAGACTGCAAGGCATCTGGCACGGACCTACGGCTCTCGAGCCTGGGAAGTGGTGAAATTGACGAAACCAACGAATAAAAGGTGGCCAAGGTTTGGGGTTACCCTCGTTGAAGGCTATCCGTACCTTGAGAATGAAGTGGAGTACGCCATCCAAGAGTATGCGAGAACTGTGAAGGATGTGCTTGCGCTGAGGACAAGGTTAGCTTTTCTCAATTCGGAGGCGGCTAAGCACGCGGCACCGCGTGTTGCTGACATTATGGCACAAAAGCTCAAGTGGTCGAAGGAAGTTCGGGACGCTCAGTTGCTTGAGGCACTCGAGTATATTGACACCTTCGGCGGCCCATACCCGAAGGAAGCAATCCAGTGGGGCCGCGAGGATCTTGCTTCCCTCTTTCGTCAGTTGGACTGGGATGGTTCTGGCTACATCGACCAAATTGAGCTCTTAAATGCTGCAAAGTCACTGGGTTTTCACGTGGGCACCCATGATGAGCTTCGCGCTTTGTTTCGCAAGCTTCCGGGATCAGAATCTGGACGGGTGTACAAGGAAGACTTTGTTCAATTTTTCAAAGAAAATGTATCAAATGAAGCTGTTCTTCAACGAATCGGTGCAGAGCTCAAGCTCAGCATTGAGAAACTCGATGAAAATTCCCCTGGCGTTCTCTTCGGATAATAAAAATCAGCAGTCGCAACTTGTTTGAGTGATGTAGAGCGTGCATGTAGGCAATTGAAAGAAAATTGACAGTAAATTAAAATTCGAATTTGAACAATCTAATTTTGTTCCTGATATATATCCTCGGTTTGACGCGCTCTGAAAACAAGAGAGGAAGACAGAACAACGAAGCGCGCCACCATTCGGCTGCGAACGTGCAAATTTGCAGTGCCCTTTTTATTTGCCTCTCTGGAGCCTTTGAAGTTGTGCCGGGGTCATGTATTTTTTCGCTTCTTCAAGCTCACGTCCCATCCACCACATACGGCCACGCCCGGCATCCTTCATATCGACTTTGAGCTTCTCAAAACTCTCCTGGGCTTTTTCAAAAGCAGTAATGGAAGCATTCACTGCGGCGTCAGCTAGTCGGCGCGGCTCCACTGCAGCGTCGGCAGCCTTCTTCGCTACCTTGGAAGCAACTTGAGCAGCTTCGCGCGCCTCGGCAACGTCAGATCTTCTCAATTCTGCCTCCTCCAGGGACACCTCGAGGTTTTTGCGAGCCTTGATAGCCTCCTCTTTCTGCTTGGCAGCGTGCTGGCGAACGGTCGTAGCTGCTTCAGTTGCCTTGGTCGCAGTTTGCCGTGCCTTTTCAATGCTGTTTGCAATGTCTGTAGACTTTTTACGCTCTTCGGTGGCTTCGACTTTGGCCAACTCTGCCTCCAAATGAGAGATTTTTGCCAGCTCTTTGGCTTTCTCTGCCTTCTCGCGCGTCTGCTCGGCGCGTTCACGCTTTTGCTGAGCCTCCTCCCTGGTTTGCTCAGCCTCACTTCTCGCTCTCAGACCAGCTTCGTGGCTTTTCTCTGCAGCTTCCCTTGCTGCCTCAGCGTCTTTGCGTGCTGCAGAGGCTTGCTTGCGGGAGGCTCTCGCCTGTGCAAGCGCTTGAACCTGCTTTTGGCGCTGAGCGACTGCGTTTTGCCTGGTCTCCACAGCTTTTTGCCGCTGAGCGATAGCGTTCGCGTGGGCTTCTTCGCTCTCCGCCACAGCTTGTTGGCATTCTTTTCTCTGAGCTTCTGCACTAGCTCTCTTGTTAGACGCCTCGTCCGCGGCAGCTGTGGCCTTAGCACGCTCCGCCTCAGCTGCTTTTCGCGCCTTCTCGTAAGGCGCCCGGGCCTTTTGCGCCTGCTCACGCGCTCGAGCAGCTTGCTCTGTCACCGGGGCTTGTTTCCTCAAGAGGGCTTCGTTGGTGATCTTTGCCTTCCGCAGTGGAAGGGGATCGTCCTTGCTCATGAGCTGGGCGAGCTCGTTTTTCGCCTTGTTGCGGCGAACAATGCCGATGGATTCGTCATTGGCAACCACTTCTAGTTCTGCTTTCTTATCGCGGTACTCCTTCTTGGTACGCTCAACTGCGTCGATGGCCTCCTTGATCTCCTCCTCAAGATCAAGCATCTCCTTCTCTGCTCTGACAGCTTTTTCCTCAGCTTCGGCAAAAACGCTCTCTTTCGCGCTTGCGGCAGCTTCCTTTTTCAGTGCAGCATCCTCGACCTTCTTGGCGGCCCCTTCTGCATCCTTTGCCGCCTTTTCGAGTTTGGTGGCCTCTTTCTCGGCCTCCTTGATCTTTTTCTTTGCGGTCGCGAATTCGGCTTCTGCTTGGACTGCATTTACCTCGCGCTCCACTGCGTCGGACTCCGCATTCGCAGCTTCAATTTCCTGCTGCTGTGCATTCTCCTCCTCCGCTTTGGCCTTCTCTTCACGCTCAATCGCGAGGGCCTCAGCGGCCTTTGCCTTCGAAGCAGACTCCGCCGCAGAGCGCTCTCTGCTCACGGCCTCCTCTTCAGCGGCGATTGTCCTCGCTTCGATAGCACGCGCGTGCGTCTCAGCCTCGATCGAAAGTCTCTCAGCTTGGAGAGCCGCATCTTCACTTTCGACAGATCGCACGCGAGCTTCTTCGGCGTCAGTTTCTTTTTCGACGCACACAGCCTCTCGCTCGCGGGCCTCCGCCTCCATTGCGCGCGTCTTGTCTTCAATATCGGCGGCCTTCTTTTCAGCCTCGATCGCAGCTTGCTCTAGCTCCTCGCTGGCTTGCTCTTCGGCTTTGGCCTTTGTCGCGGCCTCTTTAGCCTCTTGCTCAGCCTCGATCGCTGCCTTCTCAGAGTCTACAATCTCTTCTTCTGCCTCCTTTAGAGCTTCAGCGGTCGCAAGAGCCTTCTCCTCCTCTTCCTTGGCAGATGCGGCGAGCGCGGAGCACTCCTCCAGAGCGACATTGGCGGCATCCAGATGCCTTTCGGCGCGTTCGAGAAGTCTGGTGTCTTGCTCGTTTCCCTGCGGGGAGTTGACAAGGTCAAGCCAATCAACCTGAAATTCGTAGATGAGGAACTCAACCAGGCTCACGTGCTGATTGAAGTCTTGGTCGATGTCCTTCATCACCTTGCGCATCTGTTTTACGGTGAGTGTGCGGCCCATTAGCTCAAATACGCGATGCGCTTGCACCTCGTTCAGCTCATGGCCCATCTCGCCATCCTCGTCGATTTCCACGCAATGTCGAAAGTACACCCACACACGCTCTGCCTTGCTTGGGTCTCTGGAAAACGTTGGCCCTTTGTTCCAAAACGCATTCAGAAATGACACCGCTTGTGCTTGATAGCGCAGCTTGCTCATCTCCGTCAGCCGTGGCAGCGCTTCCACATGCTCGCTAGTCTTCTCCAGGCGCGCGGAAGACACGCCGCTGCGCATCGACTTGCGCAAGGATAGCTTTTTAAACATCTCTGTCTCTTCCTCTTGAATCTCCAGCTGCCACGCACTGAGACCTGCGACTTACAACCACAAAAGCAACAACGCGCCACGGTCTTCAAGCTGGGGAGGGCGCACACCGCAAACGTCGACGCCAATACGAACGAGCGGCGAAGAACAGCGTGGTCTACTATGCGCGGCGACCAAGGTTCACAAGGTTCACAAGGTTCACGTGCCGCACTTTTGCGCGTGACAAACCCTCCACTCACTCGAAGGTCAATAGTTGGTGAAAATCGTGGCGTCTGTTCGCTGTGAGTGATTGTGACTGCCAATTCTGCTAATGGTATCTAATGCAAAGTTTGCGCACACCTGGATAGCCCTCATTTTCGTTTACTGTTGAAAGTAACTTCCTCGTTCTTCGATTTTAGACATTCTAAGCTAGAGCTAGTTAGAACCGAAGCTAAGTGCTTTTCAGACTACATTTACATTTATGTTGATCCAGTAGATCCAGTGATGGAATTGGCACAGCTACACTACTTCCTAATGGATTTGGTAAGCAAATTACTTGAATGTAATTTCGTACAAGTCGTTTTGGCTAAGAGCATGTTGCGCAGTCAATAGGCGCTGGACTTCTAGTTCGCCTACTGCTCCTGCAGAAGAAAGGTGTGCAAGACACCCACCCTTCAGATTAAAGCTACCTTAGTTGGTTATACACTGACTACCTTTCTTTGTTGTTCACAGGTTTCAGGATGTTTCAGGTCTGCTTGCCTCGAGCTGAGCTCCATGACCGGATGTCTATTTCTTTCAGTCCTACACGGTCACAGAAATTGAATTTGGAAGACACAAATTGATTGACAGTGAATGAATATAATATTATTACTCCTCCTCTTCCTCGCCAGTGTCCGTCATTCTGAAGATGTACATGGCGCCGCAATCTCCCCGCTGACCGGTTGTCAGACCATCGCCGCTCCCATCGCTGCTCGTGTATCCCGTGTAGCAGGAACAAACCCCAGTGAGGGTGTCGCAGGTTCCTTGGCTCGAACACTGCAAAAATTCTGTCGTACCTGAGCGGACTTCACTGACTGTGACACTGACTGTTCCCGTCAATAATGTTGAGTCGACGCTCAACAAAGGCAAGTCGCCAGTTTCTTTGAATGAGATCGTCATTGTGTTCCCCGCGCCGGAAGCACAGGCAGTAGCTCCGGAGAATGAGACGGAAGCCTCCGAAACCGTAAACAAGTGGTTCAGAGCCGTTTGAACCTCGTCTTCGTCGGCGTCATACGTGATATCTTGGGTGACATCTTCTCTGAATGTGATGGTGAAGAGCCCACCAGTTGCCACACACGTGATGGTCTGAATTTCATTTACTTGGCCTGAGGTTTGAGGGTTATCGCCGAACGGACATGTCAACAAGCTGCAATCGTAAGCAGCCGTCCAGTCGCTCGCGCCCCATGCATATGGACCTGAATAATACCCGCGATCGCAATGGCAGCCATAAACAGAAGCGCGATCCCAAGTGCTGGTTGTCGGAACTACCCCGTAGGTCACCCCGCGCGGCTCACCATTTTCCTCAGAGAGCAAAGCTAGTGAGCTCATCGAATAGCAAGTGCCGTGCCCACTGCACTCAATCTCATCCTCGTTGAGAGGGCATGCGAGTTTCTCGCAGGCATCCCCGTTGAAAGGTGTGTTGCATTGGCACACGCCTTCCTCGCTATTGCAGAGCCCCTGGCCACTGCACTCCATTGACGCGTGAGCGGTATTTGCTGCCGATGCTTCGTCGAACCAAGCTGTGCCGGACGGACACGAGTATGATGCACAATCGTAACCACCATAGCCGTCTTGGCAAACACAGCGCTTGTTTGCGTCGCACGTCCCATGGCCTGAGCACTCCTGCATGAAGCCCATACCGTCGTCGCCATATATGCAGCCAGTGACAGGCCCGTTCGTCAAGTAGCCGCAGTCTGGTATGTCCCCAGAGCCTCCTTCCTTGTCGCTGCTGGTGAACGTGCCTCCTTGGCTTGCCACTGCACTATGACAAATACAGCTCCCAAACTGCGTGTTGCAATACCCTCTGCCGGAGCACTCTTCCAGCGTTGCATCGCCATCGACACTGGTTCCTCCGTACGCCCCTGCTGTGCCGCCCTCGGCCAGACTCAGCACGGTCCCTGCGGCCATGTCAGTATTACGCAGGACCAAAGGGGGGAGATTGCCCGGCTCATTATTGAAAGTTATCTCTGTTGAAGCTCCGTCGCTGTCGCAAACTGTTGTTCCACCGTTAATAGTTACAGTAACAGAAGTGACCGTCGGGAGCCTCTCGAGCTGAAGCTCCACGTCCGCGGAAGTAGCGTCGTGGTAAATCTTGGCGAAAAAGCCGCGAAACCCAATATAAAAGCTACCGCTACAACCCGAGGCACAAATGCAGTCCACCACTTGCTTTTCTTTAGTGAAGGACACTAACGGATCACTCCCAAGCGGGCATTCTCTAAGACTGCAGTCGAATCCTTTGAAGCCCTTCTCGCAGATACACCCGTGTATTTTGTCCGCATCCCACTCGTCATACGTTGTCTGCGTGTAGAGCCTATAATCGTCAACCTTTTCTGCTGCCTCCCGCATGCTCATACACCTTCCGTGTCCCGAACACGCTCCATATCCATTAGCAGGGCAGGCTAATTTCCCGCAAGCTAGTCCTTCAAAGCCACTCTTGCATGTGCATTGTCCAGTCTCTCTATCACAAAGGCCCATGTTTGAACACTCTACTTCGGCATGCGCGACATCATCCGCAGTCGCGTAATCCCACCACGCAATTCCCTTGGGGCACTCTCGCTGAGATTTTCCACAATCCACCATTCAAGGTAAGCAACTCATCTCATCATCACTCTTATTCTGATTCTGATTCTCATTCTCATTCGTGACTTGATCACCCTTGCTTTCTCTACGCAACCGTCCGACTTACCATTGAACAATCCGGTGCCACCGTCGTATTCCATCCCAAAACGCATGCGCAACTAGCCCCTCCTCCGGGAGACAGCTCACAGACTCCATGTCCCGAGCATCCGTTCGGGCATGGCGCCCCTCTTACCGCTGCGCCAATCCACGCAAGACCGACCAAAGCTCTCAGTCGGCCGTTCATCCGTCTGCCCATCTTCCCCTCAGCTCCGCTGCTGGAGAGCACTCTCTGCTCCAGCACAAACGAGATCGAACACGATATTTAACGGCTGTTATCACCAGAGCCTTCGAGGCGGCGGATGCTTGCAAGCTTATCAATGTTGACCTCCTCTTCTCGGCCCTTATCGCAGACACTCCAGACACTCCGTGTGTTCACCCAACTCGTCACGCTTGTGCACGCTTGTGCACTTGTCCATCACAATGACAGACAAGGTCACAGTGCCACGGTCAATTTGACGGTAACGGCATCTCGGTTCCTGCATAAGGGGATATAAGGGGCTTGATAATGGGTCTTATACAAGAACCCGGGAGGAACCGGCGAGCTGAGTAGGGGCCTGCTAATGCTTAGAACCAAGACTGATTTAGCCATTTCCTACCTACTAGAGATTCAGATTCAGATTCATTTACTAGACCTTTCTTAGAGAGGCGGTTTAGTAGCTCCCGTGTCAAGCTAAGCGGAATTTTCTCTGTGACCTTGTCCTCTCTGCGTAGTAAAGTAAGGACTGACGAAGACAACATCTCCAGTCAAGATAGTGCGAGCAGAACATAACAGAACAGAAAAACAATTTCTGAAAGTTGCGCATGGACCGGCACAGATACTAAGTACTGAGTAGTAGTTCCATCGCACAAAGAGAACAAAACGCACACGATCAAAAAGACAAAAACATCAGTTGTCTCAATCTCAATCAAGACGTTTACTTTTCACTTCCCAAACAAACCACTCTTCGTTCGAACGTCCATTAGGGTTATGCGCCAGTAGATGCTAGCTTCAGAGTGGTACGAGTGGTACAAGTGGTACGAGTACCGGTCGGGGTCGGGAGTGTGCAGACAAAAAGGAGAATGAGAATGAATGTATGAGAGTTATGAGAGTATGGAAAGTGCAGTGTAGCGAGTGCAGACCTTCGTAGACAGCCTTGCGCAGCGAGAGCCTCTTGGACGCTTGGACGTCAAGCGAACGAAGTGGTTCTCGGTACTGAATCCTGAATCCTGAAGACTGAAGATTGAATTCTGAATACTGAAGACTGAGTACTGAGCAGTGAAAGTGAGCGCTGAGCAGACTCGGAACGCAGGTCAGCGAAAGAGTAAAGAGTCGGGGACGTGGACGTGGACGTGGACGTTGTGGGAAAGTGAGGAGGAGCGGTTTATGGCAGAGGACGCGGCGAGTCCCGCGCGACGTGGGACTGATAGCGCCGCCGGTCCAGACTGCTGCGGCAAGAAAGGGGGGGCGGCCAAGCTACGTAGGTCGTGGCGCAGACTTGGCGCGTCAGCTCTTCCGGAGAGCCCCGGACCTCGGAGCGGAGCGGCTGCGGTGGTTCATGGCGAAGCCCTGTGGGTGTTTGGTGGGTACGGCGGGGACTGCAGACTGGGCGACTTTTACAAATATTGCTTTCGGAGCAGGACTTGGTCCAAGGTGGAACCCCGCAGCGATTGCTGGCCCGGAGCCCGTGAAAATAATGGATTCGTAGCTCACGGAGACTCATTGTACCTTTTTGGAGGGTACGATGGGGTTGCCTGGCTCAGAGACCACTGGCAGTTCAACACGAAAACCTCAGAATGGCGCTTGATTGAAGGGGCCGGCGCGGTGCCTTCGCACCGGTTCGGCTTTGTCTCCGTCAGCAGCAGGGACAAATTGATACTCTTTGGCGGCTACTCTGGACAAACCTGGATGAACGACATGTATGAATTTGACTTTTATAGTGAAATGTGGAGCGAGGTGGAGCCGCATGGTACCTTGCCTTCCAAAAGAAGCTGCCCATCGTGGGCGTTGTGCGACGACTCTATCTATATGTTCGGAGGATATGACGGAGTTCAGCGTAAAAATGATCTTTTCGAGTACAAGATATCGGAAAGGCAATGGGTTGAGATTCAGTCGGAGGGCGCCAAGCCATCAGGGCGCTACTTTCATGCTTGCGGAGTGCACGGAGACTACTTGTATGTATTTGGTGGCTACAATGGACGAGAACGGCTGAACGATCTGTATAAATTTTCTTTTCTCACGCGACAGTGGGAGCTTATGCTTACTCACGGTGAGGTTCCAAGCGGGCGGTCGAGCTTGGTCGCTGGTTTTCACAATAATTCACTCTATGTATTTGGCGGGTGTAAGTTGCACATCTATTTGCCTCTGAACTTGTGTATGTGACATACTGACCAAACGATGCTTGTAGACAACGGAAACACTGTGCTGAATGACTTTTTCGAGTACCCCTTCCTAAGCGTTCAGATTGAGCCGGCTCAGCTCACTCAGGACTTTTCTCGCTTGATCAACCATGCTCAATTTAGTGACGTTACGTTCCTAGTGGAAGGCCGTCCGATCCATGCAGTGAAAGCCATCCTTGCTATTCGCTCAGAGCACTTTCGAGCTCTTTTGTTCAGTGGCCTCCGGGAATCCCGGTTGGCAGCCAGCAGGAGTCATCTTCGTGATCGCGCGTTCGCAGAAAACTCCGAGATCAGCGACACAGAAGGTGCAATCGCTCTTCCCGATGTTCAGTACGATGTGTTTCTGGCGGTTTTGGAATATCTTTATACAGACAACATCACGATCGACCCAGACATTGCCGTCCCGCTCTTGATTGCAGCTGAGAAATACCTCCTGCACCGCCTCAAGTCCATCTGCGAGGAAACGATTTTGAAGACCATTTCTCTGGACAACTGCATACAGATTCTCTTGCAGTCCACAACTCACAATGCCGAGTCTCTGAGAACCATCTGTCTTGACTTTATCGTCGATAATTTGAATCGTTTGCGTAGGAGGCCACATTTCCAGCTTTTGAAGCAAGAGCCAGACCTGCTGATGGAGATCATCATGCGCTCTGCGGCAAGCACGCACATCACGTCCCTGTCCGAGCCCAGCGCGGCGAATCAACTGTAGCTTTTTAGCACTATGGCGTACCCGTCTTCTGGAGGAACAAAACGCTGCGACTTGCGATTGAGCAACAACCATAAGGCTGGGTGGGTGGTGCCTTTTGGTGTGTGTTTATAGCTTTCCCACGAAAAAAAAAAAGTGCAGACTGTCTCAAATCTCTTTCCGCCAAGCTAGAGCTTTTAGATTTATAATTTATAATGTCTTCGAAACGACCGGACGGCTGTGGTCCCTAAGGTCTCTTCATCGTTTTTGGTGCTATGTATGTATAAGTGTCAAGAGACCCCTCCGGGAAACGCGGTACACCTGCTCGTGTTCGCCGTATTACAATCGATATTCCGCTGCGTATCCTTATTTATCTGCGTCGACGCCTTGATCGCCTTCGTTTTCACTTGGAGCAAAGGTTTCCGACTGGCTGTTCTTAGTATTTTCCTCGCCTACGGACTCCTCCTCCTCTACCTCATCAGCCGTTTCGCCTTCTTCCTCCGTGGCAATCTCGACCTGTTCTTCAGATGCCTGCAACGACGCTGCCTTCTCCTCTTCCTCTTTCGCATGCAGATACCTAATTCGCCAGAGCAAAAGGTTTTCCAGAAACGATGCGAGCTTGTGTGAGAGAGTCAACGCTTCAAAACCTTGAATGTCTTTCATCTCAAAGAGGTTTGGAGAGATGACGATGGCAAGGTTCTTTGGCGTCATCCTGTTCACCTCAGAGTGCTTTGCCACCAGCGCAAGAAGATCCAGCAGCCAAAGAAGAATGGACTGCTGTGGTTCTGGCAGATCGTTCACTTTTGGCCCGATCTTGTCCAGATTCTCGGCAAGGGTTGCGTACAAGAGGAGCTGCTCACGATCCAAGCAGTTGAGCAAGTTGGGCTGCAGTTCGCGAAACCACAATTTGATAAGATTGGCTGGAACGTTCGGATCGGTGCATCCGTCAAGCGCCTTAACACCTTCCCCGTCGTTGATGAGTTTCTTCACTTTCTCGCACTCCATTTTGTCAGCAGTGATTCGGAACAAGCCTTCTGAGTCGAGGCCGCCGAGATCAATAACACTTTGACGGAGCATGACAAGTACTGCTGGGATGCGATCATCATATGCTTCGACTTCCAGTCTCGGGCACCGACCGAGCTCCACGCCAAATTGAAGCTGGGATCCCATGTCCCAATCGCTTGGAACGCCAGAGTAGCGGATATGTTTTTTGTCAAAACGAACATGTACATTGTGCTGAACGCTAAAAGGCGCTCCAATCTCCAGGTTTTGAATGACAGCTTGGGAATCGAGTTTCCCCTTTGAATCTTTTACCTTTTGACGGATAAATTTCAATGTCGCGGTGTCCTTAGCTGGTTTTTTCTTGTATGACATACCCTTTTCTTCGAGCTTGCCAGAACCAGCTCTATTCCGCGGCGAATCTTGTGGGGAGAGCACGCGCGGGTTGCCCGTCTGGAAATCGATTAAACCGTCAATGCCAGATATCACCTTGACGCCTGCAGCAGCGCCTGCTTGGACCAAAGCCTCCTGCTTCCGCCGGCGCTCAGCTTCGCTGTCCTTCACAGGAGTCGGAGGTGCCCATTGTGTCTCATCGGTGTGTGTGTTCCAGTAATACATGTTACCCTCAACGTCTTTCACCTTCTCCCAACCTGCGTTCGTCGTGTCCTTATTCTCGTCCGTGGAAACACGCTTCACTTTGCATTTAGATTCTGACTGCGCCTCCGGAAGAGCCCAATGCGTCTCGCCAGTATCCACGCTCCAAAAGTACTTGATCCCACTCGACTCGTTCTCCACCTTTACCCAGTTCTGCTCCACTGCAGACTCATCCTTTGGCTCCATCTTCCTTCGGCTCCAAATCTGCACGGGAGTGAGCAGTAGCAACTTTGTACACTAACACGCCAACAAAACCAGAAAGAATAGACCACAAAGCACCCGCGCAAACTCTATCTAACCTGGCAGCCACTCTCCACACAAGCGACCCCGAACTTCAACCCCACCAAAAAGCAGCCACTGACTGACTGATGCCTTGCAACTCCTTCGCGAATCGTTCGTTCGCCTTCTTCCCTCTACATACAGAGTGCGCGCAGACACGTTCAAGTCTTCTGCACTCCCAACGCTTACTCTTGTCCTCTGCGCCTTCCGCGTTCGTCTTTCTCGTTCGCCACTTGTACCACTTGTTGACTTACTTGACTTACCCGACTCCAGCGATCTCCAGCGTACTCGCTGCACTCGACTAACAACTCACTGTCAGTGAACTCAGTAGCGCTTTGCTACGCCTTCCCTGTTTCCCTGTTTCACGTTCCGGTACCGGCGATAGCACTAGCACTAGCTAGTGTCATCTAGTAGAATCCTTTGTTTGTGTGAGGAGGTGAATGAACTTTTAGTAGCCATTCCGTAGTGCGCATAAGGACTCTTATCAGACGGGACAACTAGCTGACTAGCTGACCGAGTTTTGACTCACTAGGAGTACGATGATGTATGGGCTTGTATGGACTCCTGGTCACCGACTAATCACAACTACCTCGCTGACGCTGTGTCTTACCATTGAGGGGTAAGCTTAGTAATACTTGTATGACGGAGATTTATTAGTTATTTCGTAAAGGATTCACTGTCAGAACAGAACAGAAGAAGAATCGAGTAATCGAGTAAAAAGCTATCTCGCAAATTTAGTTTAGACTAAAATTCAGAATTCAGAAGAAGAATGTTCTGACGCATTCATAGAAATCAGTAAGAATTTCGAAAAGGCTGAAGAGTCTGAAGAGGTTGAAGAAGAAGAAGCTACTATGGTACTAGCTAGAGTCTGGTATGGGTCCGCGAACGTTTTCCAAGTTTTTCGTTCGTTCCAGAGTGCCGTTGTCACACGTTCTCGTAAACGCTTCTTCTAGCTACGACGCAACTCGGCCATGGCCATCTTCGAACTGTGAGTACAGTA